>JAFEUB010001543.1:30000-72500 GCA_024529925.1 Ophthalmolycus amberensis | reverse complement strand
TAAAACAGTGAGTGGGTTTCTGTACATTCTGACAGAAACCAATCTAATCTAATAATGAAATAAATGCAGTACTGAGGCTATTGTTCTCGACATCCACATGAATATTAAAGTCACCTACAATAATTACTTTATCTGTTTTAAGGACTAGACTTGATAAAAACTGAAAAAATTCCGATAAAAATAGAATACGGACCTGGGGCCCGGTACACTATAACAAATATTACTGGCTGTATTGTTTTCCAGGTTGGGTGTGAAAGACTAAGAACCAAGCTTTCAAATGAGTTATAGTCTAGTTTAGGTTTAGGGTTTAATAATAGGCTAGAGTCAAAGATGGCTGCTACTCCACCTCCTCGGCCGGCGCCTCGAGGAATGTGAGTATTGATATGACTTGGAGGAGTTGATTCATTTAGGCTGACATATTCATCATTACTCAGCCAGGTTTCAGTAAGACAAAATAAATCAATATGATTCTCTGATATTAGCTCATTTACTAGTAGAGCTTTAGATGACAAAGATCTGATATTTAAGAGTCCACATTTAATTATCCTATTTTGTTGTACTGTTGCTGTTGTACTTTTTTTGTTGTACTGTTGTACTGGGTCAGATTTGCAGAGATGAGATCTGCTCCATCCAAAGTAGGATGAATGCCGTCCCTCCGAAGCAAACCAGGTTTTCCCCAGAAAGTGTCCCAGTTATCGACGAAGCCCACATTGTTTGCTGGGCACCACCAAGACAGCCAGCGGTGAAACGATGACATGCGGCTAAACATTTCATCATTGGTCAGATTCGGGAGGGGGCCAGAGAAAACTACGGAGTCCGACATGGCTTTTGCGTATGTACACACAGATTGCGTATGTACACACAGACACACAAAGTATATATATATATATATATATATATATATTAGGGGTGTAACGATACGCGTATTCGTATTGAACCGTTCGGTACGCATGACGAACCGAATACGTTTGAATAAAAAATAAAATAAAAAAATTTAAAAACCTTTATTTAACCAGGTAGTCCCATTGAGATTAAAAATCTCTTTTGCAAGATGTAAGTAACAATACTACATAACATTAAGGAGCAGTTTTTGTTTTTTATGCTCATGTGTTGCTAAGAAGACACCCCAGAAGATGGGTCACTCAGGTATAGTTCCATCATTGTTCAAAGTCAAAGAATAACTTTATGATGTTAGTTGTAATGAATAAATATATTTTAAAATCAAGTACATTTCTCTGGCATTTATAGTTTTCTACTGTACCGAAACGTACCGAACCGTGGCTCCACTGTATCGTACCCAACCGTGAGTTTTGTGAACCGTTACACCCCTAATATATATATATATATATATATATATATATATATACTCTATACATGTGTACAGCTCCTTCACTACCAGAGTCTCTCTGTGCGTTGAACACTAAGTCAGTAGAGATGATGTCAGAAGAGCAGAAGGACAAACATGATGAAGGACTTGGACACCAACAGGTTTATATGAACAGATGTCTTTTAGAGAAGCTGCTTGAAGGACTGAAGGAGGTCCAACGAGTCCTCCACCAGTTACTGTAACCAGAGTATGAACGGCTGCATGTGAACAGGAATATTAACGTGTAAACAGCTTATTGAGAATATTGTCTTCTTCGGAATAAGTGGAATATTTGTTTCATGTAAACGAGCGGCCTTTCCTCCCACAAGAGCTTAATTTGTTCTCAGTGGAAAGTTTTATTGTCTGGCGGCCCGAATGCTGTTTGAAAAAGCCTTTTCTGTCCTGCTATGAATAAAAAGAAAATGGAAACACTTGCAGGTTTTTTTCCTAAACTGTCGAATATCAGACAGTGAAGAGGAATGTAGCGGCATCAATCTCTAAATATGGGATTAACCCTCAAAGCCCACAGTCCGACCTGCTCTCAGGCTGCGTTCTGCAGTCAGGTGTTCAGCTGCCACACGAGTAACGAGCGTCCTCCTCCTCTCAGGGTCGATGGATGAGGGCGTGTCGGAGGGCTTGCCGTCGATGCAGAGCGCCTCGAACACCGGAGGACACGGCGAGGATGACGAAAGGTATCGTGATTTGTTCCGACTTGCAGCAAGGCAAGTCACGAGCAGTAGAGAACAGATAGACAAACCTCACAGCCGGATGTCTGAGCCGCTCCTGTGTGGATCATGAATGCAGGCGTCATGATGTCATGATGTGATGTAACGGGGGATGACGGCTGTGTGTATTGTAAAAGCCTCCAGACACTAACATGACTGGAAATCTATGAACGTCAATCAATCTGACCCATATCACTGTTAGAGCAACACATGTTCTACAACATGTAACAGCATTGATTTTACATATACCAGTTTCATGTAGATTACAGTTGGATCCTTTTTGAGCTTAAAAAGTCACAAGATATTATTTCAATTCAAGGAGTCTCTGGTGTCAAGCAGATGAATCTGTTATTTTATTGTCAAAGTAGATTGTTTTTAAAGTTGGTCCTGCACTCAAGGGCGCTGACAAAATAATCATCCAATCAAATGAGACTTTGGTCATTTGAAACTATTTCAACGTTTGTGGATCGTAGACGTAGTCATGAGGCAACCTCAGGTTCTGAAGAGTGAAGTCGATGCTTTATGTGTTAAAGCTGCATTCTCTCTCGTGTCCACCAGGGGGCGACTCCTCTGGTTGTATAGAAGTCTATGAGAAAATGACTCTACTTCTCTCTTGATTTATTACCTCAGTAAACATTGTAAACATGAGTTTATGGTCTCAATCTCTAGTTTCAAGTCTTCTTCAAAACAGCATGATGCTAATTTAGTAAATTATTATTATTTAGTAATTTCCTCTCTGTGTGTTTCAGGCTAGAAGGTATTCAGTATCCGTACCACCTCTACATCAGCCCCTCAGCCCGGCCCGGAACCAACGGCCCCGACCGGCCCTTCCAGTGCCCGACCTGCGGAGTCAGATTCACGCGCATCCAAAACCTGAAGCAGCACATGCTCATTCACTCCGGTACGTGAGACGGGAAGTATTGATCTCGGGATACTTTTGGAAATGTAACATCTCTTACGTCTCTTAGTTTTAAGTCAGAAACACTAAAGGTAGTAAGAGTCCACCTCCTCTGGTCCCAACCAGAGTCCACCTCCTCTGGTCCCAACCAGAGTCCTCCTCCTCTGGTCCCAACCAGAGTCCTCCTCCTCTGGTCCCACCACAGTCCACCTCCTCTGGTCCCAACCAGAGTCCTCCTCCTCTGGTCCCACCAGAGCCCACCTCCTCTGGTCTCCACCTCCTCTGGTCCAAACCAGAGTCCACCTCCTCTGGTCCAAACCACAGTCCACCTCCTCTGGTCCCAACCAGAGTCCTCCTCCTCTGGTCCCAACCACAGTCCACCTCCTTTGGTCCCAACCACAGTCCACCTCCTCTGGTCCCAAGCAGAGTCCACCTCCTCTGGTCCCAAGCAGAGTCCACCTCCTCTGGTCCCAACCAGAGTCCTCCTCCTCTGGTCCCAACCAGAGTCCTCCTCCTCTGGTCCCAAACAGAGTCCTCCTCCTCTGGTCTCAAGCAGAGTCCACATCCTCTGGTCCCAAGCAGAGTCCACCTCCTCTGGTCCATCCAGAGTCCACCTCCTCTGGTCCAAACAGAGTCCACCTCCTCTGGTCCCAACCAGAGTCCACCTCCTCTGGTCTCCACCTCCTCTGGTCCCAACCAGAGTCCACCTCCTCTGGTCTCCACCTCCTCTGGTCCCAACCAGAGTCCACCTCCTCTGGTCTCCACCTCCTCTGGTCCCAACCAGAGTCCACCTCCTCTGGTCTCCACCTCCTCTGGTCCCAACCAGAGTCCACCTCCTCTGGTCTCCACCTCCTCTGGTCCCAACCAGAGTCCACCTCCACTATGGATCCATGTCTCTGTGAAGATGTGGGCTCAACAGTCACCGACCTCCCGCTGCTTTCATCCATCGTATGTTTCTGAGACCAAACATCAGACAGCCAGGATGCATGCTGGGTAGTGGAGTAGCCTCAGGTGCTAGCTGGGTTAGCTTAGCTTCAATGTGGGCTCTCCTCTCTGGGGCAGTTTGGTGGTGTTTGGTCCAATAGGCCACGCCTCCTCTTCAGATGTTGATGAGTTTATTCTGTCATATGACATGTGATGAACTCACAGCTCACCGTTGTGTTTCTTCTTCTCCTCCCTCAGGCATTAAGCCTTTCCAGTGTGACCGCTGTGGGAAAAAGTTCACACGGGCCTACTCCCTAAAGATGCATCGGCTGAAGCACGAAGGTAAACGCTGTTTCCGGTGCCAGATTTGTAGCGCCACATTCACGTCCTTCGGTGAATATAAGCACCACATGAGGGTCTCCCGACACATAATCCGCAAGCCGCGGATTTACGAGTGCAAAACGTGCGGGGCCATGTTCACCAACTCTGGCAATTTAATTGTACACCTGAGGAGTCTGAACCACGAGGCGTCCGAACTAGCAAACTACTTCCAGAGCAGGTGAGGAGTCCGAGGGCGCTGACACCCCCCCACCCCCACCCCATCACTTACTCAGAATCAGAAAATATCTTCAGCTCAGATTCTAATACCTGAGGTTCATTTCTTTTCTGACATTAATTGTGTAGAATTGTTTTTGAGGTGATTTGAATGCACAGATCAAGTGTACCTGCAGTATGTCACTGTGTTCATTGGGGAGCTTTTATCTAACCTAAAGGGAAAGTTTGACTCTTTTATCCCAAGAGTTAGATGAGACGACTGACACCACTCTCAGATCTGTGATGTGACTATGTAGCGGGAGCTAGTCGGTTAGCTTAGCTTAGCATTAAGTCTGGAAACGGAGGGTGGGGCCAGAACAAAGTTTGCCTACGAGCTCCTCTAAAGCGGATCACTGATTTATACGTTGTGTCCGGTTTGTCAAATCCGTACATAAGCAGCGGTGTAAACCGGGGGGGGGGGTTATGGGCCGGACTGTTTCTCAGTTGAGACCGGTTGCCAGGTTGATGGTAAAGTTGCGGTAATTTAGCAGGAAACCTCACTGACATAACAAAAAAAAGTCAAAACAAAGATAACATATAAACTATTTATTTTTAGCGCGCCTTCCGACTTTGACGCCCCAAAAATGTTTTTGTACAAACGAGATACGTGTTAATTAGTGAGCTTTAAAGATGCTGGTGGGCGTATTTTGTCACCTTCGGACGAAGCTAGGTGAGCTAGTTACCCGTTTACCAGTCTTTATGCTAAGCTAACTAGCGTCGTATTCACCATACAGACATGAGTGATATCAATCTTCTCCAACTCTTGAACTGGAGACGGCAAACACCTCAAGTCTTTCTTGGATTGTGAAGTGGTGACGAAGAGATCAAGCAGTTACTATTCAGTGAGTTAAATCCCAATCATAGATCACAGTACAGTGTTCTGAAACTCACTTTATACTTGAGAGGATCGAACACACTTGCATCACTTTGTTTCTCTATGAGTGTTGTTTGACCAGCAGCTCGGCCCACAGAAGCCTCGTGAAAGTCAGAACACGGTGTCTTCGTAAAGTGTTTTTTTTTTTATTCCCCAAACTTTTCCACTTCTTAATCACCTCAAGGCCTCACAGGTCGGCGGGACTCAAACGCTCCATTGACTCCTTAGAAAGTTTAGAGTAGAAAAGTCTTCGCCTGAGATCATAACGGTGGAAAATATTCTCTGGCGAAGTCCAGTCGAGCCTCTTAACTCCCCGTCCTCCGCCTTCACATACAGAGATGTGTTGACTACGTATTCTTCACATTCGGCTGTCGTCTGTGCTGCAGACTTCACTCCACTTCAACTATTTATCTTGGATCCTGAGCTCTTCATTCCCTCTGAGATTGATCGAAGTGCTCGTTAAGCTGCAGGATGAATCTAGTTCACCACCGTGTCACACTCGCACTAGAGCGCCTCTGACAGGAATATGAAGGCTATTGTCTCATGAACTGGGTATTGTTATTATCACTACATATAGTAGAAACATCCACTATAACACGCTAATTACACTTCAATGATCACAGAAGAACTGTTGCATCTTAGATTCCTCAGTTCAGTCTGTTGTTTGACTGATTTGGGTTCAACCGTCTGATTAAAGAACGTTGAGTCTGTAATTATTACGTGAACACAGGAACACGAGCGTGTTACTTCATCTTGAATCTCACTCCAGAGAACTATTACACCGTCCGTACATTTTATTTACATTTGACGCCTTTAAATACGCGTTTACAGAATAAAGGGAAACTTTTGTTGTTGTTATTATTTTCTTGATTCATCTTTAGGCTCATGGAACCTTGTTCACTAGTTCAGAAAGCCAAATGTTACATCGTTTAAATGTCTTATTTTAACAATAATAATAATAAGCATTATTTATTTATCACCTTTCATAACATACAATGCAGCTCAAAGTGCTTCACAAGAGAAACAAATGAATAGTTCAGATATTCTCAAACAGGGCTCAAGATACAATAATAAAATAAAGAATCGGATAATATTAGTAAAAAAATTCAAATATATAAAAACCCTTAAAACAAGTATGAGAAATGTAATTACTTAATTAAAAGCAACAATTTGAAAACTCATTTCTTCCTAAAGTCCCAACAGAAGTTTCTGGTCTTATTAGTGATGAGTTTGTTCCAAACCTTTGGATCTGATCAGTTATTGGCCTTTAAATTGTCCCGAACAGAAACGATTATGAGAATAGCTGCAGACACATTCCTGTTGATCGACTAAACAATAAATCCCAGAGTGGCGTCATGTCGTCAGGCTGAGACTTCTCATTGATGTGAACATTTTGTTGGTCTGTTCTGGTGGTTTTAAGGTCAACGACATCACTTCCTGTTTGGAGGCAAATATTCCTGAAAGACAAAGAACGCCACACTTTGAATGTATTTTTTTATCAGAGCTCTTTGTGTATAACAACTTGTTCAGGATGCAAAGTGTATATCTTGTATCTTTGTGGAAAAATCGCTAATATCACATTGAATGTAAAAAGTGTCAAAGTAGCAGATGAAAGGCCGTTGAACTCCTCCGGTTCTCCTTCGTCTCCGCAGTGATTTCCTCGTGCCCGACTACCTGAGCCAGGTCCAGGAGGAGGAGGAGGCGCTGGGGGTCCAGTATGAGTTAGAGGACTCGGAGCACCACCCAGTCTACCCGGGCAGCACCTCCGCCGCCGTCAACGCCGCCGCCGCCTCGTCCTCCTCCTCCTGCTCCGTCCAGATGCCCGTCATCTCCCAGGTCTCCTCCTCCACCCAGAACTGCGAAAGTTCCCCCGGCTTCCTCTCGCCCGAGCCCCTGCTGGACCCCCTGGAAGCCCCAGCCTCCCTCAAGATGGACGGCGACCAGACGGCCGCCGCGACGGGGGAGACCAAGATGGACGACGGCGATGGCGGCGTGGGAGGCAGTTCCCCGGAGGTGTTTGAAGAGCAGCAGCAGCAGCAGCAGCATGGTGCCCAGACCAAGGAGCTGGCTTCCATCACCATCGAGTGATCCAAGCCTTCTACTTGGCCCCGCGTCTCATTCTGCAGTCATGTCATTCGGGGAATATCCGCTTGGCGGCTATAAAAAGGGACAAGTTGGGACACGTTAGGAAACAAAGCTCCTCTCGAAGACGCCGCCGCGATGATGATGCACTTATTTACGTTTCACGTTCTAAAACCAAATCCAGCAAAAAGTAAAATGATCATTTTATCTTCTGAAATGATTTCCCCCTCAAACTTGTGAGCAGAATTCTTGAAGAATCAAGTATTAGGAAGTTATTTGTGTTTCTTTTGTTTCCCATGTGACGTGAATGCAGCACTAGCTAAAGTCGTTTTACTGTCTTTTGCCGATCTGAGGTCCGTTGAATCTGAAGAGCCTCGCCCTGCTTCTGGAAAGTGCCTGAAGAGTTCCCGTTTTAACGAAGACGTCTTGACTTTGCCGACGGCGACAAATCAAGTCTTTGCAAACTGAGCTGAAGAAAGAAAGAAGAAGAAAGAAGTCCGTAGTATTTCATTTGTAGTGATGCAGCTTGTTTGTTTGGGCAGAGACTGTGTTACTCCTTCAGTGCCGTCGCTGTAGGCAAACTGTTCAGTGTCAATATTATCTCTATTGCAATAGCTCGTACTGTAGTTTTACTATTTGAATGCTGTGTATGTTGGGTGTTGTGACAGTATGACATGTCAGGTGTGTGTATGTGCTTTTATTTTTATTTTAATCTATATGAACACAGTACATTTCATTTTTTAAGTGTTTAAAAAAGAACTTGAAATTATATTGAGAGTATTCCCTTGAAGATGTTTGTGCAGTATATCATTTTTTTCCCGCCTTTTCAAATTTTTTTGGTGAACGCTGTTGTGAAATGAAACCTTGCGTCTCCAAAACGGCTAATTTAGTTTATTTTAAGCTTTTGTTTCAAAGTCCAACGAAGTAAATGACAATAAAAGAAAATGTAAAAAAATTTACCAAAAATGTAAAAAATTTGGAGTAACAAGGTTTTCTCACGACTGCGGTTAAATTCACAAATGTGCTCCTAAGATACGATAATGTAGCATCGCTTATCACATGGTTTCTGCATTGGAGTCAGCTTGTGTTCTGAATATTTAAATAGAGTTCTTGCTTCACTGCTGATATTCTGAGAGAACGATTGTCTTTTTTGAAAACGTAAACCAAGAATATTAAGTTACACGTGTAGAATACTGCTGGATCGACCGGCGGTATTCTGTTTGATTTACATAATTTGTCACAAAGGGAGAAAAAAAAACCACATTGTGTAAAAGTCCACGAGTAAAATTTAATTAAAATAAAAAGTAACAATGTCTGCAGACCAGGGGAAGCAGGAAGTGATGCAAACAGATGATGAATGCTATCTGTGATGGCCAGTTTACAGGTGGGGGTTGTTGTTTTTTGGGGGGGGGGGGGGGGGGCGTGTGATAACGTTGCTAAGCAACAGGAGCACGCTGACGAGCGAATGCAAAATACTGTGAGTTGAATCATTATAAATGATGAATATATATATATATATATATTGTGTAAAGAAGAGAGCTTATCATTTCACCGTGAACTGATTGAGCTCAGTTCGGGCTTTTAGAAGTTACTCGTTTCATTTCCTTTGTTGGGTCTTTATTTCAGTGCAGACCTCCGGCTCCTGTGACGGCTGTGACGGTGTAGTTGGGACATAGTTGTGCCTGTATTTCCAAGGAGTTAATGACACCCGTGGTAATAACCCATGAGTTGAATGCTACTGACTGTGACTGGGCGTGTTGTTTATCGTTCGCTTCCTGTCGTCCCCCCCCCCACACACACACACACACACACTTTAAAAGTAGTCCAAACAGCCGCCATTAAGGATCATCACAGCAGGATGTAAGACCTCACATACAGGGTTGATTGTAAATGTAAAGATGAATATCACGCTGTGATGACGGCGTCAATATTCCCCCGATCAATGAAAGTCACTGAGCGCTGTCTTAACAGCAGCTTGAGTCACCCCGAGTCAAAGGTTTTGCCATTTTGCCCTTTTTTTCATTTATTTTGTATCCGGGTAGAAATGGTACAGGACCAAATGTTCTCTATCTCATTAGGGATTTGCCATGGCAATCAGTAATCGCACATAATAAAAAGAGAGATAATCGTTCTTTAAGTGGTCCATGCTATTTAGCAGAAAAGGGGGTGCTGCTGTTTTCACCCCTGAAAAACAAAAACACACACGCAGTACACGATGTTGTGCATTGAAGAGGCTAGCCTTAGTAAACGGACCTATACACTCTAGTTTGCACAATATCAAGATGAAAAAATAAATGAAAGGAAGTTTTCTATTCTCCATTTATACGTCATTGCTTGTCATCATGTCGTGTTGTCTGTATCCAAACAACTCTTTTATAATGAAATATGCTGCTGTTTTGTTGAAAAACGCAAAAGTGCCCAAAATATTTTTGTGACCCGATGGTTGTGCAATAAATGGACAGGTGTCGTTTTTTAAAAAGATTTCATTTAGTCTTTGGAATGGTGAATTATATATATATATATAGATACATATATATATATATATATATATAGATACATATATATATATATATATTAAAAACAACAATGTATAATTGAGTTTAAATGTGAGTGAAGGTGAATGAAAGAGGCGAGGACCCCGTTTGATCTGTGAAACGAGGAACAAAGCTCGGATATCAAACGGCGGTTTGTCTCTGGAGCTGCATGTTCTCATCGGTGTGTGAAGTGAGAGAGCATGTCTTCAGTTGGTTCTGTCACGGCCTTATTAGTCGACGGTTCTTCATCCAGCGTATGTTCAGCATGCCCTCTTCTGTCTCTGTACATTTATCCCTTCTTTTTCTATCAATGTGCAATGTTTTTTGTTTCTTTTCTAATCTCTGATTATATACAGGACATGCCTTCTCAATGTACACTTGATGTTGTATATGTGTTCCAGTCCTTCTGCTTTATTTAAAAGAAAGGAAAATACAAGATAAAACACATGGTAGCTCTTCATAACGGCATACATACATACATATATATATATATATATATATTTTTGGTGACTTTTTTGTATTATGGTTGCTGTTTCATGGCATCTTTGGATATTCTTGTTAAATGTGAATAGAACAGCTTCGTGTGGGAGTACGGGGGCCTTAGTAGTCTTCACTTTGTGACTGTCTGCAGTGTGTGTGTATATATATATATATATATATATATATATACAGTATATATACACTCATACTATGTTGCATATTCTTCATACTGTAGGCTACTTGATTACAACCTGCTTTGAGACAGATGTTGTATTTTGTGTCTTTGATACTGTATTTAAACTGTAGTTTGGAGAAACTGTACAAAACATCCCCGATAGTAATGCAACCTGCATATTGTATCGGGAGAAGTGACGTTTGTGGTGTTGAGTGTTTTAACTGGATCATATTCCACAGTTGGCTGTTTAAAAACTGACAAGACCACTCTGTATTTTAGAGCTCATGGTTGTTTCTGAATCCTTGCTGGTGTTCTGGCTTTGCAGTCCTGTTATTAAAAAAAAAAGTATGAAATGTAAATAAAAAAGAAAAACCTATGTCGAAATACGTCTAAACACTTGTCTGAATTCGTTTTTTTTGAGTTTACTGAACAATCTTTTTTGGTAACACATAACTTAACATTGTTAATTGTTGTATATGTATATATATATACACATGTTAATACATTGTACGTGTTATAAAACACATTTAGTTACATAAATACTAACTCGGTAGTCGACTGCTGACGTAGAAACAGAAACATACGTTGTGTTGTGTTTCAGACGTCTATCAGACAACACCGTTACCGTTAGCTCGGCTGAAGGCTAGCGGGCCTTTGAGCGCGATTATTACGTTAAGTATACTGTTAAATGGGGAATGAACTTCATCGTTCAAATTGTTAACATTGTCGTCTTCACTGGCCCTGTGAGGAGTTATGTTGCCAGGTCAGTATTTAACATTCATGTTAGATAAAACACATCGGGTAAAGATAACGTTACATTTGGAACATAGCTAAGTTAGCTAGCTAGCAAGCCAAGCGAACGACCATGTTGGTGACGTACATTGTACATCGCTCCGGTTCACATTTTTCCCAAAATATACCGGAAGAGGAGGGACTTCCCCTCTATTCAATGTGCGCAAGGCAGACAGATTCGGTAGAGCTGCCTTTTTTCACAATTCATATATTTCAATATTTGTTATTTTACATTTGGAATTCATATTTGGATTTAGAATATCCGTTGACAGACCTACAGTCCACCAATGGAGACGTACCAGTGTTTCAGAGATGCACAGATGCTCAGTGTGGCTCCGATCTATTGTTATAACTTGGCGTTCCCAGTAAAATTGAAACTTCAGAACTATAAGGAACAGCAAGTTTATCAGCCCACAGCATGGGATGCCATTATGTAGGTCAGCACCGCTGTCTTTCTAGGAAAACAAAGGCATCGACGGCAAAACGTAAAAAATATGTTTACCACTAATCCTGTACTTTCAACAGTGAACAACCTTGAGCCATCCATCTGTTTCTTCTTCATCTGCATTTCTGTTGTTGGAATTTGAGTTCTTCGTCTGATTTGATGACACTCGGCTGCCAGAGCTAACTCCTGTGTTTCTCTTTCATATATAACAAAACAAAAAAAACTCCAGAGTCATTGTCTCCGTAAACAGAGAAGGCATCAGTCCCTGTGTGGCTGAGGAGTTCATATGGAATGTGTTTAGACTAGAGAAGGCTGTCAAGAACAGGCTGCATAGATGGGATCAATATTTATAAATCAAAAGAGATGTTACACAATCACCTTTAAAAAAAGGTCCTTCCCAAGCATGCATGTTGTAGCTCAGACATGCAGCGTAGCTATATCTGAACTATTTAAAACACCGGCGCATAAAAGAAGTCAGGACGAGTCTGAATTATTTGATACAGTAAGATTCTAGTGAAGACGAATGTGTTCAGGAACTAGTGAGCATACGATCGAATGAACGAGACTTTGACGACACGACAAGAGCTGCGTGAGAAAGTTCACTTTAGGCAACAAAACCACTTTAAGGAGGTTTAGGAAAAACATGGTCGGCCTTCAAATACATTTGTATCGTTAGAAGAACTCTTTGGGACATGTGGTGTCCCAAAGAGTTGTCTGTGTTCCGCCCACAATAAGTGCTCTTTCTCAATGTTTAACTCATCACCTGTGATTGTTGCGTTTCATTTGTGTGTCCACCATGAAAAAGGATCCTATTTGACTTCCCATTGGCATTGTTTTTGTGCTAAGCGACACAGAATAATGGATTTGTCTATTTCAAGACCTGCCATAACACTAGGCTCGACTTTGATGCAGGAGAGCAACTCTTCCCATCTTGTCTTAGACCTGCAATCAACATTAACTTACAATATGTTTACAATGTTTACTGAGGTAATAAATCAAGAGAGAAGTAGAGTCATTTTCTCACAGACTTCTATACAACCAGAGGAGTCGCCCCCTGGTGGACACTAGAGAGAATGCAGCTTTAAGACATGAAGCTTTGGCTTCACTCGGTTGAACCGGAGGCCTGGCTTTAATCTACAAGAAATTAGGTTTCCCCAAAGCAGCTCCAAGACGAGGCACCTCCTGAAAGTCTATGGTATTTTCAACTTGATCGCACCGAAATATCTGAAATGACCACAATCTCTGCAGCGTCAAGTAATGTGTTAAAGTGACGTGTCGGCATATTGACAACAATGTACCCTGGCAACAAAACCACTTAGATTCAGTCAAAACATGGTTGGGCTTTAAATAAGTACTTAAACTTAGGTGTAAGCAACAAAATCACTCAGTCAGGTTTAGTTGAAACGTCACAAATGCAACTTCATAATAACTCAACAACGCTTTGGGACACGAACACTGGTCTCCTGGTTGAAAGTCCTGTGTTTGTTTGACCCATTGACCCTCCTTCTCGACCGTTGTTCGAGGTCTTTGTCGATGTTCATGCTGCGTCACTAGCTCGTTGCATCTACTACACGGATACGTTTAGTACGTGTCCACCAGGAAAATGGATCCTAATTGACTTGGCGTTGTCTTCGTGGTGCCGTTGCGTCATTTTAACACATTACGTGCCACTACCATGTGATTTGCTGTTTTACGATGCATGAATTAGCAGCTAGCAGACTTTTGTGAGTAAGTTAGTTAGTTTTCCTCACTCATAGCTCTCATTAAAGTCATTGCATCTCCCGAATGAATGGAGAAGTTTCCTCACTTCTGACCGATTAATCCAAATATGATCAAATATATTGCTTTTTTAAAAGCAGCATTTATCTAAAAACATTTGTCTAAAAAATTACTATAAAGGGATCTTTAGTTGAAAGAGCATTATTAACATGTCAGGTCTGGTTTTAAGTCTGTGTTTCGTGACCAACTGTTTTTTATTGTATTACTGGAACTCTTGGTGAAGAGGACAGAAATCGCTGGATGACTCTGAAGCTGATCTGTTCCATTTCACAGAGCCAGATTTCTGTTGATTTTGGCCTCTGGTAGGACTGTCGACTCATCAGAGAAACTTCTCCGTTTTCAAATTAAGAGAACAGAATTTTTTTATGAAATATATAAAAGAAATATATTCCTATAGGCCCTTGCCGTCCTTTCAGTGTTCCGTATTGTTGATAGAAGAAATCTCAGAACAGCTGCAAGCGAGTTGTTAATTATAAAGGCTAATACAGAGGTTCATCCTTGAGAACATACAGGTGGATGCATATGAATTACCGGGTGATGGAACTCACCCCTTCACCCTCTGCATGCATTGCCTCCATTACACCCCCCCCCCCCCCCCCCCCCTGTTGCGTAACTCTAGGGCTCTTATTTTGTTCCTTGTAAACTTTTACTAGAGAGCCAAAAATGTGTTTGCAGATGTGTTCATGACTTGTTTACATTTCGAAGCTTATCGGTTGGACGTGCACGGCCGGAGGGGGACTTTTAGACAAAACTGGAGACAGCAGTTTGTGAGAGAGAGAGAGAGAGAGAGAGAGAGATAATGCTGCGGTGAGGCCTCGCTGCCAGGAAAAATAAAACACACTGCATGACTAATACACGTGTCATACATTCCCAATCAATGGAGGGGTTGGATTCAACGGAATATTCCACAAATCACATCCCTGCCAGATTCATTTTGCTTTTTGTACCCACAAAAAAAAATACTAGTCAGGACATTCAAACGCCGTATTTCAAGAAGTGACCCCGTGGACCTGCCAGCCCATTCTCGTGGCTGATGTTGTGCAAAAAAAGTGAATACATTCTGTTCCAGGATTCGGGGGGACGGCGATGACAGGAGTCTGTAAAGTATATTGACCACGCTGATTTCTTCCCCTTGTTTTTTTCCACAGCTCAGCTCATGTCTGTCCACCAGCAGCTCTACTGTACCACATACCTGCTGATAGAGGCAGTGAGGGAATCACTTCATCCCGTATTATGTCGGTTTTCTAATGTGCTTCTTAGACCTTTTATTCGCTGATTCTTTCCACTACGGCTCAGAAATGAATCTGCTCTCTAGTGTGGGAAGAAAAGCCTCGTCTCAGCCAGACGAGGAACAACCAGCCTTCATTCCAGTGTAAATTCCTTCGGATCACGTGACGTCCTCCGCAGCGCGTGGACGGAGGAAGGAAGAGGAGGTAAACATGTGAGAGGGCTGTCCGAAAGGGCCTGGAGCTAACAGCTCACACCTTGTTCCCGTTGCTCCACATCGCATTTATGGCTTTTTAATGACTGAAAATCGTTGTTTTCTACATCCCATTATTGTGATGCCACTGGATCGGCCATCCCTTGGGGAGAAATGTCGAAAGAATGGCGCAATCACAAATGTCAAACACATATACGAACCAGATGGCAACTTTCGGTTCTGAAAAATAAAGCCAAAGCTTCATGTGTTAAAGCTGCATTCTCTCTAGTGACCACCAGGGGGCGACTCCTCTGGTTGTATAGAAGTCTATGAGAAAATGACTCTACTTCTCTCTTGATTTATTACCTCAGTAAACATTGTAAACATGAGTTTGTGGTCTCAATCTCTAGTTTCAAGTCTTCTTCAATACAGCATGATGTTCATTTAGTACATTATGGTCCATTTAGAGTCAAACAGACCATAAAGCAGGGGATGCTTTAGGGGCGGGGCTACACAGTGATTGACAGGTCTCTACCAGAGACGTCACTCTACGTCACTCCTCCTCAGTCCAGATATGCTCACTTCCTGTTCACTGGTTGCAAAAACGGTTTCAGCTCGCCTCTTATGTTGCCTTTCAGTTAATAATTAGTTTGTTTGCTTGGTTGTGTGCATCTCAGTCTTTTGTCATGGCCGTGCGGCCCGGTTTGTGACAATGGCGACGGCCAAAACGCTGAACTCGAGGCTTCAAAACGTCAGTCCACAAACCAATGAGTGACATCACGATGACTACGTCCACTCTTATGCAGTCTATGATACTAATATAAAAAGTTTTAAGTCAATGTGCAAATTGCTGTAAGGTGTGCAAAATGCTTGTAAATATAATTCAGAACTTAATGTGGGAATAATCTGCCCAGCTGCTTCGTTACATTCATTCATCATTCAAGTTAAATGCTTCTTGTTTTATTTCACATCACTTTTATTTCTACCTTTGTGTGTTTTCTTGCCAGTTTAGACGTCTGCCCTGATTAATGTCAGCTGTCCCTCATTAGCCCTGCACTCAGCTCACCTCCTGCTCACCTGTTCTCACTTCCCCAATCAGTCACTCACTCCCAGCCCAGTGCCTTTGTTCTCCTTGTGTCCAGTGTTCAAGCCCTTCTTCCGAGAGTCTTGTTGTCTTAGTGTTGTCTTAGTGTCTTTTTCAATAAATCATTGAACTCTTCCTGCTGCGTCTAAATCTGTTGATCTGTGTTTGGTTCCAACCCACAGACTGTATATAAGAAGTGGACACAGTCATCGTGATGTCACTCGTTGGTTTATAGATGTTATGAAGTTTAGAGTTTGGCATTTTGGCCGTCTCCTTCTTGGCTTTCTTGCAACCAGTGAACAGGAAGTGACCACATCTGGACTGAGGAGGAGTGACGTAGAGCCGCCGTAGCCCCGCCCTAAAGCATCCCCTGCTTTATGGTCTGTTTGACTCTTAATGGATCCATAATGTACTAAATGAACATCATGCTGTGTTGAAGAAGACTTGAAACTAGAGATTGAGACCATAAACTCATGTTTACAATGTTTACTGAGGTAATAAATCAAGAGAGAAGTAGAGTCATTTTCTCATAGACTTCTATACAACCAGAGGAGTCGCCCCCTGGTGGACACTAGAGAGAATGCAGCTTTAACACATGAAGCTTTGACTTCACATTTCAGAACTGGAGATAGTCCCGAAGTATTTATAGGAGTGAACCGGCTTGACACCCTCCCCCATGGATGAATACAGGGTACTGAGGAGGTTTAATCCTGCGGAAGTCCACGATCAGATCCTTCGTCTTGGTAATGTTCAGAGTAAACAGGAAGCAGGAGGGGACAGTCCCCTGGGGGGCCGTTTAGCTCATCAAAGTTCTATCCAAGTGTGCAAACTGTGGCCTGCTGGTCAGGTGATGTGTTACCCACGTGGAGTGTTTACCTGCATGGCCCTGAGCTCGTCTCCAAACATCAGAGGTTGCATAATGTTCGGAGCACTGGAGGCCCACGACATCGCTCTCAGGAGGGCTCTCTGATTGTTCACATTGTCCCCTGGCCCACATTAACATTACACCAGCCAAAACAAAGCTCTCGCCGTATAATTCTCGTTGCATCAGTTTAATTTCTGCACCTCAAACGTCAGATTGACAGAAAAGCCAAACACTATATTCTCTGAGGATCATATGCCTTATTAAAAACTAAGGTCATGCTTTCCCTGCAGAATGCCTCGTATTGTTGTTGCAGTGTGTCTGATCGTGATGTTCCAGACACTTCCCTTTTGCCATTTTAAATAATTTATCAGTTTTTTTCTCTGCAATTAAGTCATTACTGTGATGTTTTTGTTCTGCATTGCCCATCAATCAAGCAGTGTGTCAGCTCTGTGATGCCCTTTTTGTAGCCAAGTATGCCTAGAAATGATGTTCCATTTTCATAATCCCGCACCTCAGGGTTTACGATCATTGCCAACACAGGAAGCAGTGTGCCATTTATGTAGCGAGGCAGAGAGCGAGGCCCAACCCCGTTCTTCACACCTGGGTTTTTAGGGCAAGAGTCCACGAGGGTTTAGTTCGGTCTCACTCTCAAGTCCTTGAGTGTTTGAATCTCTCTCGCAGACATTTTGAGCCCTTTATTAACACTTTACGTAAGTCCGCATTTTTGCAGACTTTGCCTCGGGGAATTACCCACAATTCATAGCAATGTGACGTCAAACACAGGGTTATCAGTGACCAAAAAAAAGGTAAAAAAAGAGGACGGCACATTTTTAATTTACATAGAAATATTAAGGATATAGGACAGGCGGCAACCTCCGGTTCTGCCGAGTGAAGCCGTTACGGAAATGTCTTAAAAGCTGCATTCTCTCTAGTGTCCACCAGGGGGCGACTCCTCTGGTTGTATAGAAGTCTATGAGAAAATGACTCTACTTCTCTCTTGATTTATTACCTCAGTAAACATTGTAAACATGAGTTTATGGTCTCAATCTCTAGTTTCAAGTCTTCTTCAATACAGCATGATGTTCATTTAGTACATTATTAGAGAGAATGCGGCTTAAGACACTTTAGCATTGGCTTCGCTCGGCAGACCCAGAAGTTGCCACCTGGTTTGCGTCCTTTCAGACTTCTTGGCGATGCTGCTCATGGCGTGGTTATATATGAGTTGTTTGTTTGGTCGTTGCACCAGTTTGTTCAAGACTGAAGTAACAAAATCTGGATGTATTGCCATGACTCATGGTTCCCAGAGGATGAAAACCACTGATTTTGGTGACCATAATCTTCCTATTCTTAAATATTTTTGTCGCATAATCTTAGCCATACCTTCATCAAAGTCTATTTGCTATAACAAATATTTTGGTTGCTGTTTGGGTGGATTTCTGCTGCTTGTAATTTGCGTCTCTGTAGGCAGAAATCTTTCCCTGTGAGCTGTCATTACTGCTCACGCGAACTATACAAGCTATTCTCCTCTGTTTACTCCAAACAGAAGCACATGGCCCACAGTGGGACTTATACTTTCTACAAGCAAGGAAAGACAAGATGGCTTGTATTTGCGGCGGTCAACGTAAAAGCTACTGTTGAGTGATAGTAAGTGGTAAAACATTCATTTGTATGAAAATGTTTTGACTCGAAAAATCTATTTCAGATACTGTTTCCAAACTTTATCCGGCCACCTGTCTATCCTGAGGCCAGGAGCACATTTTTCCGAAATATCAGCGAGCCATCCAGTCAGTTGCATAACAAAAATCAACCTTTGATGCATGTCTTTATCACGGTACAGCACGGTTACCACCGTGACGACCTATTTAACTCCTGCGTAGGTGGCTTCCTGCCCTGAGACTCTATGATTTATATGAAAGGAGTGCGGCCTCTCGCACAGAAGCAGAGAAGTCCTGCTGTGTGACTGCTGCCCGCATGCACGCCGCATATTTCTGCTTGAACTCAACACATATTTCTTGTTTTAAAAGAATCAATGTGAAGCGGCTCAGCGTGGTCCCGCCGCTGTAATTGACCCGTACGATCGGGGGCCGTGCTGCAAGGCTTTGTGTGACTCTCAGGGTTTGGACTGTTGTTTTTTCTGGAAAATAGTTCCATGTGTTTCAGTGTTTTTACATAAGTTTTTTGCAGACAGGAGCAGTTAGTCTTCAGCATTAACCCTGCAGTGTTTAGTCTCAGCAGAAGATGTGTGTCATTGGATGATTGCAGCAGTCTCCTGTGATTAAACAACAGCTTGTTCTGGGTCCCTGCAGCTCTCTCACTGACCACTGTTTTCCATTTCAAACAGTTTTCATTTCAAACCAATGTGTATGTTTGCTTTCTGTGGAATTGAGTGATAACACCTTCTAAGAAAGACAGAAGCTTGAGTTTTACATTGTGTGGTGACAGATCAAATTAATACATTTCATCTCCACTGTGTCACCTTTTGGTTTGTGGACTGATGTTTTTAAAGCTGCACTTATCAATATTTTTTATTTTAACATGGATCACAGACTGGGTTTTCTGGTCCACAACTTAGCAGGCAGCTTTTTATTTATTTATTCATTTATTTTGTGAAAATACTCTATATACCTTATGCAAAACATGCACAGCAACAAACAAAGCCAATAACCAAAGTTAGCTAGCTGGTGAACATATTCACGCATTTAACAGCGAAAGGTATTTTGCTCTGGAAGAGGCGGAGCTAAAACAGCTAAAAACAAAGTGAATATTGGACATTCACCATGTAGCCAGACACACGACTGCATATTAATGCTAATGTTTGCTGGTGAGCTGAAGTGTAATTTAGCCACTGCTTGCTGACACATTTACCATATCTGCTTTATAGTGAGATAAGATGTCAATGTTGAGGTTTCAACTAGTTCCACTGCCTCTAAGTGGCCTGAAAAAATGATTTAATTTTGCCTAATGCAGCAGGCGGCAACCTTGATTTCCATAAAGTGAAGCCAAAGCTTCATGTGTTAAAGCTGCATTCTCTCTATTGTCCACCAGGGGGCGACTCCTCTGGTTGTATAGAAGTCTATGAGAAAATGACTCTACTTCTCTCTTGATTTATTACCTCAGTAAACATTGTAAACATGAGTTTATGGTCTCAATCTCTAGTTTCAAGTCTTCTTCAATACAGCATGATGTTCATTTGGTACATTATGCTCCATTTAGAGTCACACAGACCATAAAGCAGGGGATGCTTTAGGGCGGTTTACAGGTCACTGCAGCTACCAGAACAGTATACACCGACTCTACGTCACTCCTCCGAATTCCAAATGTTGAAATTTCCGGTCATTGGTTGCCAAAAAAACATGGCGAGTCCACAAACCAATGGGTGACGTCACCATGACTAAATCCACCAAGTCCGTTGCTGAGAGATGTTCGGATATATTCTGATACCCGAAAAATAATAATAATATGAACAAGTCAGGTGGTTCAGTGTCCAGTCATTCACTTGTCTTGGTACAGAGCACAGACCAGCTTCCTGTTGGTTGAGATGATGCCCTGCCGCTCTCTCTACACGCCACATTTCATTTGGACATAATGAGGGAAATCTATGACGTCTTTGGTTGGATTGGGTGTTCTTTTCCATTTTGGCTTCAGGCGGATAGAAATATTGTCTAGTGTAATACCAAACTTTGCCAAGAAGCTTGAAACATGCCAACGCCTGGTGACTCTTAAAAAGCACAGTGCCGGCGGTGTTGGGAGGTGATCTCAGCTTCAGATCATACACCGTTCTTCACTTCGGCCGCATCTTTGTCTTTGTTATGCAGCTGTTTGGTAATTTAGCCATCTTAAATGTAAGATATCTCTGGAACCGTGCGCCGATGTTCTTGCTTCTTGAGAGTAAGACATGCTTTATGAGGCTGTCTAATAGCACTCCTGGGTGCTTACGTAAGCTTGATTTATAGAGGAGGCACTTGGCTCGCGAGGACTCTTTCGGTTGGTGTTAAGTCCTGCTGTCAAACTGTACAGTGTGTTTAGCAGGACTAGGTCTTAAAAACAAAACTTATCTTTGTCTGAATAGTGTCATCAACTTTATTGGAAAAGTGTGTGAGTGTTTGGGTGACTTGTAGGGGCTCTCCTCCCTTAACCGGCGGGATTTCACTACAGTGCATTCCTACAGTCTGCTGCCTTATAAGGTCTCTCGTCACCAGATTACGGGCACATTGTCCGACTGCCTGCTTATTCACTTCACGCTCTACACAGAGCCGGTTCACACAGCGAAAAAGCATCAACATTGAGAGCGCTGCGACACTTGGAACTGGCTGCCCACTTGCAGCATAACGTCACTCGATCTGTCAGTGATTGTTCCAGAAGCCTGCACGCAGTCAGCTCGGTAACCGTGAGCTGGAAGTGACGCCATGTTTACGTCACTCTGGGTGTTCATTTTTGCAATAGTGTCACCGGCGATACGACAGATCTTTACCCTCACAAAGAGGGGCAAAATGATTCTGTGGGCACGAGTAAACTTTGGCAAACGCTTTACCACGGTTTAAGTGTATCAGTGCTATCACCAGATGAACTACTGTTTGAGACTGTCTCATCTAATTAAAGTCTATCTATAAAAGTTCACAATGGAAACACAAAAGAATGTCAGCATTACTATTTAAGTAGGTAAATGAATCTTAAGTGTGAGACGTGTCTTCACCCAAGCCAAAAAGCTTCACCAGTTCCACTTCATGGTGGTGCTGGAATTGATATCCAAGCATTGAAAGTAGGTGCTGACCAATGTTGAGTCTTGAGCTCCTGCCATGGAGAGCTTTATCATTTGCACTGAAGCATAATGGCGAACCCCCATTTTCCCAGTATGGTAACTGGCCTTTTTCCAGTAAACTACCCCAGCCTGCTCTGGTGTATCACTTACGTTAAAGAACAGAGTTGACATTTATAAAGAGTACATTTTATGGCCCAGGACTCTGTATCCCAGCAGTGTATTCCATTAGTGACAATGCTCCGGTTTGCTATGAGGTGTTTCCCTGGAAGTGGGAGTGAGGGGAGCAAGCCTGTGGTCAGTAAACCTGGGCAACAGAATAAGGTTGAATCACAAACTCCAGAAAGTTACGCCTTCAGCTGGCATGGAGCAACATGAGCAGTCATGTTTGGTCAAGTATTTCATAACCTGATGAACGTAGAACTAAAGTTCACGCTAATTTTAGCTTTATTTTTGTCTCCAATCGACTCCAAAAAACATCTTTAGTGGGACTGCCTATTGTTCTGAAGGCCCATTGTTCCGAAACCCCAATAATCCAAAAAAATTGCCCATTGGACCAAAAATCGTTTACCGGTAATCCCACAAGTCAACGCCCATTGCTTCAGAAATACAAACTCTCCCTGCAACAAACAGAAGCCCATAGGTTCTTATGATGGAGAATACTATAGAGTGCTGCAAGGAGGACTTATTTTTGTTGGCCAAGCCAAGAAATTGACATCGCACTGGTTCCCCAAGCACAAACCCAATGGGATCTTTCCAATGCAATTTGGATTATTGCAGAAAATGAGCTGTGGAAACAAACATTTGTGGTACATATTTCGTTCAGCAAGATAATCTTGTCGAATGAACACCACTTTTGCATTTATTTATTTTTTGCAACATGAATGCATTTGGCAGACCTAAAACGGTAACGTTTGGCTATAAACAAACTACACCACGGCCACACGAGCGTGAGGCTGTGAAGGCCGACTAGTCAGCGTGATGACATCGTTCAGCCACTTGTTAGCAACCGCCTCTTTAAGACACGAAAAGCTTCAACATCCTTGAGTTGGAAATACACAACGTATGTTATGTTGTAGAACAAAACGTTAAAATCTCTTGTGGTAACCACAGACCTTATTTCAGGCATCCAAACCAAAAACACATTAAAAACACATTGACTTTGAGATAAAGAAACTGGAAGTGCAAAAAGTACTGACTCATTCTCGGGTTTTAGGACTCATTCCTGCAGCAGTTGTACATCAGTTACTCTCTGCACGTTACCTCAGATTCATGAAGGAAGCGTATTCTTGCATGCCTCCACGGTGAACGGAGAATCCGGAAAACAGAGTAAATCCTTGATGAATCAAAGTTAACGGGGTCCAGGTTTAAAAACAGCAAAACTATCAAAAACTTGTGCCATATAATCCAATTCTTATTTATTCAGTCGCATGCTCAGAACGGCCAAAATAATACTATTTAAAACACTTGCGCTACTACAGTCTCACTCTTAACGACCCCATTGACCTGAGTTCATCGAGGATTTACTCTGTTTGTGAAGTTTTCCGTTCACGGTGGAGGCGTGCAAGAAAATGCTTTCCTCGAGGATTCCGGGTACAATCTTGGCAGTGAAGTATTGCGTACAGCTCATGGGAGCTGCAGCGGAGTTGCGTGATAATTCTGTGTTGTTTTGTCATTTGTCACATTGTCAATACAACAATATTGATGAATGCCGCTTTAAGGACCAGATGTGACTTATTTTGTTTCTTGGAACCGCAGTTCCCTTAAAGTGAAGCAACGTCTACTTGTGACTCCTTGACACAGGTTTCTCCTTTCATGTGGACATGAGCTGTGAGCAGTTATGCCAAACCCTGATTCTTCCTCTTAGATTGTTTCATTAAAAAGGGTTTTAGAGGCCCAGGAAAGGGGAAAAAACTGTTTCATGTAATTTTTTTGCAAGAGATTGATAAGATCTATGGTTCATATCTCTTCAATAACCTTGTAAGCCACAAATTCATCTCTTGGAAACCACTAAGCTTGAATCTTTGTACGTTACAAAAAACTGATTTCTACTTGAAGGGGTGCCATTCCTCCCGCTGTAAATCATCCATCCTTTAGTACAGTTCTTGATAAGGCCGATACGATGACTGAGGGAAGATAATAATGTGTTGCTCAGCGCGAAAACAATGTCAATGGAAAGCCAAAGTGATTTTGGTGCCTAAACCTAACATTGCTTTTGTTGGCAAAACCTAACAGTTCGTACTGATTTGAAACCTTTTGTTGCCTAAACTTAACTTTACAAACTTCTTTTAAGCCCAACCACAACGTCTTTACTAAACTTAACAAAGTGTTTTTCTTGCATTAACCTAACCTAATGTTGCTTTTCTTGCGTAAACCGAACTGTTTGTACTTACTCTATACCCAACCATGATATTTTTCCTTAAACTGTTGTGTTGTTGTTGCATTAACCTTTCATTTTGTAGCAGAATGTCGTAAAGACGCAACCACACAAAACGAAAAACTATTTGTCTCCCTGTACATGAAACCAATAGATCAGTTTGTGACTATTTCATGAACTGCTGAGAAACTGTGTCGCAATAAATGCCACTAAATAATATATTGGAACATTATTGGTTCTCATAAAAACATTCCCAAATAATAATAAATAAATGCTGTTTGAGAATACATGTTGCATTACTAGATGTACTGGATTAAGAGCAAACATATGGAAGAGCAAACATATGAACATATGGACAGGCATACCTTTATTTGACTTTGACCACTCAAGAGCATTCATGAGGAATGAAAACAGGTGATGTAACACTGTGTTTGGGAGAGTATGAATCACATGGTTATGCTTCAGTATGTGAGCATGGCTTCCCATGTATTTAGTCACGTCCTCGCTATGCAAAAGAAAAGGGCAATACAAGTTACTTCCTCTGTCTGGCAACTTCCTCCTAAAAGCATCACAGTTCTGGAGATTCCCAGCATTTAGAAAAACTAACTCAGGGACTAGAGCACGGCCTTGGTCATATTGGTTAGTTTGCCAGCAAGCTGTGCCTCCAGATACAAAATCAAATCAAGGACTTAAAATAAAGTAAAAGATAAAGAAAATGAAAACTTTCATCCAAACCTGGATCCTGTTATAACCCGCGAGGAGAAGCAAGTTTCCACCGGTGTGAGTATAGGTGGCAAATAACATAAAGTTACATAAGCTGAAGAGGAAAGGCTGTGGGCTATAGAGAGGTATAATAGTTTCACTGTTTCACTTCTGCTCATGTGGAAACACCATTAAATTCCTGCCTCATCTCAGTGATCAGGCTGCTGGTGAGCCTGTTTCAGCCCCACAAACAATGCACCTAAACACACCTGAATACACCTCAAAGTGACAATAAGTCAGATGTTCCTGCTGTGTTACATGAAGACAATGCTACGTCTGTGTGAGGGTCAACGATCAATACCAGAAACTCAGTGATTGTTTGGCTTCGATCAGAATTCCTCTTCTTGTCTGCGTCACTTTTGTCATTAAAGTCGACTAAACCAGCGGTTCAACGTTTCGTAACTTAAGGCCCACTTCTGACTTAAAAAATAAAACATGTCAGAGAACTACATTCCCCCAAGAAAAGGGGAAACAAAAACAACATGACGAAAACAGGAGAGAATAAACCGGGCTGTATATGTCAGCTGTAATGACAAATATTATGACTCATTATGAATCTAAATTTAATGCTTTCAGGGTCATATTTCCTCGCCACGGACGTTAAGACCTTGTACAGGCGCCCGCGCCAGGATCCATGTTTACGTCGCTACATCCGAGGGAACGTTAGCTAGCCAACACGTTGAAAACACGTTCGTCTACCGGATGTTCAAAAGTAGCTGCTCATTGAAATTACACTTTGTAAACAAACATATTTTATCTGTATGTAAAATATCTGTATTGATTTCAGGTTGTGATGTGTTCAGCTTGGTGGTTGTGTGTCGATTGGAACACGCAATTGTGAATGCCCAAAATTTGAACAACATTCATGGCGTGTCTACGCTCCTTCTCTTAATCATTTGGCAAACACTTTTGTCCAATGCAATTTCCCGTTTTACCCCTGCACATATCAGCACTTTGATGCGTGTTGCTCAAGGGCACTTTGTACACACACAAGAGGAGTTGGTGAGAGAAACACCAACAAATACGTGGCCAACCCACTTTACCGCCTCAGCTACCGGTGCGCAGGTTCAACGATCTCACCGTACTTCCAGAAGTACACACTTATTTTGGTGAGTGCTGCTATTTTGAATTGAAAGAGATGATGGCTTAACCTGCAAACATAGGAGCCAATGTGGGAATGAACTGGACTCGTCCTTTAGCAGGTCATATCATGTCTCTGAAATTATGTAAAAATGCCTAGAAAAGTGCAGTAAGTAGAGTGCAGATCTCCGTCAGTTGTGTCTGCAACAACCACATCTGTAATGTTGGATTGAATGAATAAAAAACACAATTGTCCAACCGGTCTAGACCGCGAGAGTATCAGACGTGTTTTTCACTCGTCCTTCTCGAGCAACAAATACTTTATCATTTTAATCCAACCTGGCCACACAGAAATACGTGAGATGATCAAAACCTCTGAACAATACACAGTGGTGGCTCGAAAGGTGTTCAAATGACATGGTGGCCCCACGAACAACCATGTAACGTTAGTATTAGCGCATTACGCGCCGTTATGGGGTGTTTAATGCTTCTTCTGAACAGAAGCCGTCAGTCCTGTTTAGTGATTGACTTTGCTAGCTGTTAGCTTTGTTACCTGTAGCCTATTAGTCCCGTTAGCTTGTAGCTCTGTTAGCCTACGCCACAGGACTCTGCTGCTAACTAGCAACTAGTATTTTCAGTTCATCGACAAAATTCTACTTTCTTGACGCTCAAAATTATCTTTTAAATTGACAAACAAAGTGTGATTTATGGAACAGTTAAAACGGGACTCTATTCTGTGTATGTTCACTATGTTGCATGAATGGGTTTGTCATGTTTACTTCCTGTTTCTGTCTGTTATTTTGTAATAATCCGTCCCTTTCTAGAGAACAATAGAAGAGAATATGACAGGCAGCGGGATTTTATTAAAGCTGCTGTAAATTGCATCACGGCAAGCTTCCAAAGAAAGACAATAAAATCCGTAACAGCCTATTTCACTGGAGTGGAACCTGTTAGCGTTTTGCTCTGATCAGCAGACATTTCCAGTGCTCGGAGGGGGGGGGGGGGGGTGAAATTAATGACTCACAACTGAGCTATTCAAAGTAATTTCCAAGAATGTGTTATTATTGCAACAATACTGGGATGAGGTTCTTGGCTTGCGCTGCTCTGAAAATCGTATTTGTTTCCCGCTGTTGCTAAGGACACTATCTCTGCTCGACACATGAACCTGACATCAAACAGCGGCCTCGTCTTCACCAAACAGCCCTCCGGTCTGGATCGGTAACCCCGGGCACAGGCCTGTTGTTTCACTCTGTGGCGTCATCATTTTCATTCACATCCTGTGTCGGGATTTACTCGCACAAAGAGTGATTCAACCTGTTCACATATATGTGTTGAAAAAGGCTCTTAAGTGACATATCTGTGACATTGGACTGGAGATATTAAACAGCACGCTTTCACTTTTTCCCACATTAGTAGATTTCATTTCAGACAAACAGGACCAATATTTGGAGCACATGAGGTGATTTAAGTGATGCGGTGATTTCCAGCCCACCAACCGACCATCAGAAAGGGGGTCTGGAGCAGGTTTTCTTCCATTCTGTCATGGCGAAAGTCTTTCCATTGCATTTCTGGGAAGTCATGGAAAAGCCGACCTGACAGCAGTGACAGTAAAACGCCTACGACACCTGTGACATTTTCCAGTAGTCCCGGTGTCAAGCCAGCACATGTGGCCAATATGTGGAGGCCAGAAACCTGCATATGAGTTTTCAGGGAACATGGAGGGATATTTTGGAATCATCATAATCCTACAAAGAATGTATAATGCATACTCAATCATGACTGGGTGTAACAAAACCTAAAGTAAACGTGAAGATTTCATTTTTTTCAGTCGATTTTCCAGATTAATGTAATTCATTTTAACAGATTTAAAGATTGAGCGGAATTTTCTTGAGGAGCAAATCCATGAGAGGTTGAATAAAGTTATATAGTTATTATTTTCCCTATGCATCTGTCTGTCTGTCCTCTGCTGCTCTTGCATACTGCTGGACCCATTAATAGTTTGGTGCTTATTTATCTCACGGTTGGAGTGCCTCAAACTTTTTGAAAAACATTTTAATGATTATTTCATTGACTTCTGACTCCTCACTACTCTTAACGGGTCGGTATAAAGGCTGCAATTGATCAACAAATGCTTCAGTTTGGACTTTAAATTGTTAGTATGTAGGTATAAATATGACGTAGTATATGACACACCGAGCGTCCTCTTATGTGAGTAGAGCGCTAACGCTAGTTAGCTGTTGTTATGTTCAAAAATGTGCTCAGAAAGTCTTCAGCAACATCCCCCTCTCTCTGACTTCATGGCGGTGTCATGAATTCTTTGGTTTCTCTCACAGTGCACAACAACTTCAGTAACTCTCCCTTTAGTTTAAACCTTCTACAAGTAAACATATTGTAACACATAATATCCATCGCTAGGAACGCTTTGAAACTTAAATTCCTCACACTGTTGACAGCCGGTGGGAGT
This sequence comes from Ophthalmolycus amberensis, assembly GCA_024529925.1. NCBI lineage: Eukaryota > Metazoa > Chordata > Actinopteri > Perciformes > Zoarcidae > Ophthalmolycus > Ophthalmolycus amberensis. The sequence continues at coordinate 44,024 of JAFEUB010001543.1, read as the reverse complement.
CTTTAGGTGGGTTAGCAGGACGGAGCTAGCAGCTAACGTGGCTAAGAAAGCTAACAGAGCTATCAGCTAACGGAATAAAACACACAGCAGGACTGTTTATATTCAGGCAGACGTTAAACAGTCAACATGAAGCGTTACACAGTGAACTGCAGTATTGCTGCATGCAACCAGATTTTTCTATATATTCACTATGAATGTAACACACGAAATGAATGTAACATTTTGTTCATGTTTGGACCTTTACAACTTCTCTTCAACCTCCAAACAAATGGGGAGCAGCATTCCCCCTCCTCACAGCCTCCTCTTCTGATTCTGTTGGTAATGTTAGTTCATATTTTTGCATGTTTTAAACCAACCTTCTGACCATATCTTTCACAATGCACCTTTAAACTTCAAATATATACTTCAACTGTATTTAACTGGTCTTTAAATCTCAACACTTCAACTTAAACTCCCGTTCATCTCAGATGCAAACAATTTAAAGTGTTTGCTAAGTGTAAACCTGTGATTTAAACACTTAAGCAGTTTTCATATTTACACATTTATTTATTCATTTATTAATTTCTCTTTCCATTTTCACACAAAAAAATATTTAACAAAAATAACAAGATAATTAAACAATACCAAATATGACAAAAAACAAAGGAATTATAAATGAATATACAAATCACATAATTTATTGGAGAAGTTTTTGCAATGCCTTGTTGGTTTAATTAAAAAGAAAGTAAAATAATCATAAAGTATCTTTGGTATAATCTGCCTCAGAAGAACGGATCCTTTCCTCACAGTACAGCACTGCCACTTTTTACGACACTAGACTTCTGCTTTACGGCAGCTGATTAGAACAAAAAACGAACTTATTCACGGCAGGCTTTACCAGTGAACGTGCTGGATGTAAACATCCCAACAGTAGTAGCTTAAATAACAGAAATAAATAATAACTCCACCAGTTCATTTTTAAAAGTCTCGAAGCAGTGTCACCATTGTCCATAGTGGATAGTTTGATAGTCTGCTAGAGTTAGCCAGTAGCTTGGAAGGAACTTACACGGGAGAGTTTATGGGGGAGTTCAAAGTGGAGAGATCATTAAAAGTTGCCCTCATTTGCTCCAACACGCTGTTCCGGTTGCAAAACATGTTTTCCCAATGTAGGTAAGGAGCCCTCGATACCATTCAATGTGCAAAGAATGGGCTCTACCGTGGTATCAAAGTAAATCATCATGTCAGGGTTAATCTGTTGGATGGCCTCAGATAAGGTTTTCATCTGGTCCTGAGCCACTGTTTGGCAACTTGGCTTGGGAGTTGACTAAAATATAAATAATCTGTCCTTTTGCCAAAGACTGTTGAGCAACTTTTTAAGTAATTTAGAGCCACGCGATTGTTAGACATGACTATATCTAATTAAGAAGCAATGAAACACGCCAAAAGTCAAAAGAAAAGACAAACAAACCCTCCCTCAAGTCATCATGACATAACAAGTCCACACTGACATTTAAGCATGCTTGTACCTGGGTTTGTGGTTTTGCAGATGTGCCTTTTATAAATCATGAACTTTTGATTTATCCACACATAGTTGTGTTGCAGAAAATGCACCACTGTGTCATTATTGGGCAGCCTGGAGTACAAACGAAAGACTTTGACGATCAAATTGATGTATCAATGAGGCGGTCTGCAGAGAGCTCTGCTTGTTGTCCTGGCTGATAAGTGCAAGGAGGGGATGAGGGGAGGAATGAGTCCAGGTCTGGATCCCTCCTCATCTCAGGAATGCGTGCAGGTTACTCTCCAAATGTTCTGACGTCAGGAGTGGCCTTGGATTGACAACGAGCCAGTTTATAATAAAAAGGACGAGCAGATCGGCTGCGTTGTACAGCTCATCTACTTAAAAGCTCATCTTAGGTATGTCCACATTTAATGAACTTCTTTGTGTGAGTAAAATGTGTTTCACTGAGGCCTCATGTGATGAGTTAATTTATTTGTAGGCCTGAACAGTGGCTTTATGTGTCAGCGTGTTTTATGGCAGCGTTAGATGGAGGTGAGCTCTGTTGTTGGAAGACATTTATTGCTGCAACTGAGGATCAGAGTTTGGAATATTACCATTGCATTGTTTGAAATCAGTAATTCCACGATAGCAGAAGTAGTCCACTGTATTTCTGACACTGTAAAGTGTCATCACTTTATTTTTTCTGCTTAAAATATGTAATTTCCTACCTCTACTTCTATTTTTCCATCTAGTCGTCTTTCCCAGAATTCCTTTAGACCCCAGGGAGCAATCTGGGCTGAGTGAACAGTTTTCATTGAGAACAACTTTCTGCTCGAAGGATAAGGCAGATGATATTCTACGCTTGAGTTATTGTCATCAAACCCCATGAAATGACCAAAATCTAAAATGAATCGATCCTACTAAGTGTTGTCTGATATATCTTATTCCTCTGCACTATAGTTCAAAGACCAAACACATCTGTGAGCCACACTGACCTGTCTTTTTCACCTTGCATTAATTTGCATCTCCTCTCCAGATTGTTTCTAGATATGATTTAACCTGATTCACACCTGGTATTAATATGTCTCCAGTGTCAACGGGGTCCAAAAAATGTAAATAAGAATTGGCGATATGAATTGCCAAGTTTTGAAAGCAGGCACTTGTTCTTGTCTTCACTCCTTCCTTGAGTGTCTTGAATATCAATTTTTGACAAGCTATTTGCTAGTAGCTTAGCTCTCTAACTGGCTAATGGCTGCTTAGTTGGTATTGCAACAATCGTACGCGATTATCAGGCGGCAGCCTCCGGTTCTGCTGAGTTCAACGGGCTTCTCCTGGGTGGTGGGACCGGCTTCCTTGGGCTTTGGCGCCATCCTGAAGGGCACGGTGTCATGGAGTCACCACAGACTCAAGCCAAAGACTTTCGGCAGCAGGAACTTGGACTGCATCTGCAGCTCACTTTGTGCCACCTCCAAGTCAGTGATAAGAGAAGGCAGGTGCTTGTAACTGATGACGTTTTGGATCATCCCCACACCGCTTGCAAAGAAGAACCTTGAAAACGGTCTGCTTTCCCATTTGTAGAGGGAGCCTCGCCATCACAGTCCCCAGCCACGGCATCCCATGCTCCATGTAACATTGAAGCTTTCGGCTGTACGTTAAGGAACGCATCTCTATTTCTGTACAAATGTCCCCCGTCATGGCTGGAGCCCTGGCCTGTGGGGATGGTTCTTGGCTGCTCCCATGGAGCTCCACAAAGTCCTTGAAGTTCCACATTTCGTGTTGCGAAAATCTCTGAACTTCATGCCAGGGAAGTAATTCAGTTTCAGTTCCAAAAAAAAATGCAACCAAACATTCAGCAACATCATGTCCTGCACGAGAGACCATTTGATGAGCCCTCTTGAAAGAGACGGGTGCTGGAAAGGCACCCCTCATGGCCAAGTCCTGGGCAAAGTTCTCTATAGTCACTGAACCCTGAAGTGGTACAGTTCACAGAGGAGCAGTGACACTCCAACCACGAGGGCTGTGCACCCAGCACATCACACTGCGGGAAGGTTGTGTGGGTAGGCTGGTGGGTTCCATCGCGACGTCATCAAAGTCAAACATAAAACTCAACAACTCCTCAGTCGTTGCGTGCATGGTATGTGCACGTTCTCTTCGTGCAAAAAGTCCTACACGTTGGGATAGGAAGTAAACATTTTTCGACAAAATCTCCGCATTCTCCTCTGCAACTTCCATAAAAGACGACATTTTCACACAAAATAAGTCACATTACTTGAAAGTGCAAAGCTATTAAACTATCACAGGCTGATATCGACAAAAATCTCTCTTCAGAAAAAGGAGTCAGGCTGGAGGGGTGAGGTACCAATCGCACGGGTGTATCGTATATTACATAGTACAGATAGAGCCTACTATATATACTATATAGTAGTATAGTACATAGTACAGATAGAGCCTACTGACAAGTCTCTACGACCTTCACAATAAAAGGTATTTGATCATAACTCACTTTGAAATTGCCCAAATCCCAAACTACCCCTTCCAAAGGTCATAGACGGAGCCAACTTCCAAGTTTCTACAACCTTCAGAAAATAAGTTATTCGACCATAACTCACTTCAGTGTGGTTATCATCATTAGCCTCTAACCCCCCCAACCCTAAACCAAGTCTAAGTCTTCACCCTAACATGTAATGATTGAAGAGATGGGGACAAGTTCACACAGTCACAGTGATTGTGTGATCAGATTTATGTCCCTACAAGACGGGTAAACCCACCCACACCACACACACACACCACACACACACACACACACTAACACACTGCTGTTATGTAAGTAAACGGCTTCACACCAGCCACAACCCTGGACCACAGAAGCACCTGTTGAGGAGCAGTGGCAGGTCCACACAGGTGAGTAAACCAAACACACCCTGACGAATGATGACAGTGCACATACAGGCGCGATTCAAGCAAAACTCCAGGCTCTTGTTTTCATTTAATCCTCCGTGTCAGCTCATGCGTGGAGAGAAGCGGAGTGACAGGCCCACCCTTTCTGTGCTCTTTGAGACGACAAATGAATTGGAGTTGTCAGGTCTGCTTCTGTCAGCCAAAAACAAAAAGTTATGAAATAGAGTCATTATGGAGGCTGAATGTTTTCATTCATGAGGTCAGTTTGGAAAGCAAACACACGGTGTTGCAGCGTGTTGAAAGCGTGGAATGAATAAGGAGAGGGTTAATGATGCCTGGGACAGTGAAAAGAGAAATACTTAAAATGTGCCGAGACTGAATCAACATTTAAACTTCGTCAATCAGGAGAGCAAGACGGCCAACGCCTGCCCCCACTGTGCAGACTCCTCCACCTTACATAAGTAAGACACATCTGGAAATCAGCTCCTCCGACATCAGACCTTCAGAGCGCCCGTGGCAACAACAACAAAAAGGCCTCACAAACGGACCACACGTACATCTTTTTCTTTTAGTTTGGACATATTCTCTTTCAATCTTGCAGGCCTCACTTCATATGCTATTGCTTTCCGCGTTTGACTTCTCCTCCGGGCAGCTGCTCTGCTCAGCATCAAATGAAGGAAACGTCATCTTCTGACGCAGAGCTGCTGACTATTAGCTCCGATGTTGCCCCAGGTGTTCCAGCGCTTAACACTCAATATCACACACGGAGAGAGAAATCAAGACGTAAACATCTTCCCACAGTAGTCCAAATAGTTTAGTTGTATCGGCTTAGTAAAGACTGGGGTACGGAAAAGAAAAGTAAACAAGCAGTAAAGTCAAGCAGTCTGCGTGGGGTAACCACAGACTGTATATCAGAAGTGGACGTAGTCAATGTGACATCACCCATTGGTTTGTGGACTAATGTTTTGAAGCCTGGAGTTCGACAATTTCGCTGTTGCCATCTTGGATTACGGCCGTCGCCATGTTGTTGGTTTTTATTCGCAACCAGTGAACAGGAAGTGACCATATCTGGACTGAGGAGGAGTGACGTAGAGACGCCGTATACGTCTCTGGTAGAGACCTGTCAATCACTGTGTAGCCCCGCATCTCAAGCATCCCCTGCTTTATGGTCTGTTTGACTCTAAATGGACCATAATGTACTAAATGAACATCATGCTGTATTGAAGAAGACTTGAAACTAGAGATTGAGACCATAAACTCATGTTTACAATGTTTACTGAGGGAATAAATCAAGAGAGAAGTAGAGTCATTTTCTCATAGACTTCTATACAACCAGAGGAGTCGCCCCCTGGTGGACACTAGAGAGAATGCAGCTTTAACACATGAAGCTTTGACTTCACTTTACTGAACCGAAGATTCAAAATTTTCTTCACTTCACTTCACTTCCTGTTTACTGGTTGCAAAGAAACAAGATGGCGACGGCCAAAATGACGAACTCAATGCTTCAAAACATCAGTCCACAAACCAATGGTCCACTTATTTACAGTCTATGGTCCTTGGTCTATGGTCCACCTTGACAACAGGACTGTAAATAGTCAAAAACACGACCTAATACTCCAGTCTGACACAAACCTTGTGATCGGCTCATTAGTTGTACTGTAGAGTGTTTCCAGTAGAAATGAGCCTCTGGTTAACAGATCAGGGTTGGCTTTGTTTTCAGGGTCGACTAAAACACTGTACACTGGGTGGCCTGATGGATTAACGCACCCACTATTCATGCTACTGTCCGACCTCGCAGCACTGTGTGTGTGTGTGTGTGTGTGTGTGTGCGTGTAATTCCTTTCAAGCAGACTGAAGCTGTCAAATCTGCTTCGCCACAGAAACTGGGTGGAAAAAGAGGCACATATTCACACACCGGGTGAAGAGGCATTATTTACGGTGTGTAACGGGCTTTCTCCCTCTCATCCCGTCCTCCTTCCTCTTACGCACGCACACACACAACCTCTCGCCGCTGCAACACATTCCTGCCGTTCTGTTTATTAATTCCGCTCGTGTCTTTCTGCTGAACCTGCAGCGTCTGCTGACGTCTAGCCGCACCACATGCCGGCCTCTGGGGGGCACGGCGGCAAATTGGCCTGTCTGTGAACCGAGGTGCAGCTTCAGTCTGTGGGCCGGCTGGTACTGCACAGAGTGACCCAGACTGGAGGAGTCACGGGGGGAATGTAAACAACTGTCCCGGCTCTTAATCCCCCTATCTAGACACCAAAATGAGACGTATGAGAATCTGATGATCTTGCCCGGCCACAGGAATTTTTATGAGATGAGCAAAGTGTTTTTAACACACAAGTCAGCATTGATAGTGTGTAAATTAAACAAAGAGTTGTTTTTAATCCGGGTTTAAAGCCGGCTGGTCTCATCCAGCGTTCATACGAAAACAAAATCCCACAAAATTATTTTGTATGTTATCCAACAAGGACGTATAACAACCAGGGCCCGGCGGGACGGCGTTGGATCAGTCCAACAAACAGCAATCTTTAAGCCATGGGACCGCTGTTCGAGCCCCGTGTGAGACGGAAAAGCATATCATGAAAATAACATGAGCTGTTCCAATGTAACTTGTCTCACGAGAATCACATTGTTTGGGCGGTGAAGTACGTCTCAAAAAGTCTTGCTCCATCCGGGGAATTTCCCACGTACAATAAATCCACGTAGTATGTAGTTGGAACGTGCTACAAACTTAATTTTGAGTCCTACTAGAATAGTTAGTATGGAACGTTTAGGTTTTACAAGAGAGAAGGCTTCTAGGATGAAGTCTAAGTGGTTGGTTTTGGTGGTTAATCTCCCCACTCCCAATAAAGAGCAAGCACACAGCTGCTTCCCTGACCAAACAGACTGAGCTAAGAGAACTCTGCAGGATTCTACCTTTAAAGGCACTAAATCAACACTGCTGCAAAAAGGTAGAACAATATCAGATTGCATGACATGTAGTCTGTCTGTGTTGTGCTCTAGACGTTTCCTCTTGACGTATGAAAGCGTTGTGCAATGTTTTATTTTTATTATGTTTTTGATGCACCTGCACAGGAGAGTTGGCCTCAGGTAGCTGCTTTCCTGTTGTGATTGAATTGCTTTGGAGCATCACTGGTGTAATCTCTGTAGCGGTGCTGTGCAGCATCATCAGTGGTGCCGGTGTTACAACGGGTTGATGAGCCGTCTGGTTTGCCTCGTATTTCCATCTCACAGGTTAAATACTGTGTCCTGCTCACTCCTGCACGTTAAAAAAGAGAAATTGTTTATAAAGTGCTGAGGAAAAAGGGTTCAATTCCCTTCAACTTAATATGTTTCCATGCGCTTATCCAAGAGCCGGGAACTGTAATATATCACTGCTTTTATGTAAGAGTACGCCGGCTGTCTTTGGTTGCTTAAATTCAATTGGTTTTGTTTCACGAGGACATTTCCATTTTACTGTAATGTGACAAAATGTGTTATTGATTGAGAAGTGTGACGGCAAGCTGAGCGGAGATCAGTGGCTCAATATGTCCAGATGAAACTGTCTCTGCATGTATTTAAACGGGTAGTTTCAGGTCACTAAAAAGGATATTTTTGAAAACTCCTTTTAAGGGATATTTAAAGAAAACTCTGGTCACTTTGTTCAAACCTCTTGAACACTGCCCCTATTTTTAGGCCTCTGCTCGACAATTGCATACCCATACTAAAGAGAGTGTATTTCTGCAACTACAAGGTCTATTTTAATGATGTTTTGATTGTATAATACAGGTAACACTTGTGAGATGTGCTGATATCTGTAAAATTGTGTATATGTTACTGGTTCCTTTAACAAATGGCACAGCTCAAATTGAAAAAGTTTCAGGTTCGCCAGAAAAAAAGCACTTGTGTCTAAAATATTACTTGAAATAAAGCCTAAAAATTTCAATGACATAGCCACAGTCATAGCACAACAGGTTTTACAGTCTCTAAAACTGATTTGACTTCGATTGAGTGAAGCAGGCCAGCATAAACCAAGCAAAGGCATGCTAAATTATCATTTTTGGAAGCATTTGGTTGTATTGCTGTATTCAAATTTTATATAGTATATAACTAAATATTAACTATATATTCACTTTTCTTATCACTAAGAGTGTTCAATAATCCTAATAAAGCAGTTTGACACCATTTGGAATAATTTTGAGCAGTTATGAATGTCATATCTGTCAATCATAAAAATATATGAATCATAATTTGTGTCTGTGTGCCTGTTCGATTTTCACAAAAAACACATTTTTCGATGTGGGATAGTCCAACGGGAGCCATGCGGGGGTGTTTGACAATCTCCTTGTCTGTTTACTGACTAAAAATCGGAAAATGCTGGGCGAACCCCCCTCCCAACATGAATTGGTCCAGCTCACAGTTTCGCCTGCCATTTCCTCATTCAGTGAGCCAGCCCATTGATACCAGACACAGACACGGACCACAAGATGGGGCACACAGCTGCGCCAAAATCCGCTGGAATAGAGCCGTTTTTCATCCATAAAATCATCAAAACGTAAGTTTTTTTACCCAATATTTTTTGTCGTGACCTGTGGCTGATGTTGGCATGTATCCCCATAACTTTTGAACGGTTTGAAAGAGAGTACTTTCGAAAACGATACGCGAAGCGGGGTCGAAGCGCGGCACTCTGGATATGCTCATCCGCCAAAATCGCTCCGTGCTTTCTCATCAGAAACCAAAACAAAGAGTATAGTACTGCAGTTTTTTGCCCAGAAAAATGTGGTTTTGTGGTAAAACTTGTAGTATTCTTCTAGATATGATCTTAGTTCATGTATAATTGTGTTTTGCAGTGTGTAAAATGGCTCCCGTGGTTGTTTCGCCCAGAATCTCTTTGTTACACAGGTATTTTTTTCTTTTTTCTTACACCACCCCCCTCTAGCCCCCTTTAAAGGGGGCTGTCGTTTTCAAGAGATTTTAAGTGTGGACATGTTTGGTAAACGATGACGTCTTAACTTACCAGATGGTTTCACTAAAACAAACAGACCTAGTAAAGAAGAAGTAAAGCCTGTCGTTCCTTCACTTTTCTTACTTCGTGGTACTTTGACGGTCTTGAGTTCGGTCGATATCGTTGTTTTGTTCATCAGATCTTTAGCATTGGGAAACTTGTGTCCCCACTTTTTTAGAAGATAATGTTCCCGAAAGGCCACCGAGGCGTCTGAATATTCTGTATTTAAAGACTCCCAGTCAGCGTTCTCTTGTATTTACATCTTCTTCTATTGTAAAGTGATGCTAAGCAGTTTTCACCACAGCACCAAATATCAAATATGTAGAAACAATTAGCCATTGTTAACTCTTTGTTTACATGAACAAAAGGAAAATAAGCCAACTGAGCATGCTCAGAATCTTCCTCTCTGGTGTGTGACGCATCGTTGGCGCCACCTACTGGTCCGGCGTAGCGCTCGGAGTCGTTTTTGCTTTCTAGTTTGGACAAAGATGTTTTGTAAAACGAAGGTTGTGTGGACATGGTTTCATTTTAAAACGTAGAGGGAAATATCTGTTATAAATATATATCTGTGTGTCGGCCTGATTCTCTTCTGTATATTTGGTGGAACTGGCCCTTTTGCCAGCGAGATGGAATAAGACGTAGATGTCCAACGATTGAGCGCGGAAATACTAACGTGCACTAAGATCGAGTATTTCTTTGCGAGGGACGGATTCTTGTCCTTCTGTTAAGGTGATGTGACGATCTGTGCAGACAGGGCTTGAATAAACATTTATATTTTCCCCACTCAGCAAAACACATCTTCTTCCAGACTCTGAAGAATTTAAAGTATTTCTCTCGAGTGTGACGAAGCACTATAGTTTCCAAGAAAGAGTAAGTGGCCTTGGCTCGGAGACAAACCAGAACTTTATGAGCTGGAGTTCGGCTTTACGAGAATAATCCTCTAAATGTGCACGCTACTACGCACGGGAACCCACGGAGGATCCTCTTCCAATACAGCTTCCTCCTCCATCCCAGACAGAGTACTCCGTCCTCTGGAACATTCCACTCGGCGGTCCAAGACCATGTCCTGTGATAAGAAACATGTTATTCCTGATGGTGACAGAGAAAATAACAGCTTTTAAGAGGCTGAAAAATCCAAAATGAGTTACGAAATTTACAAGATTCTGCTGTTTTTTACGGTCCAGCTGTAAATGATGATATTTGTAACCTGGCTTGATTTCGACACAGACTTCAAGCTTGTAGATTGCATCATATATAATAGGAAAACAATATTTTCAAGAAAGGAAGAGTTTGACCTTTGGAGACCGACAATAAGGACTGCTGTTCCTCAACATCAGCTCATTATTATGCAACAGGTGGAACAGGGAGGACTTACTTCAAAGCATCTCTTTCTAAGAAGGGACTACTGAACTTCTAGGAGTGAAAGTATTCAGACTTGGGTAATAAGTAATATTCCAGAATGCCCAAAAGATATGCAGTTTCAAAATGTTACTGAAAGCAGCTATAATTCATATTTTAACAATTAACAGTTGTTTACATGCAGAGTATGTGAAAAGTTTCCCTATAGTGACAATCCCACAGTCATTCGTTTTAGCAGTTTAGCTCCTTTTAGCTCATTGTTTTTGCTTTTCCTTTAAATGTTGTTTTCATCCACATTAGGCAGCTGCTTAAATAAATAAAGCTCTATAAATCAACTGTACGCCAGCTGATCAGCACCAAACCGCAGACTGACAAAGTGAACTACTAGCTGGTGAACAAGGTGGAGCGTTAAGCAGCTGAAGAGATGCTCAGGAGGTGGTAGAGACCAAAAACGGAGATAAAAGAGAGGGAATATTGGACTTCTATTCATCAATTCATCGGGTGGGAACAAACATGACTACGAATAAATGCTAATGTTGCTGTTGGATGTGTAAAAACCTAAATATATTGTGTGCACCACTTGTTTTCACTGCCTTCGAGTGGAAGAATTAAAATACGGTACAAATACCTAAAGAAGTAGACTTAAGTAGAGCTCTTGAGTAAATGTACTTTGTTAAGGACAGAGCAGACTCTTTCTGCTGAGGAGACTGAGGTCTTTTGGGGTGCAGGGAGCACTCCTGAAGACCTTCTTCGACTCCGTGGTGGCATCAGCCATCTTCTATGGAGTGGTCTTCTGGAGCAGCAGCATCGCGGCAGCTGACAGGAGGAGACTGGACAAACTAGTGAGGAAGGCCAGCAGCGTGCTGGGATGTCCACTGGATACTGTGGAGGTGGTGGGAGACAGGAGGATGATGGCGAAGCTCTCATCCCTGATGAGCCACGCCTCCCACCCCATGCAGGACACTCTGGCAGCTCTGCACAGCTCCTTCAGTCACCGGCTGATTCACCCCCGGTGTCTGAGGGAGAGGTACCGCAAGTCCTTTCTCCCCGCTGCTGTCAGGCTGCACAACAAACTGCTCTCGGTGGACCACTAACACTTGAACACTTGAACACTTTAATCACTTTAATCACTTAATCACTTTAATTCATTCACCTGGTGCAATATCCAATACGTTTAAGTATTCTCTTATATTTTTTATTCCGTCTGTATATTCTGTATATGCTGGTATATTTTATTTTTTATATTTAATACTCTTCTTTACTGTCCTATTTTATTACTGTTTTACTGTTTACTGTTTAGTTTAGTTATATTACTTGATTTTTTAAATCCTCCAACCGGTCAGGTTTGTTTACGAAGGCAAAAGTCATGTGATGGAAATGTAGTTTGATTATTGGTCGTACAGTTTGCTCCTCTTGCGACTCAACAGTTGCTGCGACGCTTGTGATGTGCGTTCCTACGCTGTGACAAGAGTGCCACATCTGGATAATTAAGTGTCCGGCTAGTTAGCTAGCAAGCGTGCTAATTCCTCCACGCTTTCATGCTGGTTACAGAAATTGAGCCAAACAGCGGCGGGGAGTGAAGTAAAATCATCAAATGTTGTGGTTGCAAACTTGCGAATAGGCTCGTTCACCGTAACAGGAAACATCGAACGTTTTTTATCCAATGAACTGACACCTAAATGGTATGCTTCAAATATGAACCATTCACTTGACAGCGGTCTCCGGTTCTACCGAGTGAAGCCAAAGCTTCATGTGTTAAAGCTGCATTCTCTCTAGTGTCCACCAGGGGGCGACTCCTCTGGTTGTATAGAAGTCTATTAAAAAAAACAACATGGCGACGGCGAAATCACCGAACTCAAGGTTTCAAAACGTCCGTCCACAAACCAACGAGTGATGTTACGATGACGACGTCCACTTCTTACATACAGTCAATGGACGGACCTGTCCACTGCCCGTTAGCCCGCGTGGTCTCTATACTTCCTGGTTCATGATAATGCTGATGACATGCAAAATGCATTCTTTATTTTGTAGGAACACTGGATGAAAACAGCCTGAAGTAGTGACTGTAAGCAGCGGTTGTACTCGTATACAGTGACTGGCTGAGTGTCGTATCAGCCTGACCTGAGCACAGCCTGTTCTTTCTGTTGACGGCGGAGGCTAACAGCAGCAGGGATGTGTGATCAGACCCAGCCTGTGATAAATCATGACTCAGCAGTGTAGCATGATAAGTGAAAGCTGTTCGAACAAGCCCGGCTGACAGAGAGATGAGAGAAGCTGTGTCTTATGCTCCTCCTATCTGCATGTCAGACAGTAAACACACCGTGGATCACACATTCTGGGAGTGATTTGAATATCTTTCTGTTTGTGGTTCCTTGTATTCTTGTACTCCGTTGGTCTTCTTCTTCTGTGTAGACTTGTCTCGTGCTGCCCTCTAGTGGAGGAGCTGCAGAGTGTTGTATCTGTGATGACCAAAGGACTCCACTGGAGGTCAACATTTCTACATATTTACTAAAGAATGCAACAATATTCTGCACAGTTCTAGTTTGCTTTATTGTACTACTGTCTTCATTATTTAGTTGTATTTATTTATAGAGGATCCAACTTTAAGTTTTGACTCAGTTGTCTCCTCACATTCTTCACATTTTCTTCTTGAGTTTTTTTTTATCTCTTTCTCTTTTAAATCACTTCTTAAAACACATTTTTACAGACTGACTTTCATGTAATTTATTTATTTTATTATTGTTCATTTCTTTGTTTTATTCTTCAGCTTGTTTTCGTATCGATTGAGTCTAACGTGCTGTTTTATCAGGATTCATATTTAAATTGGGTTTGTCTTGCTTTCTGTTGCTCAAAGCACTTTATAAACTCGGTTTTTAAAGGTGCCGTATAACTGAAGACATTCAAATTATTATTATTATTATTATACTGCCAATAAAGTATTAACCCTCTTTGGAAGTTTTAATATTTGATTGAAAATACGTCTTGAATCAAAGTAGATTTAATGCTTTTACGACAGAAATCAACCATTTAATGTCAAAAACAAAACTTTATTCTTAATTGATTACACATATAATATCAGCTGTGCTCCTTCATTAGAGGCTGGCTCCTCGCTGGCGTGTGATTGGTTGAAGTGAGATCAGCTGACTGAGGTCAGATCACAGTACTGACATCCTTTAATCAGCTAACTGGCACATTTACATTTAGGTGGAAACGGAAATGTTGACTAATGTGCACTGTCCCTGGGAAATAGAATAAAATAAAAATATAATACAAATACAAATTGAAAAAAGAAAATTAAAT
>JAFEUB010001543.1:0-25000 GCA_024529925.1 Ophthalmolycus amberensis | reverse complement strand
GGTTCAGCCAGGAAACAATTAAAAGACAAGAGCAGCCTCGTTATGACACCAGACACAGCCTGTGTCCTCCAGCCGCCACTGAAACACTTTGAGATGACTCACTGGTTTTATACAACGTTTATTCAGCACATCAACCTGAGTGGGAAATGGCACAATAGTGTCCTTTCATGCAAAAGAAAAGGAGGTAAAGACGTATGTCTTTGTGTCTGTTACGGAGCGTCTGACCTGAGGAGCTTTGCTTCATCTCGAGCTGCTCGGTAACAAGTTTTTATTTATGCTAAAAAGTGAAACAAAAAGCGAGTCTTTATCCCACAAACCTGCAGCTACAAATCACAAAGAGGAAACTATATATCCTCTCTGGCTCTGGACTCAGGCTCTCTCCTCCATGCGTCCAGCCTCTAATCTCACTGCAGATGCAAATAGTCTAAAAAACGTCCCTACCAAACATTTGCATTTAAACAAATAGATAAAGGACATTTAGAAAGAAAGAAGCTGCCTCCTCATGACTGCAGAGTGAGGTGGCATGTCCCCTGAGTCCCTGCCCTCCTGACGAGCCTAGTTAAAGCTCCCCATCGTGCCACGCCACTCAGTGTGGTGCAGCACGCCGGGATTCAGCCACTGTAGGCAAATAGAGCAGCGGGAGAACAGAGAGGCCTCTGTGTGTGTGTGTGTGTGTGTGTGTGTGTCACTCTGCTCTGCAGCATCATGGACACAGGTAAGACACTCTCATGTACCAGCTGCTCCTGTTGTCATTACTGTTGCTGCACAAATAGATTTTTAAAAGCTGTTAGACATCAGATTTAATTTTCTCTTTTGTTTTCACAAAGTGGTGCTTTTATTTTGAAAGGGTGCATGGGAAGGAATTGACCTGGATCTTTGTGTGTGTGTGACATTGTAATTCATATTCTGTCTGCGTGTTTAGTTTCCTTTTCTCCCAATAATAAATAAGTTCATTTAGTGTTAGTGATGTAACGAACGTGTCAACAACAACAACAACAAACAGAGTAGGGTCTGTAAACGTCGTCTCTGTTTAACTCGTGAATCTGTGTTTATGTTCCAAAGATGCTTTAATATCAACCACTTGTATCTTATGTGCTCGTTAACAATTCATATCGTAACATTTATTTAGCGATTAATAATGACAAGATGTTTAGTGCAAAGTGCAAGATATGCCGTGTATATATATTTATATATATATTTATATATATGTTTATATATGTATTTATATATATATATAAATATATATATATATATTAATATATATATATTAATATATATGTTTATATATATATTTATATATATATATAAATATATATATATATATTTATATATATATATTAATATATATGTTTATATATATATTTATAAATCTTTCCTTTTTTTTTACATAATCCGAAGAACATTTCCTATTTTCAAGACTTGTCATTGGTCGAGCAGAGTTGGGTCTTATCTAAAATATCACATTTAAAAAGTTCACATCTTTTACATAAAGTTTAGTTGCATCAATACACCGTTTGCATAAATAAGGTTTGCATCTTCATTGAGTTTATGCCTCATGCTTCCCAGGAATGTCCCCCGAAATCACACTCCGCCACACATTGTGAGATTTGCAGAGAAGAGCTAATGTAACAAACCGCTGCACGCATCGTATTTAACTCCTCGGTGACCCCCCCGGCCCCCGGCCCCCGGTCCCCCGGCCCCCGGTCCTCTGGTCCTCTGGTCCTCTGGTCAGTCTCTGGTCCTCTGGTCAGTCTCTGGTCCTCTGGTCAGTCTCTGGTCCTGGTCAGTCTCTGGTCAGTCTCTGGTCGGTCTCTGGTCCTCTGGTCAGTCTCTGGTCCTCTGGTCGGTCTCTGGTCCTCTGGTCCTCTGTCACTGTAACGTTTTGCAGAAAGATCTGCTCTTTTTGTTCCCGGGCTCCGTCCATTTGCATCGACCAAACCGAAGCCGATTTCCATGACATTTACACAAAGCGATCCCCATTCGCCCCCAATATGAATACAACTGTGAAACATTCAAATCAACACACATTTGTGGATGAAAATTTGTGTGAAGTTTGTATCACTTGTGGAAAACTGTTTGTTTTTGCTCCGTCTAGAATATTCTAAGAGAGTGTACCAGGGCGTCCGAGTCAAGCACACCGTCAAAGACCTGCTGGCGGAGAAGAGATCCCGGCAGACAAGCGGACCTCGATACAACGTAAGAACAACCTCCTCTGCTTTTGTCCCGTCTCCCCCGTCTCCCCCGTCTCCCCCTCCCCCAACTTCATTTTCCTCCCATAACCAAACAGCCACAGTTGACATTCTGCTGGTGGCACAATTAAGAGGTCGCCTTTTAAAAAACTCTCCTCTCCTTGTTTACATTTTGGCTTGTTTTGTGTGGACCAACGATGCAGGGTTTGACCACCTGTACCTCCCCCATCTCCCCCACCTCCCTCCCTCCTCTTGTCTCTCTACTCCCCCTCGAGGCAAAGCCAGTCTGTAAATAGCTGAGCACGATGTGTGTGCAGAGACAGGAGGTCTCACAAAGAGCAGAGACACAAAAGAGACACAATGCTTGCAATGGCGACGATGATCCCCCCCCCGGTGGGACTGAGGTGGACAGGTAGCACAGAGAGACAGAGAGACAGAGAAAGGGCCAGTGAAGGAGGCTGCCTATGCAAAGTTTGATCCACGCACACCTGCCAGCTTGACATTGTCCTCCGCCGCGTACCGGCCGCAGACAAGCCTCCTATTGTTGCCTCAGAATCACTCACACACACACTCACACACACTCACACACTCACACACACTCACACACTCACACACACGTAGTCGGCTTTAGACGTCTGCATGCACGAGCAGGACCGGCTTTTCATTTCTGTCCACAAACCGCCTGTCAAAAGTCTTTACAGGACGGCATTCACTGTTTGTCCACTCTGTAGATACGCAGGCCGCCGCTAACGAGAGAGGCGGCCGTGTGAGGACTAGATACCGTCACATGACAACAAAGGATTCTCCACTGCGACGCTTTGGGATGTTTCTGCAGCGGAGCGAGGGGCCTGGACGCCTCGAGTGGGAGGACAGCAGTAGTCCTGGCTGTGCTGCAGACAGATGGATGTTTTATTCAAACACACCGGGAGATGAAAATACACTCGGTGGTGCAGTTTAGCATCAGTGAAGTCTTTATATCCCTTAATAATTAGAGCTCAGGCCCAGTTCAGCATTGTACACTAAACATTGTGGAGCGTTATGGATGAGGCCTGGTAATATTCTTCAAACTTCATAAAAAAGACCAAAACCAATGATGAATTGATCCTACGGACAGGTGTTGCGTGTGCTATGGAGGTCCATTGATTTACAAAAGCTAAAACTGCAGAAATTGCTTCTGTGAAAATCACCAAAACGGCTTCAACTTTGACCCCAAAACTCGTAGCGAGAAGCAGAACGAGAGAATTTGTAACCTCCGGTTCTGCCGAGTGAAGTCAAAGCTTCATGTGTTAAAGCTGCATTCTCTCTAGTGTCCACCAGGGGGCGACTCCTCTGGTTGTATAGAAGTCTATGAGAAAATGACTCTACTTCTCTCTTGATGTATTACCTCAGTAAACATTGTAAACATGAGTTTATGTCTCAATCTCTAGTTTCAAGTCTTCTTCAATACAGCATGATGTTCATTTAGTACATTATGGTCCATTTAGAGTCAAACAGACCATAAAGCAGGGGATGCTTTAGGGCGGGGCTACACAGTGATTGACAGGTCTCTAGCAGAGACGTATACGGCGTCTCTACGTCACTGCTCAGTCCAGATATGCTCACTTCCTGTTCACTGGTTGCGAACAAAACAACAACATAGTAACAGTCATAATCCAAGATGGCGACAGCATAATTGCCGAACTGGATGTTTCAAAACATCAGTCCACAAACCAATGAGGGGACGTCCCCATGACTACACTCAGTGTGTTAATCAGTGAGCCACAGCATTGTTCCTTCATTTCCATGAACACACTGAAGTGTATCTGAAGCCACATTCAGCGATTACTCACTGAACCCATGAGGAGAATGGTCCCAACAGACGCTCTCTTTACTGCGAGCTGAGCAACGGCTCTGGCTGCTTCAGATGATTTATTCTTTTGGGAGCAGCGAGTCTCTGAGTCGAAGGATTGATCAACAGGCGGACACACTATTGGTTTTGGTCTTTTCATGTGACATTTAGAAAAACTGGAATAATGTGAATCCTGTGTGAAATCTTGCGTTGTTTGTTTACGAGCCGGTCTGCGGAACATTTCTACGTTGTTTTGCAAAATTATGAATATTTATATGATTTAATGAAAGCAGAATGATTGTTTTAAAAGCGAAGACTTTGTCCAAACTGGACTAAAGAACCTCTAACTGTTGTGATGACGATGTTGCAGAAGTCAAAGGACCAGGAACAGGAACGGCTTATTTAACGGGGATTGGTGCGTGACAATAAAAATAGTGCAATAGGAAAAGATACAATTTAAAAATCTGAAATTGACAATAAAATATGATAACCAAACAAACAAAGAGTATGTTAAAACAAGTATGTTGTTAAAGTGTCTAGTGTGTATTTAAAGAGTGTGTCGGAGAAGTACGGTAGCCTTCAGTTGACGTAGAAACACAACAGACTGTTTGGTTTGTCCCTGCTGGGCTTCTGTAGCAGCAGGGTGGCTCCATGAAGAGGACCTGCTCCCTCTGCACATACAAACAACTCATTCTAGATGAATGACAACTCAGCCATTCTTAGTTTCAAGTGTACACTACTCAACACAGAGTTATGAATATACATTACATTCATGCTTATATATCCTATGCACTGGCCCTTTAAGGTATTTTCACAATAAAGCAACATTTGTAGAACAAATGAAAGAATCCAGGGTTAAAGTGAGACCAGAACTAGAAATATGAAGTTGAGTTGATGAACAATGAAACACAGATTCAGTTGAATACACTCGGTGGTTTTAGTCATATTTGAGTTATTTATTCGACTGTTTGTCGACGTTGATTTATTTGTCACGTAACTAGCGTACTTCACCAGCACACTGACGTAGTTATTTTGTCCCAATCGAGGATCTGTTCCTAAACCTAACTAAGTTGTTTCCTGTGAAGACAGAACTTTATTTTGAAAAGACTGTATTCACGTGAAGGCTTTCGTAGGAAAACACATGAAAGTGAGGAGTAACTGTTGGTAAGATGCGTTGTTAAGTGTGTAATAGATCGTCTCATTTCAAGGTAATCGAAGTGTTTTCTATGATGTAACAGTATCCGCCTGGTATAAAGTAGTTTTATTATGAAGAAACTTCTCATTTCACACAGGCAGTTATCTGTTCTGCACCTCAGCTCCGCCTCATGTGAGCTTTGCTTGTATGTTTCTGAATGACAGAGCTGCTGATGCTCAGACACAGTAACTGAAGCCGTCCGCGTCCTTTTATCTCCGGGAATAAAAGGCCTTTGAGAGTGAAGAGCAAACTCTGACCACAGAGTCGCTTCCTCGTGTTGGAACACGGAGCGAACGTAAAGATCTCACCTCCTTTCACTTGGTTGCTCCTCTGCTCCTCTGTGTGCAAACACGCTGCTGTTGCATCAATGACACTGTGAGAAACGGAGCCGTGTGATGCTCAGCGCTCAGCGCTTTATTCTGAAAGGACTTTGTGTCTTTGGGTCAAACTCACAAGTACAGAAACAACCAAGCTTTCATAATCGTGACGCTTCAGCAAACTGTCAAGAAATAAGAAATATTAATACAAAAACAAAAACAGGGGTTATTTTATCATAAAGTCCTGGAAAGAAAAATAATTCATAATAAAATACAAACAAAAAACAGGGTTCTTTAAAACATAAAGTCCTTAAGTTCAAACACCAGAACATGATCAATATGAAGTAAATAAAGAGAGAAACATGAAACTGTTTACATAATATTCTCACCAACAATAAGTGCGTGTGTGCAGAGAGTTTACATAAGAAGGAAGAACCTTTCTGTGAAATAATGTGGATAGGTTCTTCATCATTACCCTCCTCCTCCTCGTCCACACACACACACACACACACACACACACACATGGCCTGACTGTCTGAGCCGGAGCGAGCTGCTTTCCATGCGCAGCCTTCAGAGATGCACTGAGCCGTCCCTCGGCCACATGAGGAAGTCTTGGCGCTCGCAAATCACATTCAAATTCAACCCTCAGAATTTGCTTGCCACCCGGCCAACGCGGGCTTAATATCAACTCTTTCATGTTAGCAGCATGCAAAGAGGAGTGTGTGTGTGCCGGCACCGCTCCGCCTTCTAGAGAAACACACGGATGCACAAGTTGATGCATCAATCGATATATGTCCAATGTATGAGATCAGAGCAGATGCAGCACAGACTGGACTGACGGGTTGTAGCTCATATTGAGCTGCCAGACCTTCCAAAGAGATGAAGCAGGAACCATCATCAGCTGTTGAAGGAGTCCGAGCGTCTGTGGTGAAGGAACAGTGTGTTGGATTTGAGTTATTAGCAGAATAATTACATTTACAATGTGTTCATTGGTTTATAATGATCTGAAACTGAAGCAGATATTTTATTCTACATTTTAAAACAAAGTTCTGTCCACCCAGCCTTCGTTTTACTGAATATAAGCGTAGAGGACAACGTCCACTCAGAAGACATCTGTAGAGGTGGCGACGGAGGAGAAGAATCCTTTGTTAGCTTGGAGTGAGTCCTTCATGTCTACGCTGGGAGCAGGTCTTCTTCACGGAGTCCGCCATGTTGCTCCGTCATGTTTCTACAGAAGCTCAGAAGGGTCAAACCAAACACTGGCTCGAGACTGAGACTTTGACATGTCACGTTCCCTGAAGGCCACCGTAGTTCTCTGACAGAGCTGGTGACAGTGCGACAGGGTGAGCCTCAGAGTTTGAACTCTGACCTCCTCTGTTATTATGGGATGGATGACCTCTGAATGAGGCGTGGTCAGTTTGGGTGCAATCTGCAACTTCACCACTAGATGTCCTCAGATCCTCCTCTCTGCTCCTTTAAACAATACAAAACCGTCTTCATGCTGCAGATCCCTGTTTGCGCAGGTTGACCTTGTGACAGGATTTTGGGCTTTTAGCTCCGCCGGCACATTTCTCTGTCGTCCACCTGATATCTGCAAATAAGAAAGATGTCAGACTGAATTTAGGGAAAATATGAATGAAATGACAAGACAGCTGACATATGTCTTCTTCTTCTTCTTCTTCTTCTTCTTCTTCTGATATTTCTGTCGCTCCATTTCAAATGCCGTCCAGTTTAAAGTCTCGTCTCTGTGTCACAGGGAGGATCTCCCACTTCACCCTTCCTTCGTCCAGATGTCAGGTGAGCCTCAAACATTAACACATGCTGCATCAGCACTTTCATCATCGCCATCATTCATACCAGAGCATCCACGTTTGACTTCTGACCGAGTCGTCAGCAAATTTGCAAGAATGTGAGGAGTGAAAAGTCACAGAGGTTTTCATCTCCTCCTCATAAGTTGCTTCTTAAAACATGTTTTTACAGACCGGCTGTCATGTGATGTCGTCTTTTTACTGATTTATTCTATTATTGATATCATGAGTTTTATTTCTTCCTTAGTTTGTCTTGCTTTTGTCGGCCCACTTTGTAAACTGTTTTTAAGGTGCTGTACATAAAATAGTTCTATTTATTCATTATATATCATATTTATTGTTATATTAAACTACAGTGTTTGTGTTGGTTGTTTCATGTACTGTGCTGTTTGATGAGTGTTCTGATGGACCTCACTGTTGAGCTTTCTGTTCTTTTACTGCTTTTCTTTGTTTCGTCTCTCAAAGCACTTTGTGAACTGTTTGTAAAGGTGCGGTGTATAAATAAAGTTATTGTTATTGTCGTTCATGTCTTCATGTTGTCCTCTGCAGGGTCTCACATGCTGCCCAGCTACTACGGCATGAGGCGTCCCTTCATCTCGGACTCAGACTTCTGCCCGTCCAGCAAGCAGTTCTCCCCCGACGTGTACTCGCCCTCGCTGGGCGGTAAACCTCTGGGCTGCGAGCCGTCCTCCATGAGCAGCTACTCCTCCTTCATGGACAGCTACTACCCAGAGACCTTCGGCGATTACCGCAGCGCCGCCTTCTCCAGCTCCGGAGGATCCTTCCTGCCGTCGGCGGCCCTCTCGTCCCTGCTGCCGCCCTACGGGGGAGAGTCCTCGCATCTGTTCCTGGTAGGATGGAGTCCCTCTGTGTGGAGGGTCATCATAGTCATGAGTCCAGAAACCCTTTAAACCAAATGCATGAAAAGTGCAGCCGATGCTTCATGTGTTACAGCTGCATTCTCTCTAGTGTCCACCAGGGGGCGACTCCTCTGGTTGTATAGAAGTCTATGAGAAAATGACTCTACTTCTCTCTTGATTTATTACCTCAGTAAACATTGTAAACATGAGTTTATGGTCTCAATCTCTAGTTTCAAGTCTTCTTCAATACAGCATGATGTTCGTTTAGTACATTATGGTCCATTTAGAGTCACACAGACCATAAAGCAGGGGATGCTTTAGGGCGGGGCTACACAGGTGATTGACAGGTCTCTACGTCACTCCTCCTCAGTCCAGATATGAGTCGCCCCCTGATGGACATTAGAGAGAATGCAGCTTTAAGACCTGGAGGTTGCCGTCTGGTTCTTCTTCAGCACGATGTTCATTTATTAAATCAGGAGGAAGAGAGATCGATTTATTTCTCACGTAAATTGCGTACTTTTTTTACGGCACTTTACGGTTATTTTAACACAAACTACGATCTTTTCCTGAACGTGACGAAGTCGTTTTATTACCTAAACGTAACAAAGTTGTTATGTGAAGACAGACTGTGTGCATGTAACAAACAGAAAGTGACCGGTGGTGTTGCTGGACTTTCGTAGGAAGATGCATAAAACATGAGGAGTAACTTTTTGTAAGATCCGAACTGTTGTATGAGGATACAAGTTCAAATATAACTGTCCTCCTGCCATTACAGCAGCATGGAGCATGTGTATGAGCATCTCGCTGATGGATGCTTCCCAGAGGACTGACTGGATTGTCTCCTGTTTTCTCTTCCTGCCTCAGAGAGACTCGTGGGAGCAGTCGGTGCCGGAGCCGGTGTCCCAGGCGGAGGCTCTGTGTCCGGACGGCCTGTCCTCCGTCAGCGTCCCGCCCTCCATGCCCAGCCCAGACCCCCCGGGGAGCCCCTCCCAGTACCGTTCCCCGGGCCGGGGCTCCTCCATGGGCCCCGGGAGCCAGCCCTACACCCTGCACCCCCTGGAGGAAGCCCACTACCACCCTCTGACCACCAGCGGCTCCTACGCGGTGCCCTCCGCCTCCTTCCCCTGCCCGTCCTACATGAGCACCCCCATCAGCGACCTGGTGACCAAGATGGTGACGGAGGAGGCGGCCGACGGCCACGCCGGGCTCCCCCCCGGCGGCGAGGCTCACCCCTCCTGGGCCAAAGAGGACGGGGTGAGCTCCTGGTCTCCCTACGAGATCAGGAGGGCCTACTGACTCCAGGGGAGCTTTCACAGACTATTCAACGATGAACTCAACAAGAACTCTGCAGCACGGAAACGTGATCGGACAATTTCATGCTTTTATGAAGAGTTTTTGATAGAAAGAGTTCTGCTTGATCTGACGGGAGATTCCTTCTTCTGTGTTACAATAAAAACATAAAGCATAAGCCCTCAACCTTAAAAACTCAACTATATTTGTATTGATGTCTTTGAAGTTGGTAAAATAGTTTAGGGGCGTCTCTGTCATGAAACTTCAACTTCTGCAGTTTCAGGGTTTTTCAGGTTAAACTAATTTGAAAACAATATAAATTATGATTTAGTGAAATATGTACAGCAGTTATATCCTCATGTTTGTGTTTACGTGAAAATAAACGTACGAGATTTTAAAATGGTTGAGGCTGATATTCATAAAAGAATCTCTGTGTCAAACAAACATTTATGATTCTTTCACATTTAGTTCATCAAGATAATCTTCAGTGAACTTTGTGATTTAAAGTGTTTAAAGTGTTTAAAGTGTAAAGTAAAAAGCTGACGAGTCTGACGTCTAATCAATCTAATCAAACTCCTCGTCCCGACTCCTCGTCCCGTCTCCTCGTCCCGACTAATCGTCCCGTCTCCTCGTCCCGACTCCTCGTCCCGACTAATCGTCCCGTCTCCTCGTCCCGACTAATCGTCCCGTCTCCTCGTCCCGACTAATCGTCCCGTCTCCTCGTCCCGACTAATCGTCCCGTCTCCTCGTCCCGACTCCTCGTCCCGTCTCCTCGTCCCGACTAATCGTCCCGTCTCCTCGTCCCGACTAATCGTCCCGTCTCCTCGTCCCGACTCCTCGTCCCGTCTCCTCGTCCCGACTAATCGTCCCGTCTCCTCGTCCCGACTAATCGTCCCGTCTCCTCGTCCCGACTCCTCGTCCCGTCTCCTCGTCCCGACTCCTCGTCCCGTCTCCTCGTCCCGTCTCCTCGTCCCGTCTCCTCGTCCCGTCTCCTCGTCCCGACTCCTCGTCTCGTCTCCTCGTCCCGACTCCTCGTCCTATGTCCTTGTCCCGCCTCCTCGTTCATCAGTGAAGATTATCTTGATGATTTCTGTAATAGTCTAAACTCAAATGGAACAATCCTATTGGCTGCTTGTGGAGGGAACCAGTGATGATGACGTCCTGTTTGACTACAGAAACCTACAGAAAACAAGACACAAGCGTGACGATGAACAGCTCCAGGATCAGTGTCTGTCTGAGGAAAGACACCGTTATAGAACACATGGCGTCAAATACCATCCTGTTCTGCTCTCTGCTGTAACACTTGAACCCTCCTTCGTATGATTTAACGCACCATATGAACTAATGCAAGCTTTAACACACCATTACTCACTAAACTGTAGCTTTTAATTGATAAACGGACATTTTTCTGTGTTTAATAATGTTTTCGTTGAGTAAATAAAAGGTCTTTAGCGTCCAAAACAAAGACAAAAAACATAAATCAAACTATTTTTAATGCTTCATCTTATCAAAATGTACAAACATTCGTTCACACATCTTGTAACTTCAGACAGAAAACTCTTCTTCCAGATGTGAGTGCATCATTTACTCATCTGTTATTAGAGGTTCATGCGTTTTAACACCATTATAAAATGGTTTAATTACAAATGATACAAGATGTAATACAAATATATTAAGAGTGTACACATCCACAGCTAACGTCAGAGATGCATTTAAAAGTAGTGACGACGTGTGATTAAATATGATAATATAATACTTTAACAGTCGTCATATCTACACACCACTGTGTGTTATAAACCATCTGAGCGTTACTGTTTCTAAATATTAAATATGTTTTATCCAAAAGTCGTGTCTGAGAAGAAAATCTGATTAATATCATCGAAACTGGAACAACGTCTCTCTTTAATAAGTTCTCTGTTTTCAAGGAAAATTGAACTTCTATTTTTGGAGGATTATGTGTTGATTTTTTATATGTTTTAGATATATATATATATATATGTATATATATTTATATATACATATATATATATATGTATATATATATATATATATGTATATATATTTATATATACATATATATATATGTATATATACATACATATATATATATGTATATATATTTATATATACATATATATATATATATATATGTATATATACATATATATATATATATGTATATATACATATATATATATATATGTATATATACATATATATATATATATATACATATATATATATTCCAAAAGTGTGTTTGAAATGTGTTTCGTTCTTGATCAGGAATGAAAGTCGTTGAAAACAACTTTAATATTGGTCAGAAGTTGTTAAACATAACCTGCATGAATCATCAGCGCTGAGGAAGAAGTTCTGACTTCTGACCACCAGGTGGCGAAAAAACATCACCGCTGAAGAAGAACGCGAGGAGCCACGAGAGGGAGGACAGAGGACAGAGGAGAGAGGAGGAAGGAGGGAGGAGAGAGGAGGGAGGAGGGAGGACAGAGGAGAGAGGAGGGAGGAGAGAGGAGGGAGGAGGGAGGACAGAGGAGAGAGGAGGGAGGAGGGGAGAGAGAGGAGGGAGGACAGAGGGGAGAGGAGGGAGGAGAGAGGAGGGAGGAGGGAGGACAGAGGAGGGAGGAGAGAGGAGGGAGGAGAGAGGAGAGAGGAGAGAGGAGGGAGGAGGGAGGAGAGAGGAGGGAGGACAGAGGAGGGAGGACAGAGGAGGGAGGAGCGAGGACAGAGGACAGAGGAGAGAGGAGGGAGGAGAGAGGAGGGAGGAGGGAGGACAGAGGAGGGAGGACAGAGGACGGAGGAGAGAGGAGGGAGGAGGGAGGACAGAGGAGGGAGGAGGGAGGAGGGAGGACAGAGGAGAGAGGAGAGAGGAGGGAGGAGGGAGGAGAGAGGAGGGAGGACAGAGGAGGGAGGAGGGAGGACAGAGGAGAGAGGAGGGAGGAGAGAGGAGGGAGGAGGGAGGACAGAGGAAGGGGAAGAGAGAGGAGGGAGGACAGAGGAGAGGAGGAGAGAGGAGGGAGGAGGGAGGACAGAGGAGGGAGGAGGGAGGAGGGAGGACAGAGGAGAGAGGAGGAAGGAGAGAGGAGGGAGGAGGGAGGAGGGAGGAGGGAGGACAGAGGAGAGAGGAGAGAGGAGGAGGACAGAGGAGGAGGAGGGAGGACAGAGGAGGGAGGACAGAGGAGGGAGGAGGGAGGACAGAGGACAGAGGAGAGAGGAGGAAGGAGGGAGGAGAGGAGAGAGGAGGGAGGAGGGAGGACAGAGGAGAGAGGAGAGAGGAGGGAGGAGGGGAGAGAGAGGAGAGAGGAGGGAGGACAGAGGAGAGAGGAGGGAGGAAGGAGGAGAGAGGAGAGAGGAGGGAGGACAGAGGGGAGAGGAGGGAGGAGAGAGGAGGGAGGAGAGAGGAGGGAGGAGGGAGGAGGGAGGACAGAGGAGAGAGGAGGAGAGGAGGGAGGAAGGAGGAGAGAGGAGGGAGGACAGAGGACAGAGGAGGGAGGACAGAGGACAGAGGACAGAGGAGGGAGAACAGAGGACGAGAGGAAGAGGGAAATTTATGAAAAGTGTTTTAAATCAACAAAAAGGAAAATATGAAACACAAACATGTGACATTGGTCAAATTCCAACATTTTATTTAAACAGTGGAAATACTACGAATACTGCTACTACTACTACTACTACTACTACTACTACTACTATACTACCGCTACTACTACTGTGACTACTACTAACACTACTGGTAATTATACTACCAATAATAGTAATAATAGTCATCATGTAGTTATGGTAATATTAATAATTATAGTTATGATATCTACTATCTCAAACAGCTTCGTCCTGTTAGGAAGCTGAACTCTCTCCCTCCTCTCTTTGAGACTCGATGTCCGACTGCTGCTAAATGACATGTTGTCCAAACGGTTTCTTTTCTATTTGCACGGTATTCACTTTATATGTTTATATGTTTATATGTGTATATGTTTATATGTTTATATGTGTATATGTTTATATGTTTATATGTTTATATGTTTATATGTTTATATGTTTATATGTGTATATGTTTATATGTTTATATGTGTATATGTTTATATGTTTATATGTTTATATGTTTATATGTGTATATGTTTATATGTTTATATGTTTATATGTTTATATGTGTATATGTTATTATGTTTATATGTTTATATGTGTATATGTGTATATGTTTATATGTTTATATGTTTATGTGTTTCTATGTGTATATGTTTATATGTTTATATGTTTATATGTTTATATGTGTATATGTGTATATGTTTATATGTTTATATGTTTACATGTGTATATGTTTATATGTTTATATGTTTATATGTTTATGTGTATATGTGTATATGTTTATATGTTTATATGTTTATATGTGTATATGTGTATATGTTTATATGTTTATATGTTTATATGTTTATGTGTATATGTTTATATGTTTATATGTTTATATGTGTATATGTGTATATGTTTATATGTTTCTATGTTTCTATGTTTATATGTGTTTATATGTGTATATGTTTATATGTTTATATGTTTATATGTTTACATGTGTATATGTGTATATGTTTATATGTTTATATGTTTATATGTGTATATGTTTATATGTTTATATGTTTATATGTTTATATGTGTATATGTTTATATGTTTATATGTTTACATGTGTATATGTTTATATGTTTATATGTTTATGTGTATATGTGTATATGTTTATATGTGTATATGTTTATATGTTTATATGTTTATATGTGTATATGTTTATATGTTTATGTGTATATGTGTATATGTTTATATGTGTATATGTTTATATGTTTATATGTTTATATGTGTATATGTTTATATGTTTATGTGTTTATGTGTATATGTTTATATGTTTATATGTTTATATGTGTATATGTTTATATGTGTATATGTGTATATGTTTATATGTGTATATGTTTATGTGTATATGTTTATATGTTTATATGTTTATATGTGTATATGTTTATATGTTTATATGTGTATATGTTTATATGTGTATATGTTTATATGTGTATATGTGTATATGTTTATATGTGTATATGTTTATGTGTATATGTTTATATGTTTATATGTGTATATGTGTATATGTTTATATGTGTATATGTTTATATGTGTATATGTTTATGTGTATATGTTTATATGTTTATATGTGTATATGTTTATATGTGTATATGTTTATGTGTGTATATGTTTATATGTTTATATGTGTATATGTGTATATGTGTATATGTTTATATGTGTATATGTTTATATGTGTATATGTTTATGTGTATATGTTTATATGTTTATATGTTTATATGTGTATATGTGTATATGTTTATATGTGTATATGTTTATATGTGTATATGTTTATGTGTATATGTTTATATGTTTATATGTGTATATGTTTATATGTGTATATGTTTATATGTGTATATGTTTATATGTGTATATGTTTATGTGTATATGTTTATATGTTTATATGTGTATATGTGTATATGTTTATATGTGTATATGTTTATATGTGTATATGTTTATATGTGTATATGTGTATATGTTTATATGTGTATATGTTTATGTGTATATGTTTATATGTTTATATGTGTATATGTGTATATGTTTATATGTTTATATGTTTATGTGTATATGTGTATATGTTTATATGTGTATATGTTTATATGTTTATATGTTTATATGTTTATATGTTTACATGTTTACATGTGTATATGTTTATATGTTTATATGTGTATATGTTTATATGTTTATATGTTTATGTGTATATGTTTATATGTTTATATGTTTATATGTGTATATGTGTATATGTTTATATGTTTATATGTTTATATGTGTATATGTTTATATGTTTATATGTTTATATGTTTATATGTTTATATGTGTATATGTTTATGTGTTTATATGTGTATATGTGTATATGTTTCTATGTGTATATGTGTATATGTTTATATGTTTATGTGTATATGTTTATATGTTTATATGTGTATATGTGTATATGTTTATATGTTTATATGTTTATATGTGTATATGTTTATATGTTTATATGTTTATATGTTTATATGTTTATATGTGTATATGTTTATATGTTTATATGTGTATATGTTTATGTGTTTCTATGTGTATATGTTTATATGTTTATATGTGTATATGTTTATGTGTTTATATGTGTATATGTTTATATGTTTATATGTGTATATGTTTATGTGTTTCTATGTTTATATGTGTATATGTTTATATGTTTATATGTTTATATGTGTATATGTTTATATGTTTATATGTGTATATGTTTATGTGTTTCTATGTGTATATGTTTATATGTTTATATGTGTATATGTTTATGTGTTTATATGTGTATATGTGTATATGTTTATATGTTTCTATGTGTATATGTGTATATGTTTATATGTTTATATGTGTATATGTTTATATGTTTATATGTGTATATGTTTATGTGTTTATATGTGTATATGTGTATATGTTTATATGTTTCTATGTGTATATGTGTATATGTTTATATGTTTATATGTGTATATGTTTATGTGTTTATATGTTTATATGTGTATATGTTTATATGTTTACATATACTACTAGGCCTAAAACAAGAATAATATGCTACTACTAGTAGTAGTGCTACTACTACTAATAATTCATACTATTATTATTTTATGATTATTATTATTATAGTCATGATTATAAATAGGCCTATAATAAAACCTACAATAGGTTAAAACTACTACTAACAATCATAATTATTATAATAATATTAGTCATCATGTAGTTGCAATGATATAAGTCATACATGGACTATAATAATATAAAAATAGATAATACTACTACTAACAATAATAATAATAATGATCATTTATTGTTATTATTGTTATTTATAATAAGTCCAGAGCATCATTCTTCACATGTTGATGTGAATATCTTGATGCTCAGAAAAAAAGCTATAAACTTCTCGATTCAACCTTCTATAAATGAATTTAAGATACATGATATTATGATATTAATAATATTAATAATATTAATCTTCAATCAGCTGCAGTAAACTTGGGCGCAAGTGATTTGGTTCTGAGATAAGAATATATATTATAAATATAAAAACTGTGGATTCTTCACCGGGAATAAAACAAGTTATTGTGCACTAAATGATCTGTAAGATATTCATATTTAATATAAAGCATCGCGAGCTGAGCAGCAGCAGGTGACTGAGCTCAGAGCTGGAGGCCTTCGATGCCAAAGATGGCTGCTGCCCTTTGGCACGCCCACTTCTCTGCCACTTTTCTCTGTTTTTCTCTAAATTAAAGCTTGTAGATAGATATGTTTGCAGATGCCTCAGCGGGCAGATTTTACCGCAGCAAATGCGTGATCACAGACGCTAAAAGTGCGGTGCGTGTTAAAAGTGGCGCACACGGAGCACCAAGTCTTGTGGAGCTTAATGAGGGGGTGTGTGGCTCTGATATTGCAAAAGGAGGATAAAATTAATAAAAGCGTGCTTTCTTAATGGTCAAAGTGTAAAATAGATATATATTACATTAAAGTGGTGCTTATTCGATGAGCATGCGGGCTGATTTTTAACGAAAAATCCATAAAACTCTCTTGCCTCTGAATATTCAAATTGAAAGTAACGCGCAATCAAATCATTGTCAAATCATTGAGTTCTAGGGGTTTTAAATAGTAGGCATGGAGGGAGAAAATCTCAAACTAATATGTCCCCAGCTATATTACTATATTGTTGGATGCTCTGGCTCTGCTGTGGGACATTTGTATTGAGATTTTTGGAGACTTTTGCACAAATTTCGTTCTTGGCCATTTAGCTGAGGCAGGAAAAAGGACGTTGTGGAGTCCCACAGGTCTGCTACTGGAGGGAAGCTCTCCCCACCTCAGCCATCATGTCTGGTGAGTTTCTTTCCACTGCGGGTTCTTCATCTGGAAATCTTTTCTTCTCTTTTGTGGCATTTTGTCCTGTTAACACAGAAAAAGAGACAGAAGAAGAAAAGAAAAGGGGAAGGAGAGACAAAGAGGGGAATGTTTAGTGGCAACATTAATAAGCAAAACAGAGTAGAGCTTTTTTTATTTATTAATCTCCTATTTATGTTTATTTTAATCACACATTCAAAATAAAATATGAGCTGAATAACTGTTAAATAAACCTTTACGTCATTACTCGTTCTACTTTAACTCCACCTGCTTAGTCTTTCTGTTCCAATCAAAGTGTCCGAAACACATTTACCGACTTTTATGATTTGATAATATGTTCGATTTTTACACATTAAGACTCCAGAAGAGCGTTTTTATTAACATGAATGACTAAAGGTTCTCTCTCTGTGCTGCTCGTGCGTAAACAGGACGTTACCGCGCTGGAGTGGGATGTCTCTGCCGTGTACTTTTGCTCCGCTATTTGCCACATTTAAGACAAATCATGAAGAAGCATTTCGCCGTATGAATATTTATCAGATGATGTTTCGCAGCCTCGTTTTTTTTTCTTCTTCCAAAAACGACTCGCCACTCCTGATGTGTTTTTTAAATGTACGCCTTTAGGCCTAAATTACGTGCAACCTGTGCGAGGCGTTCTCTGTGCTTCATTCATTCAGAGTCACCTCCAGCAATAATACGGACAATGATTCCTCCGCACAATGTCACAGTAACACGCAGACGGGGGCAGGCTGATTTGAATAAAGGCAAATTGGAGAAGAACTTGAGTTTGAATTGTAAACACAAATGTCACGTCAGTATCACCGACAATCCGATCAAACTGACGCTCGAGCTCAGCGGTTAGGAGGCGACCGGACGCCGGTAACGTGGAGCCCAAATGCATAAAACTTAGAAAGTATTTTTGGTGGATCAGCCGCAGCGCTGCTTTTATCCGCTACTTTACTTTAGTGCACAAGTGAAGCTCCGATCAACAAGTTAAAACAGCTAAAACGTTTCGTCACCGATCGGTTCACGGACTCTTTTCGGCTCTTTGTTCGTGCGTTTTACGCAGCGCCTTTATCCAACTTTACCGAACGATCCGACGCGTATTCCGACCCTTCTAGATCGATCCTGGTTCACCGTTTCAAACATGATCATGAATCAATGAATATACTTACGGTCGCGCGTTTCGTGCCGCAGTCCTTAGTTGCTGGTCTGGGCGTGTTGGGGGGGCTGCGGAGCGCAGAACGCGCTGCTGACGGCGCAGTAGGAAGCGCTGAGCCTTGTGGTGCCGTAAGGAGGGAAGCTCCTCGGGGGGCAGTGGACTCGGCACACGCGGCGCACTGACCGCTGATATAACGCACTTTTTACGCACCGCGGATCCGGACACAACTTTGACATTTACGCGCTGAACACAGACAAAACTACCGTAAATTGTTTAATATAACACGTTTAATATAAAGTGTCCAACTTTGTACAGCACAAAACATTACATTCAATAGTTTATTAGAGACGAGAAGTTCACATGATGAGTTCATTGAGAGATTGCGTTTTGTTTAGGGAGACAAAATAAATGTTTCACATTTTATTCTTTGAGTGAAGAAAAACTTAATGTGTGTTTAAAGTGAGGGAGGAGGAGGAGAGGAGCAGAGGAAGGAGGAGGGGGAGAGGAGTCAGTGTATTGTCT
Source organism: Ophthalmolycus amberensis (assembly GCA_024529925.1). NCBI lineage: Eukaryota > Metazoa > Chordata > Actinopteri > Perciformes > Zoarcidae > Ophthalmolycus > Ophthalmolycus amberensis. Next base: position 5,875 of record JAFEUB010001543.1, on the reverse strand, counting down.
GCTCTCCAAACGGTGAGTGTTTAGTAAACATGAGTGATGCTGTCCTCCCCACGCAGACAAGCCGAGGGTGTACCAGGGCGTCCGGGTGAGGACCACAGTCAAAGAGCTGCTGCAGAGGCTCCGAGCCCGCGAGGACATCAGCAGAAAAGCTAAAACGGTAACCCCCCCCCCCCCCCCCCCCTCCCTACAATACACCCTAACTGCCTTTCCAGGAGAAGAGAAATAACTGAGCCAAGAAATAAACTGTCGCTGTAAATGATTCCCAGCTCTCCCTGTGGAGAACACTCAACAAAGACACGAACTAACAGACACACAGACACAAGGAAAACAATATCTCCTGTTCTGAAGAAATATGAATAATCTTGTGTTTCTCCCTCCTCCTCCTCCTCCTCCTCTTCTTCCTGGTGAACAGATATCTCAGGTTTGCTCGGAGCTTCAGGATCTTTGCGCGTCCACTTTTACAGGTAAGTTTACAGCAAAAAGAATCAAAGTCCAGTCTGACGTAGAATAAATCATTTGAATCCAACCAAACATCAAGCGCAGCCCATCAAGCTGCACTGATGCACACTTTGCAGATTGAAGTCAATGTTTGCAAAGATTCAAAGAATAAAAACATTTAAACATCATAACCACAACTATCAATCCTGTTGTTTAGTAAACTGTTGGAAAAAATAGTCCGCAGTGGCAGCAGCACCCACAGCAGAGGGTCCATGGAACACAATGTAAGGAAGAAAAAGTACAAGTCCTCGCCCACAGCTCTCCTTGGTGATAGACAGCAGCCCCCCATCCCCCCCCCCTCACTCCCCCCCCAGGAACACAATCCTCACGTGAGAGCCCCAGACTCATGACCTGCTACTCAGACAAGTCTGCTGTATGCAATTCTAGTGTCGACCATTGAAAGCTCCATTCCTGCAGCCCGGTCCCCTCTTATGAACCGAGGCTACATTCAAATGTGTTGGTGATGTTTCATGACATCACTCTGAACTTATAGGCCTATTTAAATACAGAGACTAGCTCTCAGTGCGCTCTCCCCTTTTTACCCAATTGTTCTCTCTATGGCGGTGGATGTATTACAGGCCACCTGTAATACAGAGAGACAACCTCTCATTTTGAAATGCAGCATAAATCCTGAGCGGGTCTATTTCCTTTAAGTGGAGCCGACGTGTTGCTTGATACACATTATAGACTTGTAATGCTGAACCCGCGTGCCTGTGTCGCACATTCCCCTTCTTTTCGATACTTTTTGGATATATTTATTGTAATTTGTCCATTTCATTGCGTCAGGTCGCTATGTGGCCCCTCCTCCAGTTGTTCCACCGGCGGACGCGAGCAGCTGCGGAGCGCGAACCTTCCAGCTGGACGGCTCGTGCAACACCCAGATGTTGGGGAGCTCCTTCAACGACATCCAGCAGCAGTTCGGGGACATGATGTTGCCCAGCAACGGCTACGCTGGCAACAACAACAACAACAACAACACCGGCAGCGGGTACAGCGCGTGCCTGCCCCCGCCTCCTGCCTTCCCGCTGCCCTGCCGCCATGGACTCTCCTCTGATGCGGACTACTATGGCCATGGGATGGTAGGTCTCCCCCACCGGCGCCACCGACCTCCATTAAGAAAACAGCCTTCAACAAGAGATCGCGTTCGTTGTGCATGCAGAGAGATAATAGATTGATAACCTTACATATATATATATACAGGGTCTCTTCGGATATATGTTTGCGCATGCGTCGCCTCTATAATCATTCCACTATTGGAAACAAAAGTCGGTTTTGTGACCAGGATGTAAGCCGAATGGAGCGTGTTTTCAGTCCTCTGGTTCTGGTCTCACAGTAATAAATCACTTCTGTGCTGGGGCTTCACTCCAGCTGCAACTAATGCTGTTGTTTGTAATTAGAGCTATTTTTCTGGTTGATAAAAAAGTGCAACAGTAGTTTATAATAACAAGCTTTGCTGTAACAAAATCATTGAATGAAATGCATTAAATAATATACACGCCTCTAGAGGAACATTATTATTTCAGCAGCACAATAAATCAATAATTCACACAAAAAAACTAAAACAAAAGCACCGCTGGCAGGCGTCCCCGTGGAGCTGGTGTCACTTTGATGTCCATCACATGACGCATTCCTAACGGTGGTCTTCTCCTCCTCAGGCTCCCTGCTCCTCACCGGAGCCTCTGAAGCCCTGCAACCCCACGGACCACAGCTACTCGCCGCAGGACTCTTTCTCCTCCTCCTCCTCCTCCTGCTACGACTCCCCCACCAGGATGGAGTCCGGCTACCGCGGCCTCCCCTCCGAGCATTTCCACTCCCAGCACTGCAGCCTGCAGGACTGCCTCTGCTCGCCCCGCTGCTGGCCGGTCCAGCAGGAGAGCTTCTCGGCCCCCGACTATGCACCTTACTACCCCCCCACAGACTATCCGTACGCCTGCCCCGTGGAGGAGAACTATTTTAGGAGGGACTCCCAGATGAGCTCCGAGATGTGTTACAATGTTCTATGATGAGACCTTCGCTGGCGCTTTTTGCTTTTTGTGAATATTCTTCTGCTCCGCTTTGCTTTTCCCTGTGTGCTCTGACCGGCGCTCTGCTTTTGGTGGAATGAATATGATGAATGCTGAATGGATGGAGAGCCCATATTTTTGTATTAATGATTTTTTTACTAAGATTTATTTTCATACACAAATAACTTGTTGCTACTAAATAAAAAATGTGTTTAAAATCCATTTATCTTCTATGGAGGCGTAAAGCAGACGAGTATAGTTCAGATAAATTGATTAGTTTCTTATGTCTCTTGGGTCGAGTCTCTCAGGATCAGGTCCAGCAGGATCAGGTCCATCAGGATCAGGTCCAGCAGGATCAGGTCCAGCAGGATCAGGTCCGGTCCAGGATCAGGTCAGCAGGATCAGGTCCAGCAGGTTCACAAACCGACTCCGTTATCTTCCATGTTTCTGAGCGTCAGGTCATTTCATTCATTCGCTGTCAATCAAAGAAAAGTGCAAACGGAGGAGAGTGGATTCAACCTGTAGAGAGGTTCAACTTGAATCATGCTGACATGACGAACTGTGTTGTTTAGTTAATACTTCAGATATATTATTGTGATTTCTATTTCAGTCAGCAAAGTGTCCAAAACCAGGAACCTAAATCGGCCAAAGAGGCAAAACATGCAGCACTCAGGTTCAGCAGGTTTATTAATGAAGCACGTCAGCAACAACTCACAGAGCTTCACATAAAACATGGAGACAAAAGTCAAAGTGTAGAAAAAACACACACATTATAAAAGGACGTTTCAAACAGTCATTCAAAATAAAATATGAAGTGAAAACAGGCTGAAATAGAATACGCTGGTATAAAGTACAGGAATGCGAGCGACAGTGTGAGGAATGATGTGAGGAAAGTCTTCAGCCTTCATTGAAAAGAAGTCACAGTTGCAGCTGCTCTTCAGTTCTCTGGGAGTTTGTTACAAAGAGAAAGCAGAACTGCTGAGAGGTCCGGATGGTTTATAGTCCAACAAACCAACAGCAGCACTAACCGGAGTCATGTGATCCGCTGTCGTGGTCTCAGTGACTCCAGCAGCAGCTTCTGGATCACTGGTCGAGTCCACTGGAGATAAATGCAGCGATTCCAAGTCCTGCTGGGACACAAGTCCTTTAACCCTTGATGTCCTTACGGTGGTAAGATATTTACTGATGAACTATCGATCAATAATGACCTGATGACTCATATCTGTAACATCCCGTTAGCTTCCTCATGTCTCTGTGTTTTCCTGTGTGTGTGTGTGTGTGTGTGTGTTTCCCCTGATTACACTCATCCTACTCACCTGCCCTGTCCACCCAGCTGCCTTCAATCTCCTCATCACCCCCCCACACACACACTCTCCTGCTTCCCCTGCTGGTTGTCAGGTCGTCCTTGTTTGTTCCCCGTCTGTTCGCTCGGTGCTTTCCTCGTGTTTGCTCGGTGTTCCAGAGTTCCCTTCTGATTTGTACCTTTGCCTTTCTTTTGTTTTTGGATATTTTTGACTGCTCCGTTGGAGTCGCTTTAAGTTTGTTTTTGACCTTTTTTCAAGTAAAGATTCCTGAGTTTGAACTTCACCTCATCTCTTGTGTCTTATCTGCCCCTCGGCCTGACAATATCGATGAATCAGTGAACACGATGCATCTCCAAAAACAGACTTCTGTGAGTTAATAAAAACAGCTGTTTTATCAGTTTTGTGCCAATTCATCTGTCAGATAATCCCAAATGAATCTCAACCTACAAAGAAAAATGTAATTTTTCAGTTTATCAAATTGTTTCCTAAAATCATGACATTTGGAGATCCATGGTTTTCATTGGAATCACAATAAATATATCTTCATAATGACCCACGCTGAAACTTAAACATGTCTAAACCCGATGAGAGGTGCAGCTTTATGTTGTCTCTAACCTGCACCTTCTTTGCATTACCCCCCCCCCCCCCCCCAGATTTAACCGAAGGCTGTGGTCAGCTATGAGCCACACGGAGACAAGTTCAGAGCTCTGAGGCGATAAAGGTGAAAGGTGAGCGGAATGTGGGGACTCCTAACCGACAACAGCATGAAGATGTGGTCCACCTGAAACATAACACACTCTCACACACACACACACACACACACACACACACACACATGCTGGACCCCTTCACGTGTCTGATGGGAATTACTGAAGTTGTATCACCGTGTGTCTCCATATCGGTCGTCTCTCAGACCTCAGGGCCCTGATGAGGATTAGTACATTAAACCAATCAATAGAATACGTAGCTAGGTTTAGAAAAACATTGTAAAAATACTGTATACGTCCTCGTTCAAAGACTATTACAGATTATAATGTGCTTTAGTGACGCAAACAATCAATACATTTGCAAGCTTGGCGATAAATGGCCCGCTGACCCTGCTGCCAGATACAGATGCATCCGCCGCCATCAGACCTCAGAGCTTCTTTCCTCAGGCAGTAAGTAGATTAGGGAGCCGAGACGTCATGTACGCCCACCTTCCTCCTCCTCCTCCTCCTCCTGCAGTGCAGACAGCTTATAAGGAGCGTCAGTCAACCATCTGCATGTTGTGATGTGGTTTGTGATCAGGAGAATCATCTGAAATGGAGAGTGAAATGAACGCTGCAGGTGTTTGTTTTTTCTGCTGCGTCACAACTCTTCCAGAAGCTTCTCAGGTGTGTGTTCGTTGCCATGAGGAGCTCATTCTCCCACTGTGGTTCTTATAAACGCAGAAGAAGAAGAAAGTGACATCTGTCTTCCACAGTCTTGAGCAAGAGCAGTGTTTTCATTAAATGGCTGCACAGATAAGGTGTCACCTGTGGGAAAACCTGATCCTTATCCAAGCTGACACGCAAACATGTCAGTCTAAACCTAAGGGGGGGGGGGCTCATAATAAATACCTTTGTGTGTCTTATAAATAGTCAATTGCATATTCAATTGAATTATACACGATTGATATATCACGATCAGATTCTACATTAAAATGAACTCAGAGACACAGCCAGCTCCTCTCGTGGCATGTTGTAGTATGAAACTTGGCCGTGGGCCTTTAAATCATCACTCATTATCAGATATATGAAGTATGTGAAATATGTTTCCCCTGGCGTCTTGTTCTGTTAAAACGGCAAGTTGAATCATGTTATGAAAACTGGAACACGAGTTTTATTCAACTATCTTAAAAAGTTTCCCTCTCTGGCTCACACTCCTGAAACTGGATGCAGTGTTGTCAAGTTCAACAGCGAGGGAATCGGTGTGCGTATGTATGTGTGTGTGTGTGCAGCTTGTTTTCCTTGGATCCTGTTGGTGAAGTTACCGTCACGCCCCTCCTGAACCAGCACATGTGGAAATCCCCCTGCAGAGGCTTGGCAGCAC
>JAFEUB010001542.1:560000-568684 GCA_024529925.1 Ophthalmolycus amberensis | reverse complement strand
CAATTTTGCAGCGCGTCAAAAAATCAACGCGACCGGTGTGAACGCACCATTAGGGTTAAAAGATGATGAAATACATAGTTAGGGTTAGTAAAAGATGATGAAATACATAGTTAGGGTTAGTAAAAGATGGTGAAATACATAGTTAGGGTTAGTAAAAGATGATGAAATACATAGTTAGGGTTAGTAAAAGATGATGAAATACATAGTTAGGGTTAAAAGATGGTGAAATACATAGTTAGGGTTAGTAAAAGATGATGAAATACATAGTTAGGGTTAAAAGATGATGAAATACATAGTTAGGGTTAGTAAAAGATGATGAAATACATAGTTAGGGTTAGTAAAAGATGATGAAATACATAGTTAGGGTTAAAAGATGATGAAATACATAGTTAGGGTTAGTAAAAGATGATGAAATACAGAGTTAGGGTTAGTAAAAGATGATGAAATACATAGTTAGGGTTAGTAAAAGATGATGAAATACATAGTTAGGGTTAGTAAAAGATGGTGGTTGAGTTTGAAATGACTACTGAAGTGTTGTTTCTGAAGTACGCAAGTTACGTGACAAATAAATCAACGTTGACTTCTGGGTCCACAAGGAGAGCTGCCTCCTGGAGGACAGGTTGGTGTTTGTTGGATTCATCCTCTCACCCTCTCACCCTTTCAGGGCTTTAAGCTTTCTTGTTCATCATTATGTGGATAAGATACGGAATTATTTGTGGGATATCTACTAAATATGGCCTGTTCCAAGTAGGAAGTAATGCTTGAAATGTCAATGGTTTATTTACTGATCAATGATCACCTCCACCCATAGATGAATCTAAATCCGTCTTTTGAACCGTGACAATCAACACTCGACCCACATTGTCCCTCTTATTAGATGCAGAGATATGATCTACACGTGAGAACAGTTGAACAGATGCAGGATCCTCTTGCCTTCTGTCCTGATGTGTGGCGCCTCGGCCTGTTTGAAGAGATAAGTGTTGTCTGAGCGCAGGAGGAGCAGGTCACAGCATGACCGCGCTGGTTCAAGGACCACTCCTGTTGTTGATGTTGTGCCTCTTGCAAAAGGCTGTTTTTTTCACGGATGAAGACCAAGAAAAAAGAAATGTGCAAGCGGGGAAGCAATAGTGATGGCAGATGATTGGCAGGTTTTCTGTATAAGATGTGCAGAGATGTGGGGCTCCGGGGCTTTCAGGACATCCTTTGGAAAGCTGTCTCCTTATATGAAGATATACTGGTTTGACATTTTGGGAAACACTGTCTTTCCAAGAATCAGATGAGAAGATATATAGCCTACAGCTGACGTATCTGTATGCTTAATATAAGATGGTTAGCTTAGCTTAGCATAAAGGCTGGAAACAGGGTGAAACGGCTAGCCTGCCTCCCAGCACCTCTTAAGCGATCGAGGCGGCCGAAGTTTTTCGAGCCGGGTGCCAAAGTTGCTGAAAACCATAATCTGAATGTAAGAAGTGGTCGTAGTCACTCATTGGTTTGTGGACTGGTGTTTCAAAAACCATGTGCTCAACAATTTGGCCGTCGCCATCTTGTTTTTTTTTGCGACCAGTGAACAGGAAGTGACCACATCTGGACTGAGGAGTGACGTAGAGACGCCGTGTACGTCTCTGGTAGAGACCTGTCAATCACTGTGTAGCCCCGCCCTAAAGCATCCCCTGCTTTATGGTCTGTTTGACTCTAAATGGACCATAATGTACTAAATGAACATCATGCTGTATTGAAGAAGACTTGAAACTAGAGATTGAGACCATAAACTCATGTTTACAATGTTTACTGAGGTAATAAATCAAGAGAGAAGTAGAGTCATTTTCTCATAGACTTCTATACAACCAGAGGAGTCGCCCCCTGCTGGCCACTAGAGAGAATGCAGCTTTAACACATGAAGCTTTGACGTTTCCCGTCCCTATGCTATGCTCTGCTAATAACTGCTGCCTGTAGCTTCATATTTAACCGACAGATATGAGAATGATATGTCAATCTTCTCGGCCAACTGTTGGAAACAAAGTGAATCGGAATATTTACCTAAATGTTTTACTGTTCCTCTAGGTTCTGGGTCCTGCTAAAGGCCACCATCCACCGATCCACTACACCGTCACCACATGTCACTGAAGCACAGCTGCAAACAATATGTATTCTTGGGTTTAATCCTGTAAAGATGAGTCTACTTAAGTTCTTAAAGTACAAAAAAAGAGTTTGATATGATTTGATAGCACAGGAGTTAAAATATTAAAAGACCACTTGAGAGCACTTGAGAAGGTTATTCGGCTCTCGGCCATTTCAGAAGGTAAATGTTGACAATATGAGTCACAGTTCTTCCCTCCTGATCTCTACGGAAACCTGAAACAGCTCTGATTGTGTACTCAGACCTTCATTTACTTTGGTGCATAATACAAGACTGGCTGGATTACAGAGTGGATAAAGCAGACAACTGGCAACATGGTTGTAATTGTGATTATTGTGATGAGAATATGTACGACTGAAACATGAAGCACAAAGATAAGGGCCATTTCATGAATCCTGCTGGGACCTCGTCTTCAAGAGGGGCCCTCAAGACCTTCATTAAATCACCTGATCTTATACTGCATACTTGTAGTTTGTGTTTAATCAAATAACACACAGAAAACCTTAAAACCACAATTTGCTCCAGCATATCACAATGCACAGAGAGATGAAGACAAGTCCTCCAACACTCAGGTCCAGGTCTACGTTCAAGAAACAACACATCCTGATAATTTCTACATTTTCATGTTTTAATCAATAATCATAATCAGACCTGAGATTGAAAGCTCATTCTTGGCCTTGTGAGCAACAGCTGTCAAACTTTATAACCTCTGGAGCTTTCGAGCGTATCGCATGGTCTTCCTCAGCAGATGCAGTTCGTCCAGTTTAAGGATGTTTAGATCCACCGGCGGATCTAAACATCCTCAGCATGATTCAAGCTTCCTTTATAAATGACTTATTAACATGTGCAACCTTTGGTTATTCCATTAGTTACATCTAATGAGCCCTGTCTACATCATGAATTACTACAAAGTGGCACTAAGATGTCAGTTTGTAAAAAGTATTTGTTGCTTCGGGTGTCAGGTTGAAAAGGCCTCTAATTAGGGACGAATTGTGGGATGTGTGTTCTCAGCCTGGTTTTGGAGCCAGATCCCTGAGACCCTGAGGCTCAACCTCTCAGTCGCTGTGTGCTTTCCTGTGGCCCTGCGTGCTATCAAAGCTTTCTGCACGGACACGTTCCTGCAGCGCCTCTGGGCCCGAAGACGAATGTAGGTCTTTAAAGGACTCTCGTCAGACACCACCGCCTGGAAATCTGCATTTAAGATGAAATATACTATGAGTGCTGATGCACCGAAAGCAAAGAGCAGAAAGAATGGCCTTAGAGGCTCCGTGACATTACCTTACACTGTTTATCTTTGCTGTTAGCTGCTCAGTCTTTCATGCACTTTAAGAACAACACACGCTAACCGAGTGAGTCATCGGCTAAATCATTTGTCCAGAATCAAAGAGAGCAGACGGACGATGAGAGGCGTATTTGTAAATGTTTACAGGAGGAGTTGAAACTCTGATCTTAAAATCACACTTACATTCTCGTCAAGTTCGTACAAAACAAACTCGATGACAAAAACCTCTGAAAGCCGTCATGTTGAGTTAACCGAGGAGTTTACCCATAAAACAATGAACTCATAACCCCTCTTATGCATAATTACATTCACCTATCTGTCATGTTCTCTATCCTCTATTTTAACCTCCACTCTTGAGCATTTGATTTGGTTTCACAAATATGAACCTTTACATGAGCCGAAGCTAACTTCCCATGCCCCCATATGTAAGCACGTCTTTTTGTTTTTTTTCTCTCCCTGTGATACGATCTCAGGTGTTTCCAGGTGTGAGATTTGACGGATAAGTTAAGGCCCCTCCCACAATGTCGGTTTCCCCCGTGGGGGGGGGGGGGGGGGGGGGAAACCCCGAGACTCTCAGGCCTTCATTGCCAAGAGCTGGAGCGAGTTCTGGGTCAAAGTCCTCAAGTCAGACGGCTCAATGCACTCTGTTGTAACTAACAGAATATAGCAGAACAAGCTGCTTGAACAAAAACAACTTCAAAAAGTTCATTTCGGCAGAAACCTTTGTTGAATTCTAAACTCAGCTCTTCTTCTGGTTTGATTTCAACATGATACTTATTGAACACGACAACAGCAACTTGTTTTCTTGTTTTTCCAATGACAGAATTTACCACAAAAAGGAAACAGTTGCAAACATAAATATACATCAATCATAGGTTAAGAAAAGCCTTTATATATATATATATATATATATATATATATATATATATATATATATATATACATATCTTACATACTCGTTTGAAATTAGTCTTATGACGGCAAAAAGCTCCGTCCGTTTGAGATGATTGACAGCAGAAGTTAAGCCCTTTTATTGAGCTTTCGTGGTGCATATCAGTGAATAAATTTGTAATTAATTGCCAAAGACACTCTCTTGGGGCCTGGGTCCCTGAGTGGTTGGGATTTTGGGGGAGTTGTGATAGACTGTATATAAGAAGTGGACTAATGTTTTGACACCTCTAGTTCGGCATTTTGGTCGTCGCCATCTTGGTTTCTTGCAACCAGAACTGACACGAGAGGGCGGAGTTAACCGGAAACAACAGCAAAGTAAATAAGACTGGTTTTTAGGCGATCAAAACTGTTCTGATCACTTTTTCTGAAGTTCAAACACGCTGTGAAAGAGTTAAAGTTGTAAGACGAAAACAAGGACAACTGCCAGACCAGAGACAATGTGGTGGAGACCTGTCAATCACCGTGTAGCCCCGCCCTAAAGCATATTTCACAATCAATACAAGTTATTATGAACCCAGATTATCCTTTAAAGATGGTCCTCTGAGAAACAAACAGAAACAGAATGCTTCTCTCTTTGAACAGAAGATCTCTCATATCTTCAAGCATTTGAAATGAAGAGCGAGCTGCTGTACGAGTCTTTGTCCTCCTCTTCACCATCGGCCTTTTGATCCTCCAGAAGTTTATCCAGGAGGCTCGGTGCCTCCGCATCCACCTACTGGATCTTCATCCAGAGACTGGCCTTGTAGATCCGGGTCCATTTGGTGTTCTGGTCGCTGCGGGAGGTCCAGTATCTGCGGATGATCTGCGCCAGGAGCCTCCAGCTGAGGTATCATGGTGGTCAAAGACATGGATAAGGGCATGTGGAGCAGAGGAGACCCGGGCAGCGCTGCAGAGCCGGGGCCAAAGTGGACCTGGTTCGACATGGTGGATATGGTGGTGATCGGCTGGGCCCAGGGGAGGTAGGTCAACCCTGAGTCTGGGAGCTCCATCTGAGGGATGGAGCCTGGTGCTGGGCCCACAGGTATGGTCTGAAACGACAGCGAATGATTTAAATGTTCACGATGAACCCGAAGGAACTAAAACTAGCAAAGACACAAACAAAGACGCGTAAGTATCTCCCTTGTGTCACACATCAGGCTGATCTCATTGGGCGTTCGCAGCTATACCACCAAACATAAATGCACAGTAGTTCGTACACAGCACACAGAAACCTTTTCTTAAACCTAACTGAGTATTTCACCATCTTTTATTAAACCTGATGAAATTGTTTCCTGTGAAGACGGAAGTTTATTTTGTAAATGCATGTCAGGAGCAGAAATTGGCACATATAGCTGAACATTTGTAGGAAATCTTGAGGAGTAACTTTACGTAAAATATCATCGGAACCGTTGTATGAGGATACGTTGCGAGCGTATATTTACTCGCTGTACCGACACGTTAACAATCTAACGCTAGAGGAGTAGCTAGTGCATCAATCTTTAGTGCAAAGGGGCACCGACCAAGTGTCGGTGTTTGACGAGTTGGGAGTGACAAATGTGTTGTACGATGAATTTACCAACAAGGTAATAGATTGCTTTTAACCCGTATAAATGTAATACGATGCCAAAAAGAAGGGGTAAAGGTTTCTCCTCCTCACCCCGAAGTTGGTGAGCAGCGGTGTGTGCGTGTAGGTCAGCATGGTGTAGCTGGGGCACAGAGTCTGCATGTACACGTCAGCGGTGAGGGCGGAGGTCGGAGGGTAGGCCAGAGTCTGAGCCGGGGCGTCCTGCTGGTTGTACTCCGATGAAGACCACGACGTCCCACCGGGCTGCAGGCCCCCACCAGCCGGTGCAGCTCTCCACCCTGCACACTGCTGCAGCCCTCCATCAGTGACCGCCGCCGCCGGCTCGGCAGCGTCAGAGACAAACATCCCTGATTGACGGAGGACAAGTCTGAGTGTTAGTCTTGAAAGACGGAGACAGAGACACACGTTTGTACTCCAGCAATCAATTTGCAGCTGCTACCTTGTGTGTATGATGACTGGTTGTTGTGTGTGACCACATCCTTAAAAGAAGAACAGATGAGCATATCAATCATTTGCAGTAGAACCATAACCAGATGTCTGTCAATGTTGACATATAAATATGAAGTATATCCACTTTGAGTGCAGGTGTGAGCAGCAGCTGAGTGGAGATTATGACTAAAGTGATTTAAGTGATCCACATAACTGAAGGCATTGTCGGCAATCGGATAGGCTGAACAAGCTCTAGTTATTATGCTGCAGGTCACATTGAGCTGACATCCACAGAAGTGTTTGGTCCCATTTTGAACCATTTTGAACCATTTTGAGCATCTGCAGATACATTGAATGAATTTTCTCCTGGTTGTTCTTTGCAAAAGATGTAAAGTAACTTAAGTATGCAACTTAAAGTTACTGTGAGGTACTTCTATCTGGTCCTGAACCAGTCTCAGTGTAGTCCTGATCCTCTATATGAACCAGTCTCAGTGTAGTCCTGATCCTCTATATGAACCAGTCTCAGTGTAGTCCTGATCCTCTATATGAACCAGTCTCAGTGTAGTCCTGATCCTCTATATGAACCAGTCTCAGTGTAGTCCTGATCCTCTATATGAACCAGTCTCAGTGTAGTCCTGATCCTCTATATGAACCAGTCTCAGTGTAGTCCTGATCCTCTATCAGACCCCCATCAGTACAGAGACCATCAGAGAGAAGATGGTCTGTTTCTATAGAGTTATTCTTGATGCTCGTCATCGGAGCCACCGGGTCGGATTCTGGTGAAACCAGATGAACTCATGCAGGTTCACCAGAACCTCCTTCAGCTCAGACTCCAGCAGAGACCGGTCCACCGTGGACAGACCCAGATCCTCCAGCAGAGACCGGTCCACCGTGGACAGACCCAGATCCTCCAGCAGAGACCGGTCCACCGTGGACAGACCCAGATCCTCCAGCAGAGACCGATCCACCGTGGACAGACCCAGATCCTCCAGCAGAGACCGGTCCACCGTGGACAGACCCAGATCCTCCAGCAGAGACCGGTCCACTGTGGACAGACCCAGATCCTCCAGCAGAGACCGGTCCACCGTGGACAGACCCAGATCCTCCAGCAGAGACCGGTCCACCGCGGACAGACCCAGATCCTCCAGCAGAGACCGGTCCAGTCTGAGCTCTGGTGGGAGGAGGAGAGCTCAGCTCCCGGCAGCAGCAGCAGCGTCTCCTCCTCCTCCAGGAGCAGAGCTTCTCCTCTCTGGGAGTCAACACCGACACCTCTCTGCTGGAGACCCAGGACGTATTGCTGGACCCGCTGGAGGGAAGGGAGGCACAGGAGAACCAGGACTGAGAGGGGCCAACTGTCAGACCCTGCTGCAGTAACATGAGAGGTTTACTAAAGGGAGTCTGGTGCTCAGAGACACTACCACTTTAGTCCACAGGGGGCGACAGAACCAACACAACATGAAAGCTCCCTGTACTAACTTTAACTTGCATCAAACATGCTTATTTGAACCCAAATCTTCATCCTTTTAAAGATCCAAAAAGATTAACAACCTGTTTTTACGGGAATGAAAATTGATCTGATAAATCTGGAAATGTCTGAACATTTGGATCCTTACCCAGAAACAATAAGCACTGAACCACAAACTAAAAGTTAAAGATCTATGAAGTTACTTTTATGTGGGATTTTTCATTGATGACCTGAAGCAGACTCGTCTGTTATGTTTTTGTCTTTTGTCATTTGTCTGACATGTTGTGGTTTCACATTGGTCCTGAAGTGTTGAATGTGCTCACACAGTGTGAGCATCTCATGTAAGATAAGATGAACCTTCGTCATCCATACTGGTCACAGGGCAAGTGCACTGCAGAACAAAAATGAGTAATACGTTAATTATGTAAACATATATGGGACAAAAACAACGTTAAATAAATCTGGAGAGACATGCATATGCTCATAAATATAAACTTCCCTAGTGGGGTGAGTTACGCAGCAGCACAGTAGAACCTGAAAGGAGCAGCAGCGACGGTCCTGCAGGGCATGTGGGCTGTCAGAGGCCTGAAGGACTGCAGAGGTCCTGGAGCTGGTTAGTGTTCCAGCTCTGACAGCAGGTGGAGAGTTTACAGCGCTCCATCATTACGCAACACGAAACTCCTCCAATGTCACTTTTACTTTGGGTGCTGACAGTCACAGGAAGCTTATTTTTCCTGCTTTGTATTTGGTCCTTAGACAAATAAAAAAGGACAATGAGTTCCTGAGGGTTGGATCAGGTTCAGTAACATCAAACAAACCTAATAAGATTTGTGGTGAAGCGCGTCCTGACTGGGTG
>JAFEUB010001542.1:485000-555000 GCA_024529925.1 Ophthalmolycus amberensis | reverse complement strand
GAGAAGCAGACAGAAGGGTCTACACAATGTGTTTGGAGGACATTTCCACATGCAAGAGTGTGGTGCTTATAACAGCAAGTTGCACGGTTCAGTAACTTTATCAGTGAAGAGTGAGCAGCTCTTCTTCTCCCTGGTTACACATCTGGATAAAACCTGGGGTTGACAAAATGTACTCGACTAAAGAAAATGTTTCCTTACGTAAGATAGCTCTAGAATGTATTTCCCGCATCACAAAGAGGGTGTTTGGATAGAAAAATCAATCATAATCTAGCACTTTCAATCCATCTTTATGTATTGTTAAAGTAAATTCAGAGCATCTTTTGCTTCCACGCGGCTCTCAACGTGGCAACAGCTGAGCCGTAGAAACTAACAGTGCAAACAATGCTAACGGTGCAAACAACGCTAACGGTGCAAACAACGCTAACGGTGCAAACAACGCTAACGGTGCAAACAACGCTAACGGTGCAAACAACGCTGACGGTGCAAACAACGCTGACGGTGCAAACAACGCTGACGGTGCAAACAAAGCTGACGGTGCAAACAACGCTGACGGTGCAAACAACGCTGACGGTGCAAACAGCGCTGACGGTGCAAACAACGCTGACGGTGCAAACAGCGCTGACGGTGCAAACAACGCTAACTGTGCAAACAACGCTAACGGTGCAAACAACGCTAACAGTGCAAACAACGGCAACCAATTTATTATCTTTAATATTAACGCTCTGAATGTCGTACAGAGATCCTTTTAAAGAATTTAAATGGTGAAAAAGTGTGCCCAACATACAGAAGAATCTGTTCCAAAAAAAAACACAAGGAAATAAATGTCATAAATGCAAACTTTAAATAACTGTAACAGATCTCTGAACGGAAACCTGAATGAACAGAAGATGTTGTGTTTTAAACAATCACACATGAACAAACACAGACGATAAACAATCAGCGCATGCCAGAGAAGAAAAGAGGAAGCTCCACAGCTGTGCAGTGTTTTACAGCGGTGGAGAAGCCTGCTGCCATTTTGCATATCAAGATTACAGCCTTATAGCAACACATAGCCAACATCAAAATGAACACCTTCCTCTTTCCAAAAGAGTCCGACGCAACAGCTTCAGTGCTGATCCTGAAACTGTCCTTTCCTTCTGTTGGTCCTTTAAAGAACTCAAAGTAAATGTTCTAAATGACACGTAATACGCTGAACACTGTGCACATCCATCCGTCAGTTCATTTCTGATTAGCGAACAGTCAAATTAATTCTGACAATTAATTACAATTGTTGGAAAATCTAACACGTTTTGTCACGTTTCCAACCAGATATTTATTCTAAAATAACTTGGAGTAAAGACAGAACAGTTACGCTCCACAATGGCTGTATGTATCGGACTGGATTGCATTATATTGAACAGAATATTAATCTTATGTTTTTGTGTTTACTTCATCAAAGAAATGTAACGTACACAAAAAGCGAAATTCCCATTTGAACAATTCAAAATGAACAAATAAAAAGCAGATTTTAGATTATTATTCAAGTCAATTTGTCAGATTTACATAAAATAGGACAATCTGCAATGAGAGAGTTTTCCTGAGATTTAAAAAAAAATATAACATCAATGATGTTTTGTACTTACATTTCTCCCAGTGCATACTGCTTATCTGGATTATATCATATAGTTAAACTGCAGAAAATCAAAGTGGCGGGTTGACTGACGGGCTTTATAGCAGCCTGAAGCCGGCTAACAGCCCCTATGGGATTACACAGCTCTCTCGCCACACATTCTCGCCCCCCCCCCCCCCCCCCCCCCCCAATGCATCTGGTTTCAGGTGCTGATACTATTTAAGTTTAATCATAACTACAAGAAAATAATATCATTTTTTTTTATAAAAGAAACAAAAAGGCCACGATGACGCAGAAATGAAGATGTAAAGAAGAATGGCATCAAGACATTCAAATGCATCACGGAGAGATAAAGAAAAATATATCAAAAATATCGCTGATGCAAATAATGTGTGTGTGTGTGTGTGTGTGTGTGTGTGTGTGTGTGTGTGTGTGTGTGTGTGTGTGTAAGACGAACTTCCTTCCTAGCCTTCCCCACCAAACCAAGTTACACAAAAAGTTTGTCTGAGAAAAATTTGACTCTGTGACTTTCATCAAAAGTTATGAATAAAGCTCTTGGTTTCATCCATAAGCAAGAAAAGTTGTTCACATTTAAATAATCAATTAATTTATTGTGTTCTTGATACAGCTATTATGATCAAATTGAAAGGTATGTAGCAACATTTAAAATATGCTGATTTGCTTGGTTTGAGACAAGAAGATCGCTATCAATCTCAGCAGGGAGCTGGTTAGCCTAGCTTAGCATGTTGACAGGAAGCAGGGGGAAACAGCCTGGCTCTGTCAAAAGTGCAAAGATACACCAATCACCAAAGTTCACTTACTTACATTTTGTGTCTTGTTTGTTTAATTCGTACAAATTCAGAAATGTAAAACATCAATTTCTGGTTTTAGCAGGAGTTATGTTACCTTTTAACCTGTTACCTTTCCTCTCTTAATGTAAAATATGAATTAACGTAGCTTTAAGTTGACCTTACTTATAAGTATTAAGTACATAACTTCTTGAAGCTATATCTTTTTTAGTGTTATTATCATAGTTGCTTGTTTGATTGCAGCTCTGGAGTTTTGCATGGCCCTGTAAGCATTTCCACCCTGACAGCATTTGGGGTTTAACGAAAACAATGGTAGCTTGTAAGTTTTTGGGGCCTCGCCAAACATTAATCTTTAACGATGCAACATATTGCTTCAAGGAAAATTCCACGTGTGGAGGTAAATCATCAGTCTGTGCTTTCCAGGAGTTGTTGTTGTATAATTGAGTCACACTAGTCTCCTTATGCCTCTTTTTAAGTTTCCCTCAACATTGATACGTAACTCTATTCTATAATGGATTTCTATAAGATATACAGAGCATCAATATAGCAGCAAACAACTATTATTTCAGGCAAGATATAGTGGAGGAATATCTACGTGAGCAGAGAATGAAGTCTCTCTCTCTGTGTTTTGTGCAGAGCTTCTCCTGGCTTTATTGAGATAGCTAGGTCGGCCACATGTGTCTTTAACTTGCATTCTCTCTAGTGTCCACCAGGGGGCGACTCCTCTGGTTGTATAGAAGTCTATGAGAAAACTGACTCTACTTCTCTCTTGATTTATTACCTCAGTAAACATTGTAAACATGAGTTTATGGTCTCAATCTCTAGTTTCAAGTCTTCTTCAATACAGCATGATGTTCATTTAGTACATTATGGTCCATTTAGAGTCACACAGACCAGAAAGCAGGGGATGCTTTAGGGCGGGGCTACACAGTGATTGACAGGTCTCTACCAGAGACGTATACGGCGTCTCTACGTCACTCCTCCTCAGTCCATATATGGTCACTTCCTGTTCACTGGTTGCAAAAAGCAAGATGGCGACGGCCAAAATGCCGAACTTGAGACTTCAAAACGTCAGTCCAACAACAATGAGCAACGTCACGACGATTTCTTCAGAAAGACGATCAAAGAAAGGCACTGAATAAAATAAAATACAACAGCATCAAATTCAACTCAATTCAATATAAAAACAGACTCAAATGACAAAAACACGTTGATTAAGTCAAATTGGAGTGAAATAAAATAACAAATAAGATATGTATAAATACTAGAACCATAAAAACACATAAGACTCTGTATAGGAATCCGACTTAATAATTAGCAACAAAAAACATTAGATTATAAAACACTCCATGAAAGATGGGTTTTTATTTCTCTTTAAAAATATCTATATATTTTAAATTAACATGAACACTCATACAGAACGTTTCAGAACCATCTGAAATAGTTCAATGTGTTGCAACACGAGGATGAAGCTGCATATTGGGGCTTGTTCAGTCATCATCACCATTCTGAAATGAATCCAGAATCCACCAGTGGAGTGGAGCCAGCATGGGACAGGTACGAGCCCCACAGCCGGGTCGGTATGTCAGAGCGGAGAGTTTGCCCACACTGACCTGTTGAGGCATGTGAGCAGAGAATTTGTCCATTTTACAGTCGTTATGCTGCATAATCTGAAGATCTCGATAAGAGTCATCAGGCTTTATTTCAAAGCTCAACTGGAGAAACAGAGGTGAGTCAACATCTCGTTCAGGTTCATGTTCCAGCATAATCCGACAGGTTAGACGTGGGCGGAGTAATGCCGAAAGCGCCACGATGTACGATAACTTGACCATTTTGTGATGCTTAGTAATGTGTAAGCTAGTTGGTTTCAGTCTGCGCGTTATAATGCATTTGTGTTTACGCGGGCCGATCTTTCATCATCTTGTCCTGAACCTAACTCAGCAGTTCTGCTGCTTTAACCTAACTCAGCAGTTCTGCTGCTTTAACCTAACTAAGTTGTTTCCAATGAAGACGTACGTTTATTTTTAAAATACTTTATAGAAGCAGGACATGTTGCTGGACTTTTGCTTCTCTTCGGGGCACAAAATATTATGAAATGAGAAAAAAAACGTTCCTCATACCTGTTGAAGCTTATATGAACTTTGTGTACATTTGCTTTAAATACTGACATTTAAAGCCTTTGTCTTATTTAAGTAAATTGTGATTCAGATAAACACGAGTGATGCCTCACAAAAGAGGTAGTTAAGAAGAGAAGACAGTTAAAAACACACACACACACACACACACCCACACAAAAACACAAGTATAAAACGATATTGACTGCAACAACATGCCCCCCTGACCGTTTTTTTACTTCACCCTCAGGCCATACAGGCTAAATCCCCAAAATCCCCCTCCTCCTCCCAAATTGAGGCCTGTTGGCACCATCCAGTCAAACGAAGAGCACACACACACACACACACACACACACACACACACACCGGCATTAGCTGCCAGGCTTCTTGCCAACGGTGTCATTTGTTTGGGTAATTGTGTTAATGTCTCAAAATGACTGCGGTTACATAAATCGACACACAGAGCACTTCAATTCAGAGATCTTATCCCGTTTGTTGATGTTTTCTGAGACGATTACAAGGAAGTCAGTCGATTTCAGCTCATAAACAAGAAACCCGAGTTTAACGGGAAGAAAACATTCTTGTTCCCTGTAACATTGCATCTCTGAACAGGTTCCGATGAAATAGATTCTTTGCCTTATTTCCACAGAATGAATTGAAAGGCAGGTGCAGATTGAACGATGTTAGGTGGAAATGGTTGTGACGCAGCCGGCAGTTGTGTTGTTTCCAGTCATTTCACTGTGGTGGACTTCCTCTTTTGGAAACGTGAAAGAGGCTCGTGAGACGGTTTAAAGGTTTGACAGGAACAAATTGATTCAACTTCAAAGATACCAACTTATGTCACGTGTTTAATATTTATATATTTGGGGCCAAGCAGAATGAGGACTAACTGACACACTTTAAAAACAGTTGTTTCTTAGATGGTGAAATATTTAGTTAGGTTTAATAAAGGATGTTGAAATAGGTTTCGGGAAAGATTATAAAATAGTTAGTTAGGTTTGGAAAAAGATGGTGAAATACTGAGTTAGAAACAACTGTTTGATATTCAGTTCATTGTGTGATATTTCATGCAGCTCAGTTGCATTGTCCCTCTTTCTGAGCACTGAACTTTTCAGTCGGTGCATCTTTTCCTCTGCATCCTTACTCAAGGCAGAAGAAAGAACTGTTCATCAAAACAGCATCGTGAACAGCTACAAACATCTGGAGACTAGATTTAATCCTGACCCTGAAACTGCTCTGTGTTGGTCGGTCGAGTGTTGCAGCAGGGAAACACCTGCATGCTCTTCAAGGTTCACTGGCCAGCAACGTTCAGAAACCGCAAGCAGAAACTCAGAAGACACGTCTGCATGTTTCACTGCGGAAATGAATGTTTGTTTGTTTCTGACACATTTAGATGTCTTTTATTTTGTAGGAATTTAAAAGGAGTCAGAAACAGAAACCAGTTGCTTGTTGGTGCAATTTTTATCTTGAAATTGGAATCCACTGTCAACGATGATAAGAAAGCAAACAACTGCTACTACAGGCAAACAATGCATTTAAGTTTGGTCCTATAGAGTTCTGCAGAAATGAGTCCTAGAACCCGGAAATGACTCAGCATTATTCCACTTCCTGTTCACTCGTCTTGAAGTCAATGTGTTTTTTTCGTCAGATGTCTGACAAAGGGAGCTGAAGAGTTTTTAATGTTTAGTTCTCTGATATAAAATAGGTCAGTGAACGCCCCTCTGGTGAATCTTAAAGAGTCTAAATGAGACGACGAAACGTCCTCACTTAGAACACTAGTCCTCCTTTAGCTTAGTGGTGGAGACGTGAAGTCACGTGACCGCGGTGGAGTTCCGATATAGACTAACGCGAAGTCACGTGACCGTGGTGGAGTTCCTTTATAGACTAACACGAAGTCACGTGACCGTGGTGGAGTTCCTTTATAGACTAACACGAAGTCACGTGACCGTGGTGGAGTTCCTTTATAGACTAACACGAAGTCACGTGACCGTGGTGGAGTTCCTTTACGGACGAACACGAAGTCACGTGACCGTGGTGGAGTTCCTTTACGGACGAACACGAAGTCACGTGACCGTGGTGGAGTTCCTTTACGGACTAACACGAAGTCACGTGACCGTGGTGGAGTTCCTTTACGGACTAACACGAAGTCACGTAACCGTGGTGGAGTTCCTTTACGGACTAACACGAAGTCACGTGACCGTGGTGGAGTTCCTTTATAGACTAACGTGAAGTCATGTGACCGCGGTGGAGTTCCTTTATAGACTAACACGAAGTCACGTGATCGCGGTGGAGTTCCTTTATAGACTAACGTGAAGTCACGTGACCGTGGTGGAGTTCCTTTATAGACTAACGTGAAGTCAGGTGACCGCGGTGGAGTTCCTTTATCGACTAACGTGAAGTCACGTGACCGTGGTGGAGTTCCTTTATAGACTAACGTGAAGTCAGGTGACCGTGGTGGAGTTCCTTTATCGACGAACGTGAAGTCAGGTGACCGTGGTGGAGTTCCTTTATAGACTAACGTGAAGTCAGGTGACCGTGGTGGAGTTCCTTTATAGACTAACGTGAAGTCAGGTGACCGTGGTGGAGTTCCTTTATAGACTAACGTGAAGTCAGGTGACCGTGGTGGAGTTCCTTTATAGACTAACGTGAAGTCACGTGACCGTGGTGGAGTTCCTTTATAGACTAACGTGAAGTCAGGTGACCGTGGTGGAGTTCCTTTATAGACTAACGTGAAGTCAGGTGACCGTGGTGGAGTTCCTTTATAGACTAACGTGAAGTCACGTGACCGTGGTGGAGTTCCTTTATAGACTAACGTGAAGTCACGTGACCGTGGTGGAGTTCCTTTATAGACTAACGTGAAGTCACGTGACCGTGGTGGAGTTCCTTTATCGACTAACGTGAAGTCAGGTGACCGTGGTGGAGTTCCTTTATAGACTAACGTGAAGTCACGTGACCGTGGTGGAGTTCCTTTATAGACTAACGTGAAGTCAGGTGACCGTGGTGGAGTTCCTTTATAGACTAACGTGAAGTCAGGTGACCGTGGTGGAGTTCCTTTATAGACTAACGTGAAGTCACGTGACCGTGGTGGAGTTCCTTTATAGACTAACGTGAAGTCAGGTGACCGTGGTGGAGTTCCTTTATCGACGAACGTGAAGTCAGGTGACCGTGGTGGAGTTCCTTTATAGACTAACGTGAAGTCAGGTGACCGTGGTGGAGTTCCTTTATAGACTAACGTGAAGTAACATGACCGTGGTGGAGTTCCTTTATAGACTAACGTGAAGTCAGGTGACCGTGGTGGAGTTCCTTTATAGACTAACGTGAAGTCACGTGACCGTGGTGGAGTTCCTTTATAGACTAACGTGAAGTCACGTGACCGTGGTGGAGTTCCTTTATAGACTAACGTGTAGTCAGGTGACCGTGGTGGAGTTCCTTTATAGACTAACGTGAAGTCACGTGACCGTGGTGGAGTTCCTTTATAGACTAACGTGTAGTCACGTGACCGTGGTGGAGTTCCTTTATAGACTAACGTGAAGTCACGTGACCGTGGTGGAGTTCCTTTATAGACTAACGTGTAGTCAGGTGACCGTGGTGGAGTTCCTTTATAGACTAACGTGAAGTCACGTTACCGTGGTGGAGTTCCTTTATAGACTAACGTGAAGTCACGTGACCGTGGTGGAGTTCCTTTATAGACTAACGTGAAGTCACGTGACCGTGGTGGAGTTCCTTTATAGACTAACGTGAAGTCACGTGACCGTGGTGGAGTTCCTTTATAGACTAACGTGAAGTCACGTGACCGTGGTGGAGTTCCTTTATAGACTAACGTGAAGTCACGTGACCGTGGTGGAGTTCCTTTAGCTTTCCTTTAAATGTTAGCTTTTTACTTTACGCTTCAAACATCATAAAAGTGGAGTTCATTAGTGAAGATTATTTTGATGAGCTAAACCTGAAACGTTTCTTTACTACCTCATCCCTGCAGCTCTCTATTAGATACACATTTAAATCATAAAGGTTCATGTGCGCCTTAAATATATTATAATCTCTTAATTGCAAATAAAAGTTGGGTTAACTCCCTTCACCTCTTGCTGTCCTGAGGATCATAAGTTGCTCAGCAATATAAGACTCAGAGTGGAGAAAAAGCCCAGATTTACATCTTCATGCCGGGTTTCCCTGCAGCTCTAATGCGTCCATTAATCCGTTGGATTTTGAATGTGAGCCCTGAGGGATGCAAAGTGTTGGGTGATGCAGATGCAAAGAGGGGAGAGCTCGTAACGAGGTGTTCGCCCAGACATCATTGGTGTTCAAATTAGTGTGGTCTGGATTTGCTTCAGCAGTGTGTCATTCAGTTATCAGTGCAGATAACTGGCCTCAAAGCACTCTTTGAGGCCAGTTATCTGGTGTGTTTACAAAGATGGAGCCATCTGTCCGTGAAGGAAACAGTTGTTTCTCATTGGGAGCCTCATTTGTCAGGTTAGCCCGTGGGCTGCAGGGTTTCACCACTGATGGTCTCACCACTGCTTTCACTTTGGGCTGCTACCTCCATCAGAAGCTCGACTGACCCAGACAGAGTCAGCGGATTCCTATCTCAGGTCTTATGTCAACTACAAGTGCACACAAGAGCCTGAGGATCGTTAACTACCTTAATGTAAAGAAATAAGTGATGGAGATGTATGAATTCACAACATGTTTTTTTTCAAATAGAAAAGCAGTGCTTACTACTTTGAAGAGTAAACATGTCAAGTCAGATAGCATCTCACTGTATCAGGGGAGAAACTGCCACATTCCTTCCAGAGGTTCCAGAGGTCTTCAACTGCTGTCATGTCATCAGTTTTAAAAGAAGCTAAATACAGGGCGACGGCTGAGCTGGCTGGGTCCGACCCACAGACTGTGTGTAAGAGGTGGACGTAGCCGTCACGACGTCACTCATCGGTTTGTGGACTGACGTTCTGAAGCCTCAACTTCGGCATTTTGTCCGTCGCTATCATGTTTTTTTAACAGAAGTGAGCATATCTGGCCTGAGGAGGAGTGACTTAGAGACGCCGTATACGTCTCTGGTAGAGACCTGTCAATCACCGTGTAGCCCCGCCCTAAAGCATCCCCTGCTTTATGGTCTGTTTGACTCTAAATGGACCATCATGTACTAAATGAACATCATGCTGTATTGAAGAAGACTTGAAACTAGAGATTGAGACCATAAACTCATGTTTACAATGTTTACTGAGGTAATAAATCAAGAGAGAAGTAGAGTCATGTTCTCATAGACTTCTATACAACCAGAGGAGTCGCCCCCTGGTGAACACTAGCGAGAATGCAAGTTAAAGACACATGTGGCCGACCTAGCTATCTCAATAAAGCCAGGAGAAGCTCTGCACAAAACACAGAGAGAGAGACTTCATTCTCTGCTCACGTAGATATTCCTCCACTATATCTTCACTGAAATAATAGTTGTTTGCTGCTATATTGATGCTCTGTATATCTTTTAGAAATCCATTATAGAATAGAGTTACGTATCAATGTTGAGGGAAACTTAAAAAGAGGCATAAGGAGACTAGTGTGACTCAATTATACAATTAAAACAGTTTAGATAACAACTCCTGGAAAGCACAGACTGATGATTTACCTCCACACGTGGAATTTTCCGAGAAGCAATATGTTGCATCGTTAAAGATTAACGTTTGGCAAGGCCCCAAAAACTTACAAGCTACCATTGTTTTCGTTAAACCCCAAATGCTGTCAGGGTGGAAATGCTTACAGGGCCATGCAAAACTCCAGAGCTGCAATCAAACAAGCAACTATGATAATAACACTAAAAAAGATATAGCTTCAAGAAGTTATGTACATACTTATAAGTAAGGTCAACTTAAAGCTACGTTAATTCATATTTTACATAAAGAAAGGATCTAATGACTATTTGTAAAGTGGACAATCATAGTGACAAACTGATCAAATTATAATCGCCTCAGTTTCACGGAGCATTTTAGCATCTTTCAGCTCATTGTTTCGATTTTTATTGACCAAAACTTTAACGTTTTACTTCAGGCTCATCGCTTTAACCGGCTTTGTTTCCAGCAAGAACAGCACCAAGACACAGTCAGCGACAAGCTGGTGAACAAAGCGGAGCATTCAGCAGCTGAGGAGACTTTTTCTGGGAGTTGGTGGAGACCAAAAACAGAGCAAAAACAGAGTGAATATCCTACGGATATTGTCCTACTGTGCGTTTGCGTTGTCCATGTTATTATTGTGTGTTTTCACTTAGTTAAGGGTGTTCCATCTCGAGATGTTCCGATACCTGATAATATTTTCCAAAACACAAATATATACTGAAAAATTCTCAAACCGTATTAAGAAATGGGGACTTCCATGAATAATGAAGTCTTTATAAAGGAGTGGTCTGGTTTGAACAACGTTTAGGAACCAGTGACACTCAGCAGCATGCTGTCTGCAGCACACTGAGGCCATGACCTCGGCTTTGTGCATCGGGTGCTTCTTCTTCTTCGACTTCTTCTTCGACTGCTTCAACCTCACTGTCTGGCCTCTCACAGGTCAACTATGGTATTTGCGTGTGTGTTTGTGTGTGATGCAAATTTGGTAATAAAGCCAAACGCAGCTGTGAATGAAGGAATGTAATAGCAGAAAAACCGGGCCAGAGGGGGGGGGCTGAACACTTTGGGGGAGGAAGGGTGTGTGTGTGTGTGTGTGTGTGTGTGTGTGTGTGTGTGTGTGTGTGTGTGTGTGTGTGTGTGTGTGTGTGTGTGTGTGTGTGTGTGTGTGTGTGGGTGTGTGCCAGGCTCCAGCGCTGCTCCGTCTTGACCTGTGTGTACATGCCAGGCCTTAAAGGGCCTGAAACACGCCTCGACCTGCAGAGCAAATAAATCTGCTCTGGGGGCTGTGGCTTCACTTTCACCTTTCACTTACTGACACTCTCTCCCTGTCACGCACACACACACACACACACAACACACGTGTTGGTAAAAGTGTGTGTTGGATGGCTCTGGTTTACTGGATGGCCCTTCACCTGTGCAGAGGATCCAGGTTTGGAGCTCAGAGGGCCTGAAACAAACACTTTTAGAGAGGAGAAGAAAGAAAAAAGCTGCAAAGTGCTTGCACAGCTGCAGCCGTTGAACAAATGGTAAAACAGTGAGAGAGGACGAAGGAATCACAAGCACGTATTCTGTCATCACGCTCTTCTCCTCAGAGGAGCAAGTTCGTAAGTTCACATGAACGTTCGTGGCTCTGCGGTGTGAAGACTCATGTGGGAAGTCCCCGAGTGGATTGTTCAGGTTAATGTTTAACTCATCCAGCAGATATTCAAATCTGATCGCTTCGTTTTTTCATTGAAGGTCCTTCTATCATTCATGGACTCTGTGTTTTTAAGAGAGTATGCAGCATGTAATAACAGAGCAATGTAGCAAAAATAAATGTTAAAGAAGATGTAGATTCTGCTTTGCGGCAGAAGATCAAATGTTATTATCTTGTCTGGAATAAAAACTTTCTTATCAAATAATCTGGTGACAAAAGGAACAAAGAGAAAACATCTAGAAACATCTAGAAACATCCCCAAAAATGATCAACACATCAGTCCATTGTCTCCCTGCTCACCAGGGCAGGTTCATGGTGGAGGTGACGAAGTAGAGGTTAGTATTTACATTTTGTGGTATTTAAAACTCAAGTTGGTAATATTGACAAACTAGCAAGAGTTCGCTAGATTAAAAAAAATTATCCAACCTTAAACACGCAGCGCAGTGTTGACAACTCTTTTCCAATGAAAGTAGAGAGCAGCACTCGCTACAACATAAATAAATTAAATTATATTATATTAATTACCTACCGTAGCTTTAATACTTTCAACAGTTTCAATAATCAACATCTAGACTTGCTGTGAGTTCAGTTCTCCTTGAGCGAGACACTGAACCCCAGCAGCAGACTGCGTCTAATGCTGAGGATGGTTTAAATTAAATGTGGAAGTCAAATTGTATCTAACCAGACGACATCACGTGTTAAAGCTGCATTCTCTCTAGTGGCCACCAGGGGGCGACTCCTCTGGTTGTATAGAAGTCTATGAGCATGATGTCCATTTAGTACATTGTGGTCCATTTAGAGTCAAACAGACCATAAAGCACGGGGATGCTTTAGGGCGGGGCTACACGGTGATTGACAGGTCTCTACGTCACTCCTCCTCAGTCCAGATATGCTCACTTCTGTTCACTGGCTGCAAAACAACAAGATGGCGACGGCCAAAATGCCAAACTCGAGGCTTCAGACGTCATGACTATAGGTCCACTTCTTATATATACTATCTATGGTTTGTACCTGTATGTGTATGAGGATTATAAGGTTGTACATTTTAATTTGAGATTTTTGCAAATTTAAAGTTTTTTTAAGGTAAATGTAATAATTCTACTTCAATATTATTTTGATTTCAGTAGTTGTACTTGTAATGGAGCATATTTACTCTGTTGTATTGCTACTTTTACTCAGTAAAGGATCAGAATACTTCTCCACTGCTGAACTCGCCTAAAATAATAAAAACGATGAATAAAACATAAAGGAACGATGACGCAACATGTACAACAGATGAAACAAACCAAGGGCTCCATGCAGTGAATATTCGGCCAAACATTAAATAAATAAAAAATAAAAACATGAATTCTTGGCCTCTTTTGATGACCTCTTGAAGGCATCAGTGTGGCGGCAACATTCAGGAAGTTATGGAACTTCCCTTTTTGGTTTCTGAGCAGCGGAATGCTGTGCCAGGTGCTTTTACACTCTATCTTAGTTAAACATCAGCTCCCTGTTCAAGTAACCGGTCACATGACAGACAGACAGACAGGCAACAGACAGACAGACAGGCAGACAGACAGACAGGCAGACAGACAGACAGGCAGACAGACAGACAGACAGACAGACAGGCAGACAGACAGACAGACAGACAGACAGGCAGACAGACAGACAGGCAGACAGGCAACAGACAGACAGACAGACAGACAGACAGACAGACAGGCAGACAGACAGACAGACAGACAGACAGACAGGCAGACAGACAGACAGGCAACAGACAGACAGACAGACAGACAGACAGACAGACAGGCAGACAGACAGGCAGACAGACAGACAGGCAACAGACAGACAGACAGACAGACAGACAGACAGACAGACAGGCAGACAGACAGACAGGCAGACAGACAGACAGGCAGACAGACAGACAGGCAACAGACAGACAGACAGACAGACAGACAGACAGACAGACAGGCAGACAGACAGACAGACAGACAGACAGGCAGACAGACAGACAGGCAACAGACAGACAGACAGACAGACAGACAGACAGACAGACAGGCAGACAGACAGACAGGCAGACAGACAGACAGGCAGACAGACAGACAGGCAGACAGACAGACAGAGAGACAGACAGACAGACAGACAGACAGGCAACAGACAGACAGACAGGCAGACAGACAGACAGACAGGCAGACAGACAGACAGGCAGACAGACAGACAGACAGAGAGACAGACAGACAGACAGGCAGACAGGCAACAGACAGACAGACAGACAGACAGACAGACAGGCAGACAGACAGACAGACAGACAGACAGACAGACAGGCAGACAGACAGACAGGCAACAGACAGACAGACAGACAGACAGACAGACAGACAGGCAGACAGACAGACAGGCAGACAGACAGACAGAGAGACAGACAGACAGACAGGCAGACAGGCAACAGACAGACAGAGAGACAGACAGGCAACAGACAGACAGACAGACAGACAGACAGACAGAGAGACAGACAGGCAACAGACAGACAGACAGGCAGACAGACAGAGAGACAGACAGACAGGCAGACAGACAGAGAGACAGACAGGCAACAGACAGACAGACAGACAGACAGACAGACAGAGAGACAGACAGGCAACAGACAGACAGACAGGCAGACAGACAGACAGACAGACAGACAGACAGACAGACAGAGAGACAGACAGGCAACAGACAGACAGACAGGCAGACAGGCAACAGACAGACAGACAGACAGACAGACAGAGAGACAGACAGGCAACAGACAGACAGACAGACAGGCAACAGACAGAGAGACAGACAGACAGACAGACAGACAGACAGGCAGACAGACAGACAGACAGACAGACAGACAGACAGACAGACAGAGAGACAGACAGGCAACAGACAGACAGACAGACAGACAGACAGAGAGACAGACAGGCAACAGACAGACAGACAGACAGGCAACAGACAGAGAGACAGACAGACAGACAGACAGGCAACAGACAGACAGAGAGACAGACAGACAGGCAACAGACAGAGAGACAGACAGGCAGACAGACAGACAGACAGAGAGACAGACAGACAGACAGACAGAGAGAGAGACAGACAGAGAGACAGACAGACAGATAGACAGACAGGCAACAGACAGACAGACAGACAGAGAGACAGATAGACAGACAGGCAGACAGACAGAGAGACAGACAGAGAGACAGACAGACAGATAGACAGACAGGCAACAGACAGACAGACAGACAGACAGACAGGCAGGCTGTCGGTCTCACTGCATTAAAGGCATTGAATGGCGGGTTATGAAACACTCAACATGCACATAAAGGTTCCTGCAGGTCAGATCAGGTGACGAGAATTCAAACAAACTGAGTAATGGATCAGAAATGTTGCTATTTGCTTTAAATACAAATTGTCCTCTTGTGAGAGTGACTCACAGTTGGTTTATCGTTCATTCATTGAGAAGTTTGGGATTATTAACGTGACCTACATCCAACAGAACTGTGATTAGAATGATTAGAAGAACTCACTATAATCCAGGTTTCACCAACAACTCAGACTTGCTTTATCCGCAGATAACTCGACTGTTACTTTCTGCTTTTTTTGTATTTGTGGTGACGCATTCAAACATGTTTTGTGATAACAAGCACCGACACACATGCACACACACACACACACACACACACACACACACAGTAGAAGAGCATTGTGAGTCAAAAGCATTGCCGGGAGCTGCAGTGAAAGTATTCACACAGAAACTCAGCTAATGAACGCGATCTGCTCTCCACACAAGTGAGGGCTTGTACAGTTTCTGCAGAGTGAACCCGGATTTAATGACACACACACACGCACACACACACACGCACACACACGCACACACACACACACACACACACACTGGAGTTCATATTATTCGAGGGCACAAAGGTGCACGCATTGTTCCTTTCTATACCGTCGAGGCATGTTGTGACATTTGTTTGACTAATATCGGTCATGACTTTGCTTTTCTGTTTCTCTGTGCGTCTGCAGCCTCAGCAACGAGCCTGTTGAACTGCTTCTGTGCACGCTGATGGTCAGAGGGGCAGCAGCAAGAACAAGAAACTAACTCAGAATAAGGAATGAATAAAAGAATATGGAATATGGAATATGGTGTTCAAGTCTTATGCACTACTGCCACCTGCTGGTTGGCTCTCACAGCTACACGTCATGCAAACAAGAAGCGCATGAGAAGATGCTGAAGCACGAGATGGCGCTAAAGAGCTGGACATAAAAACAACATCTCTGAAGATGGAGCTCCATGAGGAGATGATGCGAGAGAAGCAAGACAGACTGCAGACAGCACGTTGGAAACAAACACGATAAAGAGTGTTAAAGAGATGTGTGAGAGCTGGAGGATCCTTTCATTTCTTTATTTAGTTTGTCATTGTTGTGTTGCAGCTCAGCTCTCATTGGCTCCAGTGAAGCTTCATTCTATGGACAGAGGAACAAACGCTGCAGGCAGATCAGTCTTCAGGCAGAGCAACGCTTTAGTGTCATAGTTTATTACATATCCTTTCATCATTACTGAGAGAAAGAAAGATAATATGAATATATATAATCATTATTGTGATTAGGATTATATATATTCATGTTATCTTTATTATATATCGTCCTTCTTTCTTTTTAGAAAATAATCATAATTATCATTCTATAATTATATTATTATTATTGTTATTTTATTTATTCTTTCTTTCTTTCTAGATAATAATACAAAATAATTATTGTTATATAATACTAACATTATAATAATCATAAAACGACTGATAATAACAACAATGTAATAATGATGATTATTATAATTACTATCATTATTATCATAATTCATGAGTGAATATTGGACCATTGTCATCTGCTGGATGTGTAATTAGTAACTGAGAAGGTGTATTTATGTCCCTGTTGTGCTTTGACATGTTTATTGGAGGAGAAATGTAAACAGCAGGTGGAGGAAGCGTTCACCTCCACCATCGCTATCGTTTAACAACACACCATAGAACAGACGTGACCGATGTGCTGCACAAGAAGAATCACCATGAGTCAAGCTTCCACTTATTCTCTGCCAGTGCTTCCTGGTGACAGAACCCTGTTTGCACAACTCACACCCATCTGTGGTGTTTGCGGTGGGCGAGCCGGTCTGGAGAATCCCCAGATCCACCAGAGGGAGATGAAAGGTGGACCGGTGGAGCCTGGGGTCCCCAAAAAAGTTCCTACAAAGTCAGGAGGGGGGGGGGGGAAACTAGAATCATTTAGTTTCTTTGATTCATAAAACCTGCAGTTTCAAACAAGGAGACAACTTTGTGTTTGGAACCCACAGGTAGGATTGTGACATCTGATACATGTCATATGTTAACGCTTACATCATCAGTTTGGAACTTGTGGCATTTTCTCAGCCACTTTGTGTCACATCTGTGCGAGAAGAAGAACAAAGGTTGGGCAACTTTGAAAGGTTCAACACAGGTGACAATCCGACGGTGACGTTTGTCCATTCTTACCGTGTGGTGTTGCTGCTTTCTCTTTTGGTAATCGTCACAGAAAGACGCATGAGATTATGAAAGTATGTAAGTATGTTCTTCACCCAGTTGAATAACAACAAACACGTGAAGCAAAAAAAAGGCGAGCTAGCGGTTAACGATTTGAGCCAAATCTCATCTTTTTTTCCAGAGGTTTGGTTTGTGACGATATCACACAGCTGGTGGGAGCCAATATTGTTCATCTTAAAGTTTACTAGGAAATATTCTCGCTGTAAAATATAAAGCATGTCGTTCATGGTGACTGAAGTCACCGTCTTCTTATAACATGGGAGAGATGGAGAGAGTTTAAGGTCAACAGTTTTGCTGAAGTTCCAGCATTATGTAACTTCGTGCCTCCGAGCCGTTTGTCAGACGTCGCTCCATCTTTGCACAGATTATACTTTGAGGCCCCAGAGGTCAAAGTCTGAGACAGCTGACTTACACGCTATGATGTAAATATGATTCTGATTCTTCAAATGGTTTTTAGAAGGTGTACAAGTATGGCGATATAGTCTAAGCTAGCACGTCTTACTCAAACGGTCATGAAGATCAATGGGAGAAAAAGAACATCACTGTCTTCAAATATCTTCGACCCAACCAGGCTGCAAACTTTGCATTCTCTCCAGTGTCCACCAGGGGGCGACTCCTCTGGTTGTATAGAAGTCTATGAGAAAATGACTCTACTTCTCTCTTGATTTATTACCTCAGTAAACATTGTAAACATGAGTTTATGGTCTCAATCTCTAGTTTCAAGTCTTCTTCAATACAGCATGATGTTCATTTAGTACATTATGGTCCATTTAGAGTCACACAGACCATGAAGCAGGGGATGCTTTAGGGCGGGGCTATATGGTGATTGACAGGTCTCTACCAGAGACAGTCTCCAGTCACTCCTCCTCAGTCCAGATATGTTTTTATCAGGGTTTAACTTTTACCTTAATATGTTTTGCTTTGTCAATCAAAGTGCTTTGTAAACTCTGTTTTTAAAAGTGCTATGTAAATAAAGTTATTCTTCTTCTTCTTATCATTATTATTGTTGTTCTGCAGTAATTACACCGTCTGTCGCTGTTCTGTATTCTATTGGCGCCCACGAAAGCTGTTTACCAACCGCCATTAAAAGCAAAAGGAGGAAGAGGAAGAGGAGGAGGAGGAGGAGGAGGAGGAGGAGGAGGAGGAGAAGAAGAAGAAGAAGAAGAAGAAGAAGAAGAAGAAGAAGAAGAAGAAGAAGAAGAAGAAGAAGAAGAAGAAGAAGAAGAAGAAGAAGAAGAAGAAGAAGAAGAAGAAGAAGAAGAAGAAGAAGAAGAAGAAGAAGAAAATGGGCGCGGCAGTAGTTTGCCTCCAGCAGTGGGCGTGGTCGTCTTCTTCGTTGGTACAACTGTTGTCATGTTGCCGGACACACTCCTCACAGGTGAGCTGTTCGCTGCTGCTGAGCCAAAAGCACAGGAACTGGGTACGTACTTTAAACTCTGAAACATGAGACAGCTGAACTTTGTTTTTTTAATTAAAACGTTTTATTTTTTCGGTTACAAGTTGTCCAGAATGGGAGGACGGTGTAAACGGAGGGAGCTAAAGGAAACCAGTGATGGGACATCAGCGGCTGGTGTCTCTCCTCTACCGAAGACACACTCACCTGTTCCCGGCTTCACTGACCAGGATGTGGGCGGTGGTACCAAAGGTAACTTATTCTGGCAACTTGAACCTGTTCCCCGGCATAGTATGAGCAAAGGCATGCTGCAGGTAAAGGTAAAGTGAAACTGCAGTGATGTAATGCTTGAAACACCTGTAAAACAGCTCAAAACAAACGCATTATTGCCTTCATTAAAGCTGGATTCATCTAATAAACTTTCAACGTAGTGTGTGTTGTGTATGTGAACCACCAACTGCTTTTTTTGTGTTTTTTTTGTCAGATATTGACACGAGTTGTCATGATTAATATGTTTCCACTATCAGGTTTTCATTCAGCAGGAAAAGGATGAAACATTGTTTTTGCTCCTGCAGTCCTTGGAAAGTAAACCCCTTCCTGTCATCTCAACGCTTGTTTTGTACAACATATAGTCTGATTATGACTGTTGGCCTCCTCCATCTAAAGCAGTGTGTCGTTCAAAGGAGAGCTGATTCTGTGTCGTCTGAACCTGAAGGTTTGTCCTCCATCGTGTCTTCACCAGGCTCAAGATGTTCCCTTTACGGCGATGAGAAGGTCTACCCCGGGGTCCGGGTCAAGATGCCAGTGAGGGATCTGCTAAAGAAGATCCGCTTAGACAAAGGCTACGAAGTTCATGACTTTCAGGTGAATGTTTGTGGTTTGTTTGTTTGGCCCATGTGGACTTGGCTCCGTGATTAATCATAATCCAACCCTGATGGATCACTGTGTTGTAGTTGTGCAACGGATCATAAAACGCACAGATTAGATCAGCACAAAAGAAAAAAGGAGCAATTATAACTTTTAGAGATCCCTAATTACCGATCATATTAACAGATACAGATCCCTTTGTTTGATTAGAGCAGCTTACAGCAGATTACAACGATCCAACCGTCCAAAAAATCATTTCAACATCTCTGAAGTCTGTAAACCATCAACAATACTAAATGTTATACTTCTACTTCATTTTTCTTCATAAACACACAATTCTAATGATTAGGAAATAAAAGATTGTATTTTTATAGATTAAAATACATCTCTTCATTATTATATTTAATGAAGTATAATAATGTGCTTAGAGCTCGTGTTAGGAAGTTAAACCGCTCATAATTCATCTCTAATATCTATTTTATATTCATGTGAAAACATCTCCTTCAAACTACTGGATTTATTCTAGTTTATCACTAAAACTACATTTTACAGATGACATGTGAACACATCATGATAATAACGTTATAATGTACCTTCAGCCAGTACTCATGTTCACTGAGCAGAGCCTGAAGGCATCATAATGTAACTGAAGTGAACCGCTGTTGGTTAGCCGTTAGCGGTGCTGCTAACGTTACTAGCTCTCCTCCTGTTGGTTAGCCGTTAGCGGTGCTGCTAACGTTACTAGCTCTCCTCCTGTTGGTTAGCCGTTAGCGGTGCTGCTAACGTTACTAGCTCTCCTCCTGTTGGTTAGCCGTTAGCGGTGCTGCTAACGTTACTAGCTCTCCTCCTGTTGGTTAGCCGTTAGCGGTGCTGCTAACGTTACTAGCTCTCCTCCTGTTGGTTAGCCGTTAGCGGTGCTGCTAACGTTACTAGCTCTCCTCCTGTTGCTTTAAACACTGATTGGTTGTTTACAATGAAACATTATCAGAGACTAGAAACACATGTTCTACTGAATATTGGAGGAGAACCATCGTCAGTAGAATTTTATTATAGCCAATATCAAGGTATATATCGGCCTGTATATGTATATATATATATATATATATATATATATATAGATATAGTATAGAGCCCGACCGATACAGGCCGATATATACGTGGACCCTATGTATGTATGTATGTATGTATGTACGTATGTATGTACGTATGTATGTATGTATGTACGTATGTACGTATGTACGTATGTATGTATGTACGTATGTATGTACGTATGTACGTACGTATGTATGTACGTATGTACGTATGTATGTATGTACGTATGTATGTATGTACGTATGTATGTACGTATGTATGTACGTATGTACGTATGTACGTATGTACGTATGTATGTACGTATGTACGTATGTACGTATGTACGTATGTATGTACGTATGTATGTATGTACGTATGTATGTACGTATGTACGTATGTATGTATGTACGTATGTACGTATGTATGTACGTATGTATGTATGTATGGAGGTTAACATGTAAAAGTCACCAAACTGCAGTCATGTAAAAACCTTTAAAGTGGTAATATCAGGACAGATTGGAAGTATTTACATCACATTTACTCTTTATTTAGTTTGGCTTTCTAGCATGATAAACATCTGGATGTCTTCATATTTACTCTGAAACCTTGGCTTGTGGAGTCCTTCCACAGATTCTTTTCATGGATGACAAACTACTCTACAGTCTGAAATGTCTTTACCTGCCTAAATATGCTGAGCGGTAGGTGTGAAAACTCCAGAAATATAATATGTTTGTTTGTTCTTCTTTCACAGAAGATATACGGCAAATCAGTCGAAGGTCAGTACAACGCAGATGTTTGAGAGCTAGTAGTTTGTGTTCCTCCTGATGCTTTTATTTTGTAGAAAGTATCTTCACTAATAGATGTTATTTAGTTTAGTAGATGGAAAACAAAACGCTGATCAACCAGACTGAAAAGAGACAAAGATCCTCTGAGCAACAGTAATTGGTAAAAAATAAACTGGAAACGTAGATTTAAACAGCTTCCTGTTTCACAATAAAGCAGCCGAGAACAAGCTGGAATCAACATCCAAGGTGTTGCTTTAAAGAAGCTCTTCTTCAAACTTTACAAGAGAAATAGGAACAGAAACCGTCTACTTTGAGGAAAAACATGCTTCGTTGTAATCTGAGAGTTCATCTTTCTTTTTCTTCTGCAGGAGACGGACAGAAAGGCAAGATGCGTGCAGCGCGGCGAAGTTACAAGGTGAGTGCACCCAGACCTCAGGTAAAAAGGCAGCTTTAATGGAAGGCTTTAAATCACCGTCGGTTTTCAAATACCTCCGCATACCTTCACCGTCTTTTGTGACGCAGAGAAAGCGCTCCATAAAGAGCCTGGAGGAGTTGGCAATCATCGTGGAGGTGCTGGAGGAGGACCTCAGGACGGGCAACACCTGCCGCTACCCTCCCCAATCTCTGCCGTCCCCCAACCCTCCAGTGTCTCCTGACTGGTCTCAGACCGGTAAGTCACGAGGGACCACACCTACATTTTGATAGTTTTCACCGAAAAACATTCAACATTCAAACATATAACTATGTTGCCAGCAGCTACAACCGCTCTTTCATGCCAGGGAACCGGTTTTAACTGCAACCGCAGTTATGAAAGTCACATAATGATTTTTTTTATCAATACAAATTAAATCTTTTATTTCCTAATAATTTGAATTGTTTTTATGAAGAAAATAAAAGCAAATTCTTGATGATAATAAATATTTTAGTTTATTATTCATAGGCCCTTTAGAAATATCCTGGTTGATAATGTTAAATACCGTAAAACAACGATATACCGTGAGTTTCATATTTATATTTTCACACGCCGTCCCTTCTCACCGACGGCTCAGAGTACAACAGTGACGAGTCCGATGAAATGATCCCCAGCCCCGACTTCTACGGGACCTCCTCTCCGTGCTCAGCAGGCGGGTACCAGCAGGCCCGGTCCCCTCCGGGCTTCACGCACACCGGCCTCCAGCCCTCCGGCATCGGGAACATCGGTGGAGGAGACGGGCAGTGGGCCAATACCCAGAACCAAGACGGGAACCTGTACAACCTGTACAACTCTGCTTTCTTCTGGGCTCAGCTTCAGAGAGAGGAGAGCCAGCTACGCGACATCTCCGACGCCGAGCTGCTGGCCCACGACGAACACGGCAGGACGTGAGTTTGATGCCGCTGTGTGTGGAAGTGAAGCAGTACGTCCACTATATCTGTTCATTTTTACACACAGAGGTCTTGGGGATTTCTTTTGCATATGTTGTCTGAAGCTTTTTGTGAGAGCTGCCCGAAAATCTGAGCAAGATGTCACTTGAGCGTCAGTTAGGGCTAAAGGCATCAGTTTGTTTTTCATCCTTTATTATTTTTAACTGCTCGTCGTGAGTCCATCAGTGTTATGAGTGCCATGCTAAATTAGTAGAGTACCCCCTTAAGTACTGCTAGAGGATAAAAGAGAGCTGCAGGATGATGCATTTTATTTATATATATATATATATATATATGGCCGTCAACCAGTAACGTTAGCGCGAGTGAAACAGTGAAGCCAAAGGGTCAGACATCGCTTGAAGAGGCATTTGCCCGAGGCACTGCATATGACAAGAAAAGCAAGCGGTGGGGCGACATTACGAACGCCATAAGGATCCAGCTCTGCAAGGACCTGGTCCCGCTACAGACAGTCGAGAAAGACTCAGAGCAATGACTAGAACACTGGATTCAAGGTACGTCTGACCGGGGCGACAATACTTCAGCCAAACTGCGATCCCAACATTATAGGAACAAACGAGCACACCCTACAGTAAGCAAAGCCTTTAAACATGATGACATTAACATGTGTTTATATTCTATGTACTCCTGACAGTAGAGTAAGCCACTATGAACCTATATAACAACACAGTCAAGGAAAAAAAACGATACCGTGAAACCACCAGAATCTTAAAAAATACCGTGATGCACATTTTTGGTCAGACCACCCAGCACTGCCTTTTAGTGTGAAGTCTAAATCTGTCTGCTTGTTCTGGTCCCTCCAGACCTCTCCATCAGGTGGCGTGTATTGGGAAGAGAGCGCTGGGCTTCGCCATCGCCATAAGGATGGCCGCACTCAACAGCCTGGACCTCAAAGACGCTGATGGAATGGTACAGTACAAACACATTGCTCACTTCAGGATAACCGTGATGGATGGAGGGCACATGATTTGAGACTCTGGCACAGCTTCTTTTTAAATGGTAAATTAACTTGTACTTGTTTAGCGCTTTGACCCCCTCGATAAACAAATAGATTTTACACATCCAGCATGTCTTCTCAATATCACATGACATCGTACGCTAGTTCTGTCTTTTTTATTTATTGCTGAGCTAGCTCCAGTGAGCTAGCTCCAGTGAGCTAGCTCCAGTGAGCTAGCTCCAGTGGTGCTAGCTCCAGTGGTGCTAGCTCCAGTGGTGCTAGCTCCAGTGGTGCTAGCTCCAGTGGTGCTAGCTCCAGTGAGCTAGCTCCAGTGAGCTAGCTCCAGTGGTGCTAGCTCCAGTGGTGCTAGCTCCAGTGGTGCTAGCTCCAGTGGTGCTAGCTCCAGTGGTGCTAGGTGAGCTAGCAGGATAGCGTAGACGGCGTTTTGTAAGGCAGTTTGCACGTTACGTCACCGGTGGAACTTCTGTTTGCAGACCGCCCTCCTCTATGCAGCAAAGCACAACCACCACCTGATGGTGGCGGATCTGATCCTTTTCGGGGCCAACGTCAACGAGACGAACACCTCGGGGAAGACCTGCCTCCACCTCAGTGCTGAGAGAGGCTACATCCGAGTCCTGGAGGTTAGAGCTGTTCTCTCGTTGTTTGTCTGCAATGATTGGACTGAGTCGGGGGGGGGGGGGGGGGCTCTCTGCTGTTAGTCGTAGTTCAGACACCTCGTCGTTGTGTTCCAGGGTTTGAAGCGGAGAGCAGAATGTTAATGGCCTCTTCAGTCACAATACTGCGCCGACGAGTTCAATTGTTAATGTAACGTTGGCTCTGAAGTTCATCTTGTAGTCCCTTCTGTCTGATATTTGAGAACAATTAGTCCAAACATCGACTGTTATCTCCTTTCCTTATCACTTCACACGCATTACTCGCATATCAGACCAGACTTACCCTTAATGACGCTATTTGTCAGAACTCGTTGGGTGCTACACATGTGGCTTCCATTGAGCCAGACCAACAGGTTCTTCATGCGTGTGGGCTCGCATCCATGTTGGAGGTTATTAATGATTAACTTGCGCAGACGAAAAGCAGTTACGAATGCCAACGTAGCCGGTTTAGTGAGACGCACTAGCTGTGGACAAGGTGTCGTTCATGTTGTGGCGCTGAAGATGGCATCTTGGGTAACCGTGGGCCGTTGTGCTTCAGTGTTTCTCCACACGGTTACGTTCTATTGGAGGTGTTCACTTTTAAAGCACTGTTAAAATGTTAACTGTGGATGTTGACAAGACGAATGTGTTGTTTCTTACGGGGGTGCGGGCCATGAAGCATGGTGGTGTTGAGAGGTTCTCTCACCTTCTTGGACCAGGTGTATTCAAGAACCTGCCGTGTTCTGTGCCGTCTCCCTCTCTGTAGACTAGAGCTACAGGGCTTCATAAGCATCTCTTTAGATAATCGATTAATCATTTCAGACAAACATTTTCTGATTCCAGCTTTTTAAGTACCGGGATGAGCATTTCCTCGTTTTGCTGAATATCTTTTGGATTTTGGTCAAAACAAGCGTTCTCAAGACGTGACTTCGGGTCCTGGGAACCATTGACATTTACATTTGATAGACTGAACAAATAATGAATTAAGTTGTCTGGTTACAGCCTTTGTTTACTTTTAATTCAACACATTGCCAAAGCATGGGTGTGACTTAATAAAATCGCGTGCAACCTCTACAAACCACAAAAACATTGTTCTTGTTGACACCAGACCAGCCTTCTGGTTCCTGTGGTTATCAAACGTTCCAGTTGAGCTACATTTAGTTGATGAACGTCTGACTTTACAGAGAGTTGTTCGGCTTCTCCCAATAAATCATGAGATATACTATTTATTTATTTATATTACTATTTTGGTATAAATATAATTTCATTAATATTACTGTAAATAAAAATAACTTGTGCTTTAGATCCGTCTTAGCATGCGTGAAAGAATCTAAATGAACTGCTGCCGACACGGGCGGGACGTAGCCGTGTGCTGCCCGGGATTTACCAACGGGTCAAAACGTCGCACGTGCATTTGAGTAAAAGGTGTCCAGTGACGCAATGAGAATACAATATGCACTTTCTCTGTGCGTCTCAGTTCAGTGTGTTCTCTGCTGAGTGACTATGTACAATACAAATACCCTTTGAAGTAGTTTTGATGCAATTCCGTCCGCTGCGTTA
This sequence comes from Ophthalmolycus amberensis, assembly GCA_024529925.1. Lineage (NCBI taxonomy): Eukaryota > Metazoa > Chordata > Actinopteri > Perciformes > Zoarcidae > Ophthalmolycus > Ophthalmolycus amberensis. The sequence goes on along the minus strand of JAFEUB010001542.1, from coordinate 528,926 downwards.
TCAATATGTGATCTACGTGTTATACTTACTATCCAGGTGGAATACAGCAAGTTGTATTTTCAGCAGTGTCCTATCGTGACACTCGTATTAGAAATGAATGTGAAAAAAAAGCAAAAACATAATTCAAGGATCAGTCAAGACTTGATCAGATTTGACTCTGTAAATGTAGAGTAGACCCGACAGCACACTGTTCCAGCTCCTCTCACTGAGTTCACCTCTGGACGGCTTTGTTCTTCTGTTTCAGTGTTTGTGGCGGAGCGTCTCTGTACTCTAATACCAACACCAGAGAAATGTTTTTAAAGCAAATGAGAGAAAGTCATTTTGGAACATTTGCTAATACTTGTGTGTGTGAACTTCTATCGTTAACCTGTGTGTGTGTTCTCTTTTAGGTTCTGAAAAACAAGATGATGGAGGGTGTGTATGTTGACGTTGAAGCCACTGATAACTCTGGTAAGTATTACAACCTTTCAAATCCTTGAGGTACTAAGGAATATTAGTGATTACATTTATAAAACTCTTTTCCAAAAGTGACTTGAACGAGTAGAGAAAGGAGGATAAGTGGTCACACATTAACATACATAAGATGGTAATTAATAATAAAAATGAAAACACATTAGAACATTACAATAGAGAAAAGGCTGAAATATAAGTTAGAGACAAAATAGGTGCAATAACGCCAAGCTATAAAGATGTGTTTCAAAATGAGATTTGAAAATATTAACAAGTCAGCTGTTCAAACAAAACAAGTTAAGGTGTTCCAACGTTTAGAGGCCATGTGAGCAAAAGCTCGGTGCTCTTTAGATCCAAGTTTGGTTTAAGCTATACTGCACAGAAGAGAGGGCTGTCATCTGCATATAAAATCACCAAATCATTCCTACTAAAGACAATTACAGTACCATCACTTTATTGTCACAAATTGACAATAAAGCATGTTTGCCATAATCAGTATTGGTAGCAAAATGATCATGACATTAAGTTAACAGTGTCAGACATCCAGCATCTGTGTGCAGTGAAAGAGTTGAAACTCTGCAGTGACAGACTCTGTCTAGAATATGTCTCGATTGTTTACAGTGTAGGTGTGGTTAGACGTGTTATTGTGTGACTTTGGTGAATCTGAACAAACCCTTTGAAACACAAAAGTCACACAACAGAAACTAACTAACCGATGGAAGCAGCAGGAGACCAGCAGCTCCCTTCTTCTATGAGGTCAAATGACTTTGTGTTGACTTTAAAGAGAGCGTAGATAACGGACTCAGTTCCCCTTCAGACAGAGCTGTCTGACAGCCAGGAAAAGAGGTGAAAATATCCCGTATACTTACACTGATATTGAGATCTTTAAGGTGGCTCCAATATGTTTTGCTGCTTCCTCGGTTCACCATGCTGGTGTTGTAATACACGGCCTATGGAGAAGTACCGCATACTGAACTAACCCTTTCACAAACTAACCGATGGAGTCAGTGGTAGACCTGCAACTTCCGTCTTCTATGAGGTAAAATTACAGGTTTTTTCAGTTCCCCTTCAGAAAGGGCTGAAGATATCCAGGATATAGCCATATTGGTTCTGTTGTTTAGGTGTCTAAAATACAACCACAGCAGGACATTGCTTTGCTCCAGGGAAGTCTAATCCTTCAAATGTTTGTGTGTTCTCAGGAATTTGTGTCCTCCAGTGTGCTTCTTTGGCTCTGAAAGCCATCGTACGTAAGCTGGAAAGCAGTAAATTCCCAAATCAGACCAGACTCTACACGCTCCGCCAAGAGCAGATCATGGAGACCCTGGAGTGTCTGCTGCAGATGGGCAGCTACCTTCATACCATGGTATGACACTCTGTAACAGATAGGATTTCATTTTGTCCTTTTACGTGCAAAACAAAAAGCCCCAAATCACAACTGTCACATTATTTATTATTACTTTAATGAAATGGGAACCAAGTGCTATTCAAGAGAGATGATCGTCCAACATGGGAGCTACGGTCAACGTACCATTTGGAGAAAATGGTAGTGAACGAGACGTGATCACATCTCAGGAAAGCTGCTCACTTTTTACAGAAGTTCACTAAGCAGCCACGAACGTCCTCTGTTCATGACTCTTCAGCAGCAGCTCTGTTTTCTGACTGCTCGCCAATAACAGTTGTAGCCGGGAGACATTTGAAGTGATTAAACAGCGCTGAAGACGGATAGTGCAGTCGTGTTGTTCAGGTTTTTGGCGGGGCAGCACATCCTGAGGAGCATGAACTAATAATGAGTCAATGTCAATTCAAAGCTTGGTAAATAAAAAAATGTACAGAGTGTCTATTTGCAAACCGATGAGCCCGGCCCCTCCCTGTTCCCTTGTGGCGTATGTTGTGGTTGACTACTGAAGCGTGCCGGTATGCTTTTAAAGTGTTCCAGAAGAATTCAGATAATTAAGAAGGTGATAGACTCAAAGGCCCGAGGCGTTTTACTTGGCTTGATTGGTTTATTGTTGTATGTGCTTGCTGTCATCGCGAAGCTCGCAGCATGGCCTCAGGGACTGAAATACCTCCTCCACTGGAACACTTGACTCAAGAGTGAGACGTCTTGATAACAATAGGACGCCATGAGATCATAACTAGTCACTACAAGTCAACAGTTGTATTTGCCCAACAATCCCGTGAAAAGATACTTATGAAACATAATGACTGAATTCCTGTCCGCCTCAACTACAGTTTACTTAGATCTTTATGATAATATTTGCTGAAGTACAGTTTACAAAGGACAGCTTAAACTGAAGGTTGAGCCCTGTTTGACAGCATGGAGCTGCGTCTGCAAGCGTTGAACGTCGGTTCAAAAGACCGAATTCCCCAAAAGATTGGGATTAACTAGTTTCCATTGCACTTACCAGCTTAATTAAGATCTCCAATATGTTATAGACCCTTTTACAGCTGACGCCATGATTAGCTCACGGTGTAGCTGGAGGCAAAACAAAGAACCGACTGTTGCCAATCCCGATTCATCTTGTTGTGTTACTGGGAGCCAGAATCGATATTGCTAACATTTAGAGATGATAAAACTGTGATTCTAGCCAGCTACGATATCAGCGAAACGTTTCAGAGATGGAGAGAAAATGTTGCTAATAGTTTAGCTGAGTCTTATGCGAACCTACTCAGCCGTCATGGCTGCTACATCGCAGTGACGCTAAACTATTAAGAGATGAAGAGCTGGCTCGCTGTTTGGCTCACCCTCTGCAACCAATGCAGCACTAAAGGCATGGCGGAACCAGCAAGCTAACCAGTGGACGGCTGGCTAATTAGCTAGCTTGCTAATTACGCCAATTGCCACTTCTGGTGATAGCAATGTGCTTTCCTACACTGTGACAAGAGTGTGTGGATGAAGCAAGACATTTTAGTCATTTAACGGCTGGCTAGTTGGCTAGCTAGCTAGCTGGCTAACTAGGCAGCTCTGGGGATGGACAAGCTAGCACTAGCCAGCCGCGCCCTCCCGAGCTCAGAACAGAAAATGTTTATTCCATTTGACATCTTTCCCAATTTATTGTAACAAATTGGGAGTTTTAGCACTCTAGACTTTAGGTTTGGGAGAGAGCTGTTCATATTTCCTAAATATTTTAGACTGTCATAGGAAAAACATTTTGAAAACAGCCGTTGTTGCCCTTAAATTAAAAGAAACCTCGACTCGCTCTTCCAATGATATTTACACCGATATAGGTTTTGCTTCTAGAGTAATATGTATTGCCACTCATATTTTTGAGACACTCATATTTTTGACAGACTTTTGATGACTGACTCATTTTTCCTCTCTCCTTCAGGGGAGCCAGTGTATGCAACCTAGACCTGGTTGACCCCCCGGCACTTCGGCCCGGCAGGGCTTCTTGGAGACCCGACAGTAATGTTCTGAGTTGCTTCAGGCTTGAATTCAAATGGAGAGAGACCATAGTTATTATAGTCTCCTTTTCTCTCTGAGCTCGAGTTCTGACCTGTTTATGTAAAGCATCTGAGGTTTTGTGTTCGGTATAAATACCTGACTTGCAATCAGCTATTTATTTGAAACCTGCACAGAAACCTTAGATGCCCATTAGATGGTTTCTGTGAAACTTCCATTGTTTGTTACATTTGAGTAACAAGTTGTCCTCAGTAAGTATGTCCGTGGAGATCAAGATGTTAAAATCCTATGAGAATACATTTAGCTACGCTATCGGCTTTTTTGTGCCAGTTTTAGGGTCCAGTAGGGTTTTTTTTAAAAGCCTGTTCCCAAAATACAAAACAAATCCAGTGGGAAGGGAAAGTGACCTAAAACGTAGTTTCAGGTGATATTGTAACATTACAGCAGTAGTGCTACAGTTTTAAGTTCACCACTGTTTAAAGTATATTCCAAAATTGTCATTCCAACAACAAAGACTTCTTAATAAGTATGTATGAAGAACTGGTTGATTGACATGTGGTAATGATTGTAAGACATTTCCCTTCCTGCTGGGGTTCAACTTGATTTGCAGCAATAAAATATACATGTCAGATATTTTATAGGACTTTAGTACTAGAGGACATTGAGTATTTTAGTGAGTATTTTACAGTGTTGGGGAGTGAATACAGTTTCATTTGGCACAGTGTTTAGCCTGTCCTGTGCAGGGAGCTTTGGTTTCTCTTTTAGCACATTCTCAAGCTTTTGTTTTATACAACAAGAAAATCCGTGTTGAAATTGTCAGGAGAGCTAGTTAGCGTTAGCTGTTAATCAACTTTTATTTCAGACTCATGAGTCCATATAGTATCAAAAAACACAACAACAACAACAACAAACAAATACAACAACAATATATAAAATACAATATGAGGACACCAAGACACAAGTGTAATCATTGCAGTTAAAAAAAAGTCACTCGTTAAAAACGTTGTTAGCAGCCAGGGGATAACGGAGCTAGCAGCTAACGCTAACGGAGGTTGCGTTGAGCTACATTATGATGCGTTGAAGCTCTGTTCAGTAAATATGAGTACTGGGTTAAGGAAAATAACAGTTGTTTCGGTGGAGGTGTTTTCACAGCAATATAAAATAGATATTAGAGGGAATTATGACCTGATTAGTTTGTTGTTTTTATTTTTAACACACTGGTGTAAAATCAGTCCTCTTTATCAGCTGATGCACAGGTTCCGTTATCGGTATTGGGAAGTAAAAAAATATTATGGGAACATCTCTAGTATTTCTAGATCTGATGTGTATGTATGTATGTATGTATGTATGTGTGCATATATAAATAAGTATCCAAGAATTTATTTACTCGTGAACGAGAGACACAATTTCGTTTATTTACTGTATCTTAAATATTCACAATGTTGGGGATTATATAATTTGAAAATGCAATTGATCACTTAAATGCTTGTTTTGTGTAGTAAGGATATCATAGTTTAGTTTAGCTAAAGGTTAGGTTTTATAGTTATTTTAATGTAAACAGACCGGTTTGGGATTCTGCTTCCTGTTTGTATTTTCTATTTTCAAAGCTGAAAAATGTGTGATTCAACTTTTAAGACGTCACTATTTTGTGTCGCGTTATAAATCATGTGATGTTTTGATGATTGTTAAAGCTCGAGCAGAGCTGCTCTGCACACAGAGAAGTGTCGTAGTTTAAGCCACAGTATGCGCTGCAGGGATGATGTATTTTCATCATCACTGGTTCCCTCCACAAACATCAATGAGATTCTTCCATTAGATTTTGAATTATTACAGTTTTTTGGTGGTGGGTATTGGTTGTCATCACAAATCTGTATCAATGTGTGTATTTTTTCAACTTAAAGAGCTCAATAAACTTCTGGGTTTTAGTAAACATTGTCTTTCAGCTTATTTATTGAAACACATTTATTGAAAACACATTGAATAACTCCCAGGAACATTTTTAGATAACATGTCGTGTCCAGTTAAACATAAACATGAACAAACTGCTCCAATCTCTTTAAAAAAAATTAAAAAAAACTTTTACCAACACAACACGCACAACACACAAGATATGCTGTCTAGTTAAAGCTGTCAAGCTAATTTCAGCTTTTTTTCAAATTAGCTCTCTAGCTAACTCTGTCACATTTACACTGAGGCTGAAACTGAAGTTTTAATTAATCTGCACTCTCCCTTGTAAATAATTACATTTTTTAAAAATTCAGGGCGTGCGCTTTAAATGTCACACTGTGACACTGACAGTGGAGCGGCACATTCCTCCGGCTGTCGGCATCTTTCATGTGTCTGAATCATTTCAGTAGCAAAACTGAAGTACAATTCTCGGACAACTTTCTTTGAGGTTATTTTGTGTCTTTGTGGTCGTTTTGTGTTTCTTTGTAGTCATTTGTGTCTCTGTGGTCGTTTTGTGTGTCTTTGTGGTCCTTTTTAGTCTCTTTGTGGTTATTTTGTGTCTCTGTTGTAATTCTGTCTCTTTGTAGTCATTTGTGTCTCTTCGTTGTCGTTTTTGACTGTAGTCGTTTGGTGTCTCTTTGTAGTAATTTTGTCTCTTTGTAGTTGTTTTGTGTCTCTCTGTCGTCATTTTGTGTCTCCTTGTGGTCTTTTTGTGTGTCTTTGTAGTTGTTTTGAGTCTCTTTGTGGTTGTTTTGTAGCTTTCTGTAGTAATTTTTGTCTCTTTGTAGTCGTTTTGTGTCTAAGTATGTAGTATTTAGAAAACAACCCTGTCTTTCATATTTTGTACCCAAATTAAGCCCACTGACTCACCCAATTATTGAACAATGAAAGGCTAACTAGTGCTAGAAATCAGTGTTGTATCATACCCTTCCAACCCCACCAACTCACCCTGCATATTTACCCCCCCCCCCCCCTTGCCTCCCCCACTGGCTGCATACAGATGCTCATAACTAATTTAAAAGCTTTCTTGCTGCTATACCCAACAGCCTCAAACAGAGCTGCAGGCCATTCTGCTCTCGCTCACCCTTTACTCTCCACCATGGAGTCTCGCTGTGCTCCCTCCACCCAACCTCCTCCCTTTTCTCCCCTTCTTGCATCACACGTCCTCTCCCACATCGACCTCCCCTAACGTGATCCTGTGTTGTCTTCGTCTTACCTCTTATTTCTTCGGACAGAACGTCTCCATACGACCACTCGCACAAAGTAAACTTCCTGAGGATGGAAATTCATAGTTTCTGTTTGTTGGTTGATGGAATTTGTCTTCACCGTAGACTGGAACGTCTCGTGTTATTGGTCATAAACTAAACAAATTATTGCATCATTTTAGCCGTGTCTTCACACTGGAAACACAACATCCGATCGGGTCAAATATTTCCATATGCAGATCCCCTTGTGTTTGAGTGCGCTGTTGATGGACCACAATGCAACGCACAAAGGAAACCCAGGAGCTGCTCACAGCAGGAGAAACAACAACCTGTGGATGGTCATACACAACAGGAAGTTGAGCTTGAGGGGAGATTGTTGCATCAACTGCAACGGTTTGTTTACAAGGTCAAGAGTGAAGTGTGGAGCTGCATTCTCCGTTTACTTCTCCGTTTAATCAGTGCGGTGTTTCAAGGTTGCCTTTTGCTTTACATCCATCTGTGCTCGCGTTGCATCATTTCCTGTTCGTCCAAAACAGTGAATTCATTTGTCTGCATAGTAACTGCAGAAACAGTAAACTATGTGTCCATGTGTCTGATGTTGAAGGTGCAGCTGAACGCTGGAATCATCGCTTTGATTCATGTCGGCTGAGACGTTCATGAAACGAGAGAATCCTTTAAATGCTGTTGATTCTGTGATCTTTCCTTCAGTTACTTCCACACAGAACGTTTACATTGGAGCATTCGGTTTGGTTTGAAATTTACAGTCGGCCTTCATGCTCCCCTGAGGATGAACCCTTTCCATAATTTGATTTTAATGATTTAATATTTATATCACTTTTTATTATTCTATGAATGGCAATGATGGTCTGGTACTGTACTGAAGTACACTTCTGAGGCACTTGTATCTCTTCATGATCATTTTGTGTCTTTTTGGGGTCATTTTGTATCTCCTTGTAGTCTTTTTGTGTAACTTTGTGGTTGGCCCGGGGCCCTTCACTCGAAAGGCCCGGGGCCCTTCACTCTAAAGGCCACGGGGCCCTTCACTCTAATGGCCACGGGGCCCTTCACTCTAATGGCCCGGGGCCCTTCACTCGAAAGGCCACGGGGCCCTTCACTCTAAAGGCCCCGGGCCCTTCACTCTAAAGGCCACGGGCCCTTCACTCTAATGGCCACGGGCCCTTCACTCTAAAGGCCACGGGCCCTTCACTCGAAAGGCCACGGGGCCCTTCACTCTAAAGGCCCCGGGCCCTTCACTCTAAAGGCCACGGGCCCTTCACTCTAATGGCCCGGGGCCCTTCACTCGAAAGGCCACGGGGCCCTTCACTCTAAAGGCCCCGGGCCCTTCACTCTAAAGGCCACGGGCCCTTCACTCTAAAGGCCACGGGCCCTTCACTCTAAAGGCCACGGGGCCCTTCACTCTAAAGGCCCCGGGCCCTTCACTCTAAAGGCCACGGGGCCCTTCACTCTAAAGGCCACGGGCCCTTCACTCTAAAGGCCACGGGGCCCTTCACTCTAAAGGCCACGGGCCCTTCACTCTAAAGGCCACGGGGCCCTTCACTCTAAAGGCCACGGGGCCCTTCACTCTAAAGGCCACGGCGCCCTTCACTCTAAAAGCCCCGGGCCCTTCACTCTAAAGGCCCGGGGCCTTCACTCTAAAGGCCCCGGGGCCCTTCACTCTAAAGGCCACGGGGCCCTTCACTCTAAAGGCCACGGGGCCCTTCACTCTAAAGGCCACGGGGCCCTTGACTCTAAAGGCCACGGGGCCCTTGACTCTAAAGGCCACGGGGCCCTTGACTCTAAAGGCCACGGGGCCCTTCACTCTAAAGGCCACGGGGCCCTTGACTCTAAAGGCCACGGGGCCCTTGACTCTAAAGGCCCCGGGCCCTTGACTCTAAAGGCCCCGGGCCCTTGACTCTAAAGGCCCCGGGCCCTTGACTCTAAAGGCCCCGGGCCCTTGACTCTAAAGGCCCCGGGCCCTTGACTCTAAAGGCCCCGGGCCCTTGACTCTAAAGGCCCCGGCCCTTCACTCTAAAGGCCACGGGGCCCTTCACTCTAAAGGCCCGGGCCCTTCACTCTAAAGGCCACGGGGCCCTTCACTCTAAAGGCCACGGGGCCCTTCACTCTAAAGGCCACGGGGCCCTTGACTCTAAAGGCCCCGGGCCCTTGACTCTAAAGGCCCCGGGCCCTTGACTCTAAAGGCCCCGGGCCCTTGACTCTAAAGGCCCCGGGCCCTTGACTCTAAAGGCCCCGGGCCCTTGACTCTAAAGGCCCCGGCCCTTCACTCTAAAGGCCACGGGGCCCTTCACTCTAAAGGCCCGGGCCCTTGACTCTAAAGGCCACGGGGCCCTTGACTCTAAAGGCCCCGGGCCCTTCACTCTAAAGGCCACGGGGCCCTTGACTCTAAAGGCCCCGGGCCCTTGACTCTAAAGGCCACGGGGCCCTTGACTCTAAAGGCCCCGGGCCCTTGACTCTAAAGGCCACGGGGCCCTTCACTCTAAAGGCCACGGGGCCCTTGACTCTAAAGGCCCCGGGCCCTTGACTCTAAAGGCCCCGGGCCCTTGACTCTAAAGGCCCCGGGCCCTTGACTCTAAAGGCCACGGGGCCCTTCACTCTAAAGGCCACGGGGCCCTTCACTCTAAAGGCCCGGGTCCTTGACTCTAAAGGCCCCGGGCCCTTCACTCTAAAGGCCACGGGGCCCTTCACTCTAAAGGCCCGGGTCCTTGACTCTAAAGGCCCCGGGCCCTTCACTCTAAAGGCCACGGGGCCCTTCACTCTAAAGGCCACGGGGCCCTTCACTCCAAAGGCCCGGGGCCCTTCACTCGAAAGGCCACGGGCCCTTCACTCGAAAGGCCACGGGCCCTTCACTCGAAAGGCCACGGGCCCTTCACTCGAAAGGCCACGGGGCCCTTCACTCTAAAGGCCCCGGGCCCTTCACTCTAAAGGCCACGGGCCCTTCACTCTAAAGGCCACGGGGCCCTTCACTCTAAAGGCCACGGGGCCCTTCACTCTAAAGGCCACGGGGCCCTTCACTCTAAAGGCCACGGGGCCCTTCACTCTAAAGGCCACGGGGCCCTTCACTCTAAAGGCCACGGGGCCCTTCACTCTAAAGGCCACGGCGCCCTTCACTCTAAAGGCCACGGGGCCCTTCACTCTAAAGGCCCGGCGCCCTTCACTCTAAAGGCCACGGGGCCCTTCACTCTAAAGGCCCGGGGCCCTTCACTCGAAAGGCCATGGGCCCTTCACTCGAAAGGCCACGGGGCCCTTCACTCTAAAGGCCCGGCGCCCTTCACTCTAAAGGCCACGGGGCCCTTCACTCTAAAGGCCCGGGGCCCTTCACTCGAAAGGCCATGGGCCCTTCACTCGAAAGGCCACGGGGCCCTTCACTCGAAAGGCCATGGGCCCTTCACTCGAAAGGCCCGGGGCCCTTCACTCGAAAGGCCATGGGCCCTTCACTCGAAAGGCCACGGGCCCTTCACTCGAAAGGCCACGGGGCCCTTCACTCTAAAGGCCCCGGGCCCTTCACTCTAAAGGCCACGGGCCCTTCACTCTAAAGGCCACGGGGCCCTTCACTCTAAAGGCCACGGGGCCCTTCACTCTAAAGGCCCCGGGGCCTTCACTCTAAAGGCCACGGGGCCCTTCACTCTAAAGGCCACGGGGCCCTTCACTCTAAAGGCCACGGGGCCCTTCACTCTAAAGGCCATGGGGCCCTTGACTCTAAAGGCCCCGGGCCCTTGACTCTAAAGGCCCCGGGCCCTTGACTCTAAAGGCCCCGGGCCCTTGACTCTAAAGGCCCCGGCCCTTCACTCTAAAGGCCCGGGCCCTTCACTCTAAAGGCCACGGGGCCCTTCACTCTAAAGGCCACGGGGCCCTTGACTCTAAAGGCCCCGGGCCCTTGACTCTAAAGGCCACGGGGCCCTTGACTCTAAAGGCCCCGGGCCCTTCACTCTAAAGGCCACGGGGCCCTTCACTCTAAAGGCCCGGGTCCTTGACTCTAAAGGCCCGGGCCCTTCACTCTAAAGGCCACGGGGCCCTTCACTCTAAAGGCCACGGGGCCCTTGACTCTAAAGGCCCCGGGCCCTTGACTCTAAAGGCCACGGGGCCCTTGACTCTAAAGGCCCCGGGCCCTTCACTCTAAAGGCCCCGGGCCCTTCACTCTAAAGGCCCCGGGGCCCTTCACTCTAAAGGCCCCGGGCCCTTCACTCGAAAGGCCACGGGGCCCTTCACTCTAAAGGCCCCGGGGCTTTTCTTCCACGTTGTGAGCCACTAGCACGGTGTTCATCACGTTGATCCTTTATGAACACAGCATGTGGACGGAGCACAGCATGTGATGTGGACGGAGCACAGCATGTGGACGGAGCACAGCATGTGGACGGAGCACAGCATGTGATGTGGACGGAGCACAGCATGTGGACGGAGCACAGCATGTGATGTGGACGGAGCACAGCATGTGGACGGAGCACAGCATGTGATGTGGACGGAGCACAGCATGTGGACGGAGCACAGCATGTGGACGGAGCACAGCATGTGATGTGGACGGAGCACAGCATGTGATGTGGACGGAGCACAGCATGTGGACGGAGCACAGCATGTGGACGGAGCACAGCATGTGATGTGGACGGAGCACAGCATGTGGACGGAGCACAGCATGTGGACGGAGCACAGTTGATGTGTTTCATGTTGCAGCGTTACTGTAGAAACATTTCGTCTTCTGCAGAGCTTAGAGCGACACCTGGTGGCGAGAAACACCTCTGCGCTGTACATCTGACTGAGCTTCTCCCTGTAAACACGATTATATTTACACATCATGGGCCAGTGATTAACATGTGCATACCCAGTACATATTCAGTTACATATACATGTATTGGACATTGAAATATAGTCATTTGTTCTTGTCCTCTACGCTGGCTTTAACTTTAAATCTATTATTTTCATATATATTTTACATTTTCAGTGTTTTTTAACCGTCGACATCATTTATTTGGCTCAGTTCGGATGTTAGTGTGAACATTTATTGACGCAGGTCTTCTTTGACATGTTGGTTCATTCGTTAAATACGTTTGTTTTGCTTTTTATTTATAAGCTATTTATTTATTTGCTGTAATTTGGAACATTTTGAATCAAATTCACTTTATTGTGTTGGTACGTTTAGTGAAGAACTTTATCGAACACACCGACTATAAAGCTTATATATCAGCATTACCATCCGGCTTTATTTCTTTACATTTTATCTGCAACAAACAAACAAACACGCAGAGAAGGAAACAGAAGCAGAACCAATCGATTTAAAGGCATCATGTCAACCCTCACTTTCTTATTCTGATAGTTCAACTTGCATCTCTCTCCTGCTGCAAGTATTGTGTGATATTGCCTCATGCACTTGAAAGGCTACGACTGCTGGGAGAGATACCAAGAGATTTCACACACACGCACACACACACGCGCACACACACGCGCGCACACACACACGCGCACACTCACACACACACACACACACTCACACACACACACACACACACTCCCTCTCTCTGCACGATGCTGGGAGATGAGATAGTACTTCATGTTGTCTGTTGACTGATACCACTCCGGGGCTCCATCATACTGCAAAGTACTGAACTATTGGGAAAAATCTTCCAATTAGTATTTCTCTAATCCCCCCCCCCCCATTGTTTGGATAACAATCCGAGCTCCTTACAGCTGAAGGGAAACAGGGTCAGGTGTCAATCAAATCCCACCTCGTCCTGCTGCCGTCCAGTGGTGAATCCTGGGAAATAATTTCACTGCATTGCAACCCCCCCCCCCCCCCATTACACAGAATGTGTGGGAGGGGCAGAGGCTTTATTCTCCTTATCTCTAAATCCACACGCTCTTCTCATTCTGTGTGTGTGTGAGAGAGAGAGAGAGAGTGTGTGTGTGTGTGTGCGGTTCATGAATTTCGACAGTTTCTTTCGTTATTTTTTAATGAATGCATAAAGTGAAGAACAATCCAAAGGCAGAGATCAATGATTCTACCTAACTGCTTTTTATTTGGCTGTTATTTTACCTGATGTATAAATTTCCTGACATTGATTTCCTGAACTTCAGATACATCAAATTGATCAATTTGAAAAAGAACACATTTCCCATGAAGTCGTACCGTTTACCCAACAAACGATTTATTGTCGCGTCAACAGGTGACTGTTTGTTTCGCAAAATACAGCCGAGAGAGAAGAGAAAGAGAAGAAGAGCCGGTGATTGTTCTGTTCCTCAGAGAGAAGAAGAAATAGATCCTGAGCTCAGGGAGACGTCGCCAGATGAGCAGAATGAAGTGGAGCTCTTGAAGCCATGCAGACAACAGAATATTGCCTTCAAATAACACTCGCACATGCTTTTTATCCCAAAATCAAACATGCAGTGGGTACTTCAGTGTGGGGGGGGGGGGGTGTAAATACATTTTTTTTAGCAATACACATTTTCTAAAGATGTCTCTGCTGATGAATATTTGTAGAGCATGTTACACGCTTTTTTTTCCAGAAATCCCTTTTAGTCAGTCGATTGTTTCAAAGCAAAAGAAATTATAAATAAAATGAACATTATTAAGTAAAAAATATAAAATAAAATATATATATTTAGCATGGATCTGCCTCGTCACACAAAAAGAAAGGAAACGGGAGCAAAGAGAGAATCCTCCATCACTGGTTCAGAGCGCGTTCTGCAGACGGTCACAGGATCACAGTGGTCACGGACAAGTTCTCCTCACTAAGGCTTCTGAGGAGTTCACTCACTCCTGTTGTTTTAGGAAAAATGTGTGTTTTTGTTCAGCCCATCCTCTTGGAACAATTTTTTGTAAAAAGAACTACCAAAATCATGCGAACTACCATTTCATTCCCGTGAACAGTAGATGTGTGTGTGCTTTGTCCCGGTGCTGCTTCTTCAGGCGCTGCCGTCCTGTTTGAGCCGCTGACTGCGCGCCTTGTAGACCTCGATCAGTAAGTCTTTGACGTACTGGATCTCTCGCTCCACCGACTCCGCCTTGTCACGAAGCTCCCGGTTCTGTCCCTCGAGGCCGTGAAGCTCCTCCTCCAGACAGTCAAGCTCCGCCCTCTTACGCAGCCGGTACCTGCAACACAACGGACTGCGTTTGGTTGGTTTCACAGGTCTTTTTTGCTGCCTTGCATCTTCATGATTGAGTGAGCGGATTACTCACAGCTATAAACAACACGACCAGCTGTTTGCTCCTCCGTCTGCACGGATCTCCTTTTTACTAACTTCTCCTCAAGTTTCTACATTTCTCCCCTTTTATAAACACAAATATACGACACACAGACGAGCAGACTTCAGGTCGGGTGGGGCTCAATTTGGCAAACGGTGAGGGACTTTCCACCCCCCCCCCCCCTACACCCATGAAGCACATTTAAAGCAGCAGCTGGTTTATGTAACACTCAGTGAAGCCAAACAACAAGTATTCAGGATTTATATACAAATTGATAAGCTTACAATATATATATATATATATATATATATATATATATATATATATATATATATATATATATATATATATATATATATATATATATATATATATATATATATATATATATATATATATATATACATACACATATATACACATATATATATATATATCATCAGTAAAGACTCATTTTTAAATGCTTTTGAAGACTTAAGCATGCAGAATATTAATATTTACAAAAACATATATGATCAGTTATAAAACACTTCTAAGACTTATTTTTATATTATTTTAACGGTTTAAGTGCAGAATCATATTTAGTAAAAATATAATCAGTAAAAATTATTATTTTGAAGGTTAAAGCATGCAGAGTAATATTTACCTTAAAAGAACAAGAATATTTTCAGTAAAAAACCGTCTAAGACTTGTTTTAATGCTTTTGAAGGTTTATTCGTGCAGAATAATCATTTTAAAAACATTGTAATATTTGTACCTGTGAGCAGCGGTTTTGTTCTGGTCTCTCTTCTTCTGCTTCCTCTCTCCGGTGACGGGTTCCGTCGGAGAACCGGCGCCCATCTCCAGAGGCGGTTTGCCGGCGGAGCAGGTCTCGTCCTTTAGCCTCTGGGTGGGCCGGTGGATGGGGCCGCCCATCAGCGTGCCCTCGCCCTCCCCTCTGGACAGACATTCGTAGCTTTGGTCCGCAAGGCATTCTGGGTAGAGGTAGTGGCCGTGCTCGGGCTCGACGGCCTGTGCTTGTGGCGGCGGGTCGAGGTCTCCTATAAAGCTTTGGTAAGGCTCCGTGCCGGCCATCGACTGGTGGTGGTGGTGGTGGAAGTAGCCGTCGCCGGCCGCCATTGTCTCTTGGGGGATCCCCCCGGAAAGTCCTGCGTCCTTGCCGCAGTGCAAGACCTCCAGCCCCGCGCCATCGTAACTCACGTTGACCTTCACGTTGTGCATCGACTGCCCCTCCCCCCGCTTGTGGTGGCCGTCGTACGAGCCGCCGCCGCCGCCGCCGAGGCAGAAGCCCCGCGCGATCTCCTCGCTGCAAAACATCCCCTCGGAGAAGCAGTAGCTCTCCTCTGCCTTCAACGACACGCATTCTCTCGCCTTCTTGACGCCGCCGAGGCCGCCCCTGCCCACGGTCTTCAGCGTGGAGTAGTGGTTCGCCGACAGCTCGGCGCTCCCTGAGTAGCTGCCCCTCGGACCCCACGCGTCCAGCCCCACGTCCTCGCCCACCTTCGCCGCCTCGCTGATGATCCTCCGCCCGTTGCTGGTGCCGTTGGGGCTGCTGTTGTGGTGGTGGTGGTGGTAGCGGTGGTGGTAGTTGTACGGGGCGGGTCGTGCTATTTTGGTTCTGCCGATGGGGCCGCCGCAGAAGCCGGCCAGGTCCAGCTCCCCCGTGGCCAAGGTGACGACCACGGGGCCGGTCTCCGATTGGCCGGTCCCGTACGAGCCGTAGGGCAGCTGGTAGTAGGACTGCGAGCCCGTGGCTTGGGCACCCTTGTCACATTTCGAGGGTTTCTCCAGCTTGTTGGCGGCGGTGGTGGACTCGGAGCGGAAGTAGTCCTCCAGCTGAGCCAGCTCCTCCTGCAGCAGAGAGGTCATCACCTCCAGATCCGAGGGCACCTTGACATCCTCTAAGGGCGACGGAGGAAGAGACGAGCAGGGAGAGGACTCGCTCGTCAACACAAACGAAGACAAATCGACTTTTTCCGTCATCCAATCTGAGTGACCATCACCTATAAAAACAAAAATGAAAAAAATCATTATCACATAATCAGTGGAAGCGATCCCGTTCCTGTCTGTCAGCTGTTTGTGGAGAATAACCAAAACAAAAAACACACATTCTGTAAAAAAACTATTTAAATCACGCAAGCTCGATAAATGTTAAAAAAATAAACAAAACATCCAGATAAAGTCCAAGTGAACAACTAACCGATCATCTGAAAATGATTGAACAGCATCGTCTGCGTTCGATAAATATCCACTTAGCTGTACTCACTGTACGACATTAGCCCCCGTGCTGCACTGCGGCTCCGACCTCGGGATGTGGAAAAATAAAAAAGCGTCTCGGCGAAACTCACCAATTAAGCGCTGCCTCTCCGCAGGCTCCGCCCCCGTGCCGGGCCGTGATTGGCTGCGGCTAGCCCGTCGGTGAAGGGGAGTGCCATGCTCGCACGTGGAAATGGGAGGAATTTTCCTGCGAAGGATCGATGCCGCCATTGTGTCGTCTGCTGCGATTAAATTGTTCAAAAGCACAAAGCGTGCACTGGCTGGATGAAAGAATTGTCAGAACACCTGAAGACCTGCGGGAGGGAATAAAAACACAATTAAGAAAATAAACTATTTTTATTTAGCCTTTGGAAATTCTCCCATTTCATCTTTTAAAGCGAAATAATTCCACAACAATTCTTTTTAAAAATTACAATTCATATTTAAACAAAACTACAAAAAATTTCAAAAAGTTGAATGAGGTCAAAATGAACTCGACGTTTCCTTCACCTGTAGCTGACGCATTATTGATTCATGTCTCTGTAATTATCAAGAAATAAGGTGCAAAAAAACGAATAAAATATTAAAATATCAAAAACATCATTGACACTTTTACATTACTTAAAAACATTATTGGAATGTTTTTAAAAATATATACAAACAACCACATATATACACAAATAACTTTATATATGTATATATAAAGTTATTTTGTAGAATGTAAGTTGTTTAAAAGTTGATCCAGAAACATAAGATATTAAATAACCTGTATGACACCATGTCACAGTGACTTTAACGTGGTGACTTTAAATAGCAATAAAAGCTGTAAAAGCTGCTTTTCACCCAAATAACGTCTGAATTAAAACACACAGATGAATGAGACTTTAAACCTGTTTGTTTGAGAAGAAGAGCGCATTGCTCTGTTTAAACTTTGCGCTGTTTCCCCTCCAAAGCTTAGAAAACACGCAGCAGCAGCAGCCGGTGAAACTTACCCCATAGTTTCTGAATAGTGTTGTAGCGCAAAGCTGCGGTGCAGGAGGCGGAAGGTTTCACGCGGGTCTAAACAGCCATGCTTTCTCCCCTTCTACCGGCCACGGGGACTCTTCGCGAGGCGCTATTTCCACCAACTACACTTGCGGACAGAAAGTTTTTAAATCCGCTACTTCTGGAACTCCTAGCGCCCGGGACCGGATCACGGCAGACACGATCACTCCGCGGTGTCTCTTTACACAGTTCACCCGGGCCGTTACGTCATGAAGCCGGGACTCTCCCCCCCCCCCCCCCCCTCCTCTCATCAGAAACGGTTTGTGTTTTTTTAAGTTTATTGTGTTTTATTTTAATTATAAAACGAGAGGAATTATAACACATCCATTTAAAATCACTTTGAAACGCCTTTGTGCGTTTGAAGGTATTAAAATAGCATCTCTACATTAAAACAAGTGTTTAAAACAGCACATTCACGTCTCCACCTCACAGAGCAGTGCTCTAAATAATAATACAGAACGTGTAAGATATTATTAACATAAAAAAACAACCTAAAAGTGAGAAAATGTGGAGGGTTCGCGCAGCTGTTGCCGGCTCTAGTTTCTGGCAGCGCGGAGCGGCGGAGGGACACCGTGTTGCAGTTCGAAGGTGTAACTTTAGTTGCAGCCCTGTTGCATCAGATCCGCGGGGGATTCGCTGACTGCTGGAACAGCGCGGCCTCACCATTGGTTTATCTAAGGGCAACTTCTTTTATTTTGTAGTATTATTTCTGTTGGCCTGCCATCGGTCTTCTGCTGATTGCTGATCATTGCACATTAACACCGACCTGGGACCGGTTTACTGGGAATAATAGCGGAGCAGTGGGAATAAACCATGACCTCCAGCTGGATGTAAACCCAGGCAGACTGCCACTTAGAAATCAATTAGCGAGCTGTTTACTCTCCCTGCGAGGAGGTAGAAGTGGATCAACTCTCATTCAGACGTTCTAACCCGTTAACACATTTTATTTGACATGCGTGATCAAGTTTACCACTTATTAGTATTTAAAACATCAAAACATAAGTGTGAGATCTTGTGTTCTTGTTGTTTTGCGTCCCTGAATGTTGCTGAATCGTCTTTTAATTGTGTTTTTAATTCCACAATGTTCATTCTGCTCAACAGAGACGTTGTTCTCTGTCTCCTGCAGAAGTAAATGAGTTTATAGTTTATATGTCAAGTCAATGATTAACAAAAGCACACAACACACAGAAGTTATTCACTTTACATGTGACAAATCTGATCCGCTGTTTTGTGAAACTATTGTGTGAGAAACGTAGATGTCAGTGAGTTGATGAGTAGAAGCTGTTGTGTTCATTTATTTTATGAGGCGTAGTGAGAAGATAATCAGATATATGTTGCATTAAAAGTATATATTTTGTGAGTCTTCTCTACGTTGACACATCCAAACTATTTAAAAAACATATTTTCACCTTTTGTCCTGTCGAACATTCATGTCTGATGTCGACCGACAGAAAATACAAACTCCACAGAGAGAGGAGTCGGAGACGAATGCTTTGTTTTAATCTGTGAGTTGATCCATAAACACACAACACTGATTCAGAGTGTTGATGCACAACGTTCTGTTCATGTGTTTCAACCAGACACACATACACACACACACACTCACACACACACTCACACACTCATGCACACACAGGAAGTTGAAAGGTATTTAAAATCAAATATGCATCAATATCAGCATTTGGTCTTGAAAAATGCCATGAAGCACGTTGGACAGAACTGAAATGTGTAAATTCATAAATATATAAATTGTCTTATCACAACACAGTTACTAAATCGCCCTCCTCACCACTACGTCTATATTTCTATTTTGTTAAATTTGAATGGTACTAAATCAACTTTATTTTAAACCCAGCACATATAAGCACTATATAGACATGTAATGAATGGTTTATAACACACTATAAAGTAGTTGTAATATAAATGACTGGCCCCTCATTAGTAACACCGGGACGACTCTGCATGGAGCTCCTCTGCCTCCCCGACTAACCAAAAGCTGATTGAAGCAGCCAGGTCTTCTTGTTGCTATGGTAATAGGCAACACTGGCTCACCCCTCTGTCGAAAAAAATACATGTTTTGGCAACCCTGTACCCACGACCCCCCCCCCCCCCCCCCCCCCCCCCAGAGCTCCTTATTGTTTACAGTGTTCGTCTTGCTATTTCCGCCGACAGTGCAGTTTTTTTTTTTATATTATGCATGATGCACCCGATTAGTCGCGCATTCATTTGTGTGCAATGCTCCTGCAAGAATCTTTTATTTCATTTGTTTTGAAACCTTCAACAAATCACTGAGATCAGTTATGAATGTAAAACAACGAATAAGTAGAAATAACAGAAAGGAAATTGAAAATATATCTATTTTAAATTATGAAAAAGTTATTTATTGAGCATGTGTTGACGGTGTTGCCGTTGCTATTTTTGCAAACAGTGCAGTTTTTTTATTCATTATTTTTATTATTCACGATACAACTATTCACACATTCATTTGTAATCATGTGAGGTCAAAGCTCATTCTATATTTCATCTGATGTACAAACTCCCACACAACACCAGCCCGTTATGAATGTGTCAATAACACACTTTCATTCACACGCTCATTGTTTTTCCAGCAAGAGTAAGGAAATAAAGAAATATGACTATATTTTAAATTGTAATACAGTTATTTTATTTTGCCTAAATGTTTTAAGATTTAAAAGAATAAACTATCAATATTACCATCAGTAAAGATGCATCTCAGTGACCATTGACCCACAGTACACTGTATTACTGTAGAGTCCACAACGAGGCAAAGCCCCGCAAGAATTCAAGATTTAATCTATTTTATAACCTCCAACAAATCACCAAGATCATATTAATGAATGTCAATAACACACTTTTCGTCACACAATATTTTCCGAGCAAAAACAACTGAATTTAAGATTCCAGAGTGAAGAAGTGAAAGAAAAAACTCTTACAATGTGTGTGTGTGTGGGGGGGGGGCTACATGTTTAATAACATAAATATCAGCATGTGAGACTGTAAAGAAGTGCGTGACCTTTGACCCACACTGTATATTTACAGCAGAGTCCACACATTTCAGCGTTGTGTGCAACAGTGAATCTCAAATGAATTCCTCCACTTGCAGGCTTTTTTTATTTATTTATTTTTTCTGTATTGCGGCAAAAGCGATTGCCTTCTTTCTGTGCAGGATTGCGCTCCATCTGTCCGTCTACTGTACAGCCGTGCAGCAGCCGTCTCCAGCGGTGCATCGTGGGATGGGGAAGAGCCTCCTTCAAAGACGAGGGCGGCCGTGCACTCCTCAGCCGTGCACGTTGGCACCAGTTACACCATCATTTCATCACCAGCGAGCTCCCGGAGAATCGCACTAACATTAAGTTTTTACGCGGGATTGGCAGCAGACGCAGTGCCAGCACTGAACCCCGTTTAGACTCAGCCTCCCATTCAGGAGCTGCTCCCAAACAGATTGTTGTTTGTTGATGAAGTGCTGTATTTGTGTTCAACAAAATGGTGTGAATTGTGAAGAATCCCTGTTACAGCGGGATGACGTGAGGAGAGAGAGAGGGGGGGATTAAAGAAAGAAGAGAATGGGGGAGACTTCAAAGGCTGTGTTTGAATGATGGCTGGCGTATTGTTTTGATAAGTGTTCCCCCAGGAGAACATGTGGAGGGGGGGGGGGCCCCAGGAGAACATGTGGAGGGGGGGGGGGGGCCCCAGGAGAACATGTGGAGGGGGGGGGGGCCCAGGAGAACATGTGGAGGGGGGGGGGGCCCAGGAGAACATGTGGAGGGGGGGGGGGGGGGGTGTCACTTTCTCCTCTCATCTGTGGAGAAGCAGCCGAGGGAACGACAGCACCCTGATCACCGCTGCTCAAACACGCACATGCACATCATTCGCCTTAAACACGAGCACGAGATGAGCAGGTGATGGTGATGATGCTGGTGCATGGGGGGGGGGGGGGGGGGGGATTGTTTAATCCGATCCTCAGGACACACACTCATCTGCTCATTGTGATTTCATCACTTCCTGTAAGTGAATTGAGACAAAAACACACAACGTCAAAATCACGCTGTGAATTTCTACATTCGTTTTTTCTGCAGCGAGTGTGAAAGTTGGATGAACGTTGTTTCACTTACAAACATGGACGAGGAGTTCAGTCAGCAGCACTTTGGCCCTGGACGTGTTTCCAATGATGAAAGGGTGATTATAGGTCTCACTACTTTGACTTCACAGATTCTGTAGATCGTGAACAAACACATGAGCTGTGAAACATCAACGGACACAATGCAGACGGAGGTCTTCTTCAAAGAGCAGCTTCGTCTTTTCTCTCTTTCTGTGTAACTGCAGTGAACTCAGCCGACAGAGAAACACTTTTAAATATACATTTGAATATTCATACAAAGTGACACACAGGATCCTGTTATTCTGTTCGGTGGTCAAACACGAGGGTCACGAGGGTCACGAGAGGAAATACTAAACATCGTGAACACGGCAGAGTTTCATCTCTTCAGGCCACAAAAACAGTGATGATGTCATCAGGACATTTCTCACGGTTCACTTCCACAAACACACTTTTACATGAATAATTATGAATGATCAGGAGTCTTTCATTGTCTGGGTGTTTTAATGTGCATCTTTCACATCTATCTGAGGAGCCTGTTTGTCCTGCAGTGTGGATCTCAGCTGGTCTGATCTGGTCTGATCTGGTCTGATCTGGTCCTGACTTGGTCCTGGTTTAGGTGGTCTTGACTAACACCGCAAGCAAATATTATTTATTCATTGAATTTGGGCTATTATTCATTATAGCCCAAATTCACAATGTCGATCAATTAGCATGAGGAGAAACCTTGACTTGTTGTTGAGGCCAGAGGGAGAACGAGTGAAGAGCAGGCGTCGCTCGTAACGCTTCACTGAGACGTTACTGCCATGACAGTAAAATAAGAATAAAACACACAGTGTGCCAAACTGTTGCCAACCACAGACCTAAACACAACCGATTGTACGGCAACACATTTAATTAAATTCCACGTAAATGAGCTTTACTGAGAGTGAATATTCCAATTTAATGATTATCATCACTGGAGGGCCGTCAGCACACCTCTCCCTCCAATCCAATCCAATCAGGCTGAATTGGCTTCATCTCTCTCTCTCTCTCTCTCTCTCTCTCTCTCTCTCTGTCTCTCTCTCTCTCTCTCTCTCTCTCTCTCTCTCTCTCTCTCTCTGTCTCTCTCTGTCTCTCTCTCTCTCTCTCTCTCTGTCTCTCTCTCTCTGTCTCTCTCTCTCTCTCTCTCTGTCTCTCTCTGTCTCTCTCTCTCTCTCTCTGTCTCTCGCTCTCTCTCTGTCTCTCTCTCTCTCTCTCTCTCTCAGAGACAGAGAGAGAGAGAGAGAGACAGAGAGAGAGAGAGAGACAGAGAGAGAGAGAGGGAGAGAGAGGGAGGGAGGGAGAGAGAGATTTCAAGCCATCCTGGTCGTATTACAGCAGGCTGTTGGTAATCCTCTGCCTTTGATGTGGGAGCTGTGCTGTAGTTTAAACACGGTTCTCCCTCTGCACCTCCACCAGGAGCCCCCAGCTGGAGGAGGAGCGCCTCACGATGGAGCGGCGGAGAGTCGAGGGGTTCTGGGTTTGTTTGCTTCTACCTGAATGCAGGTGAGACGGAGACGCAGACGGAGGGTTTGTTGGTGGTGTGTGAGTGAATGTGAGGTTAACAGGAGATTCATCCCATAATACTTCATTCATGCCTCAAGGGGGGAGTCAAAGCAGGCGAGTCCACAGAACATTATTATTATTCATACACACAAACCAACGAAGAAGACAAGAGACCAACAGCTTCAATAAGGTGCATTCATCAGTTTAAAAGACGAGTTATTGTACATGATAAACACCAGACCTCGCTCTCTTTGTGTGGCAGTAAAAGCACATCAGAATTTCAGAATAAAAGTCTCATGATGAACATGTTAAGGGTAGCTTCAAATTGAATTGAGTGCTGGATTAAAAGCACTTTAATGTAAAGATGTATTCTCATCAGAATAACATTTTCCCTAAACGAAGTGAGACTCACAATGACTCTTAGGTTATAAAACTACATGTCAAAGAGGAAGTCCTGTTTTAAAGCACGTTGCTGGTTTGCAGGTTAAGAAGTCATACTGGGAGAAATCCATCACAGACAAAGCACATTTTCTCAATTGAATTGAACCTCAAGCCTCAATTAACCATAATGCAATGCAGCTGACGACCATGTGCTCAGAGGCATTAAAACACACCAGAACCACCTTGTTGGTTGAGCGGATCATAAACAACCTGAAGCTACAGAAACGTGTTTTAAACAGAAACTGTCTGATTGTGTCTCAGAGAAAATTCAAAGTTAGTTTAAAGTGACAGTGAAGAACTTTTACCTGGTCCTGAACCAGTCTCAGTGTAGTCCTGATCCTCTATATGAACCAGTCTCAGTGTAGTCCTGATCCTCTATATGAACCAGTCTCAGTGTAGTCCTGATCCTCTATCAGACCTCCATCATTAAAGAGACCATCAGAGAGAAGATGGTCTGTTTCTATAGAGTTATTCTTGATGCTCGTCATCGGTGCCACCGTGGACAGAGACCGGTCCACCGTGAACAGACCCAGGTCCTCCAGCAGAGACCGGTCCTCTGTGGACAGACCCAGATCCTCCAGCAGAGACCGGTCCACCGTGGACAGAGACCGGTCCACCGTGGACAGACCCAGATCCTCCAGCAGAGACCGGTCCACCGTGGACAGACCCAGATCCTCCAGCAGAGACCGGTCCACCGTGGACAGACCCAGATCCTCCAGCAGAGACCGGTCCTCTGTGGACAGACCCAGATCCTCCAGCAGAGACCGGTCCACCGTGGACAGAGACCGGTCCACCGTGGACAGACCCAGATCCTCCAGCAGAGACCGGTCCACCGTGGACAGACCCAGATCCTCCAGCAGAGACCGGTCCTCTGTGGACAGACCCAGATCCTCCAGCAGAGACCGGTCCACCGTGGACAGACCCAGATCCTCCAGCAGAGACCGGGATACGCTTACGTCATCATCCCAGACAAACCAGCCAATCAGGAACAAGCAGAAGCAACAATGAACAATTGCAACATGAATTGTTGTTTTTGTTGTTGAAAAACATGGTAATATTTCTGCATTGAATGACAATGTTTCGTTGTTGCTAATATAACTCACATCAACCTCTGACTCTGAGTTTACAGCTTTTCCTCCAGCAGAGACCGGGCACAGAAGCCCCTCTGAGCAGCTAGCATGGCTGTCCACACTGAGACTTGTGAAGAATTAATTATGGTGAGAAATGATGTGGCAAAAAGAAAATCATTGAAAATCATTCTGCAGACAATTTAAGTTTTAGAAAATTGTCTACAAATAAATCATCAGAACTAACTGGAGTGTTCTGGATGTTACAAAATGGAACAATCGAGCAGCGAGGGAGAGTTCCCCTTCACATCTTAAGTCACACAAAGCACACTGAAGCTGGGAGGCGCTGTCCTGGTGTCTGCAGCACCCATGGGACCCTCGAGACAAACCAAGGCGGTGCTTAAACCTCTAGAACACTACACAGCGTAAGAAAACCAGAACAGAGCGAAGCGAAGGCAGCCGGCTCTCTGCTTTATCCACCTGCAGCCCAACACATCCCTGCTCAAGCTCTGTACACGCACAAACACACACAAAAGCCGTGGACTCTTTGTTATACCAACACGGGAATCATACAGTCAAGATATGGCCTCACTGACAAATAATGATTCTCTGGGATTGTGCTCATGTACCGCCGCCGTGCGCTTGTGTTTGTCCCTGATCTTCAACATTTTGGTAGAAGTGTGGATTCCAATAAAGGCTTGTTAAACAACAGATTTCATTCTCCGACTCAAGAGGGGCCCTGCGCGGCCCAGAGGCGTAAGCTGCTCCTTTGAGCGTCTAAATCCCCGCATGCAGCGTCTGACTTCCCTTTGTTATCCGCTGCTGGATGTTCCTTCACTGCGCTCGCTCTGGAGAGGCTCCAGCACAAACCCGCGCAGAGGGAGCTTTTAGCTGTAAGATCATCTCATTGAGATCATCAAGCCCCAGCTAATTTAACTTTTGATGCGATATATCTATGTGGGAGCACAGGGGGGTGAACATATTGTGTCAATAAAGAATTAATCAGCCAGCGATGGGGGAGCCGGGATTTAATGAGCCCCTCCCTGGATTTAGAGATGAGAGACATGAAACAGAATGTGTGCTGCCCTCTCCTGCCTGGTGCTGTGAACACGCCCACGCACGCACACACGCACGCACACACACACACACGCACACACACGGGTGTTCAGCAGCCAGTGAAAATGTTTAAGTAAAATGCCTATAGTTTATATGGGTTTATTCGTTCTCATGAACCTTGATTGTAAAATACAAAACTGTCAATTTCAGATTAAGATGTAGAGAGTTCCATGACTAAATTCCAGTACGAACCAATACAGGTGCTTCATTATGGACTCATGGTGTGTTATCATCTTAGTTGTATCAGCTTGTCTTGCTTTAAAGGTCCAGTGTGTAGGATCTGGCGTCATCTAGCGGTGAGGTTGCAGATTGCAACGTTCTCCCATGTGCCAAGCTTACCAAATTGTGCCAAATTACGTGGCCGACGCAAAAAAACGTAAACACGAGTTGTTGTGAGAGAGCGAGAGAGAGAGAGAGAGAGAGAGAGAGAGAGAGAGAGAGAGAGAGAATGGCTGTGAATTTGTGTGAGCGAACTAGTTGTCAGCGAGGCAGAAGAGAGTTCGTTCAGCGGAAAGATGTGGAAATGAATGCTGCAGCTCCTCAAGAGCATCAAAGGTTTCACGTGTTTCGTTTTCGGCCCGAGAGACCAAAACAAAAGCGTCTCTGGTAGAGACCTGTCAATCACTGTAGCCCCGCCCTAAAGCATCCCCTGCTTTATGGTCTGTGTGACTCTAAATGGACCATAATGTACTAAATGAACATCATGCTGTATTGAAGAAGACTTGAAACTAGAGATTGAGACCATAAACTCATGTTTACAATGTTTACTGAGGTAATAAATCAAGAGAGAAGTCGAGTCATTTTCTCATAGACTTCTGTACAACCAGAGGAGTCGCCCCCTGGTGGTCAGTGGAGAGAATGCAGCTTTAACACATGAAGCTTTGACTTCACTTTCGGAGCAGGTTAGATTTTCCCTTCTGGGTTCCTGTAGAAACATGGCGGCCCGCTCCTTATGCAGATATAAATGAACAAAACATGACCTTAAATATGTACAGTAGTCAAAGACGAGAGACAAATATGTTTTTGATCCTGTCTGATGTGTGCCGTGAACACATGATGTTTGTCAGTTTGAAAGATCATTTTGCACGTCAAGAAGTCTGCATTTTGTCACAGATTTGTCGTCGTATCATTTCGTGATGAAACCGCTCAGTTAGCTTCACCTCTCGTCTCACTGTACGTCAACAACGCAGCCATTAGCTTGGTTTGCTAGCTAGCTTGCTAAATTAGCTATGTCCGCCAAAATCAACACAAAATAAAAGTTCCTCGTAGTAGCTGTAAGTCACAGAGAAAAACTGGAATAGTTTCTTTGATCAGAAATAATCATAAACTGTCTATTATCTATCAATCTATTGACCTGAACGCTACTTGTACGTGATAAATGTGAAAGGTGGAACAAAATACTCAAGAAATACAAGAAAAATGTGATTTCACTGTGTGAAAAGAACTTCACTCCCTTTTTGGGGGGATTTCTGCACATTCAAAACACTTGAAGAAGAAGAAAAAGGGAAAAGATGTATAAAAAAAAGAAATGGATGTTAAAACATTTGAACAATTACCCATGAAAGAATAAAAGCTATTGCCAGAGGTGATTTGGGCTGCACTGAAGCCACGATGGCAGCCGCACTATTAGCTCGTTAGCTGCCGCTAACAGCCGACTTGATTACTCTGAATTGCTGCTACATAACCCTCAACACTCGTCTTCCTCGTTGTGCTCCATTATGTCCCCAAATAATCTCCCCGGTGGACGAATAAAGTTGTAATCTTGACTCTTGAGTACCACATTGATCCCCCAAAATTTCCATGTGCTTTAATTGCGTTGAGGAACGTTTTCTAAACGACAAACAAGAGCAGCACTGTGGATGGATCTGATATAAAAGCAGTGCTTCACACAGTCGGTATAACCAAAGATAACAATACTGTGATGATTTACGCTCCATTCAGGACGATCTTTGATTGATTTTTTCGTAGCAGCAGAGATCAAAGGCAGGAGGAGACTAAAGATAAAAGAAGATAAAAGAAGAGCTGGAGGAAACTGTCACGTGTCACCTCCAGTAGTGTGGCAAACCTGGAATGAATGAAGAACTCAACACAACACAGTGTTTCACGTCACACCAACACAGTCTCAGAGAAGCAGTCACCAAATGGAATCTATTGGTTTTGTGTGGGACACGAATTGTCCGTTTTTTCGTATCGCTCAGGAAGACGAAACAAAAGTTAGGTTTAGGAAAAACATCATAGTTGGGCTTAAAATAACTATGAATAGTTTTAGGCAATAAAACCACCAACAGTTGGGTTTAGGCAACAAAACCAACAGTTGGGTTTAGGCAACAAAACCAACAGTTGGGTTTAGGCAATAAAACCAACAGTTGGGTTTAGGCAATAAAACCACCAACAGTTGGGTTTAGGCAACAAAACCAACAGTTGGGTTTAGGCAACAAAACCAACAGTTGGGTTTAGGCAATAAAACCAACAGTTGGGTTTAGGCAATAAAACCAACAGTTGGGTTTAGGCAATAAAACACCAACAGTTGGGTTTAGGCAACAAAACCAACAGTTGGGTTTAGGCAATAAAACCACCAACAGTTGGGTTTAGGCAACAAAACCAACAGTTGGGTTTAGGTAACTAAACCAACAGTTGGGTTTAGGCAACAAAACCAACAGTTGGGTTTAGGCAACAAAACCAACAGTTGGGTTTAGGCAACAAAACCAACAGTTGGGTTTAGGCAACAAAACCAACAGTTGGGTTTATTATAGATTACGTCACGTTGCTCTGACTGTTGCTTACTCGCGTGGATATATTCAATGGGTGTGTCCACCACCAATAAGGATCCTCATAGACTTTCCATTGGCATTATTTTCATGCTGAGCGACACAAAAAACAGATAATTTGTGTCGCCGTACACGAAACCAATAGATTGTATTTTGTGACTATTTCACAAGCTGCTGTGATACTGGGCTGGTTATGGAGGTTTGATGGTATTTGGAAAAGTCTGTGCTGTAGAAATAAATGTCTCCGCTGATCTGTATTCTGCTTCTTATCCACGCGGGTGAACGATCAGAGAGAAGAATTTTAATATCCTGCCAGAAATTCCCCTCATGTTTACCCTGCTTTGTGTCTCACAGGATGATGGGCCTCATCTCAGTTGTCCTTGACACAAAATCTCCTGTAATGTTTTTGACTCTTGTTGCCTAAAAGCACAGGACTACTTGATGAGCGTGGTCAGTGATGATGATGATGATGATGTTACACCAGAGCAAGCCGTTTACATATCAATTCCATTAAAGGAGCATTCCAACAATGTTACACTTCAGTTCACTTGTCATGTCGAGTAAGAAGTGGACGTAGTCGTTGTGAAGTCACTCATTGGTTTGTGGACTGATGTTTTGATGCCTTGAGTTTTGCATTTTGTCCATCACCATCTTGTTTTTTTGCAACCAGTGAACAGGAAGTGACCATATCTGGACTGAGGAGGAGTAGAGACGACGTAGAGACGCCGTATACGTCTCTGGTAGAGACCTGTCAATCACTGTGTAGCCCCGCCCTAAAGCATCCCCTGCTTTATGGTCTGTTTGACTCTAAATGGACCATAATGTACTAAATGAACATCATGCTGTATTGAAGAAGACTTGAAACTAGAGATTGAGACCATAAACTCATGTTTACAATGTTTACTGAGGTAATAAATCAAGAGAGAAGTAGAGTCATTTTCTCATAGACTTCTATACAACCAGAGGAGTCGCCCCCTGGTGGACACTAGAGAGAATGCAGCTTGAAACACTTGAAGCATCTGCTTCACTTCTCAGAACTGAAGGTTGACGTCTGAAAGTTTTATTAACTCCTCTGTCAAGACAGAAGAACCAATTTGGGCTTTGAACCGACAACTGTTTCACAGAAAGCCCGAGTAACGACCTGGAGGCGTGAGGTTAGATAGAGTCGAACAAAGAGACCCTATCAAATGGAATTAGATGTTGACATAGCTCGACATATTAAAGGTGCCCTGTGGAGTTTTCTTGAAAACAAAGTCAACGTTAAGATGTCTGCCAGATTATCTGCCCAGAGAGTTGGTTTTTTTGCTGCTTTTTCACATTCCTACTGATGCAAATTCAAAAAATGAGAACAGTTGATGGTTTCTCAATATTGCCAACCGTAGCTTAATGTTATGATCCAATTCTGCTCGTAGATCCCCCTAAATGTTACACACTGTTCCTTTAAATCAGCATACTCAGGGACTTCATGAGTGGCCTTTAAGTCCCACATTTAATCAGATTAGGTCCCAGATTCCTGCACATGTACCGTGTTTCAGCTGATTTAATACTGAAATGTAGCTCTGTGTGTATTCATAGAGAAAAGAGTCTTCACTGTGAAATGTATGATTGTAAAAGTTTTTATGATACATTTGCTTTGTTAGTAGAAATCACAGGGAGGCTCCGATCTTAATCAAATTGCATACTGCCCTTGCAATTACCCACAATTCATAGCAATGTGACGTTAAACACGGGGTTACACAGGGACGACACATGTGTGTTCAGCCTGGAATATTACATTTACACAGAAACATTGTTTTAAAACAAAAGAGTGAATATAGATTATTTAACAAACACGTCTCATGTTGTGAGGAAAGAGCCGGGAAGACGTTCAGGCTCTCATTCATATTCACACCATGTAAAGCCCTTTACAGCCTCACACTCAACCATCACCAGCTGACGTCAGTGAGTCCCTGAGGGTTCAGGGTTCAGGGTTTAGAGGGGGACACTGTGCACCGTGAACTATCACCCTCTTGCTCATGTATCTCCTGCACACTGCAAGGATTTAGGAGAACATCCTGGTATTTCTGTGTATTGGGACTTAGATCTTTTTCTAGCAGACTCATAATACGGTTTTATGGGTGAGATGATCTCAGCATAGTCAGTCAGGCCTCTTGTTGCTCAACTGTGTTTACATTGCTCGGTCATCATGCTGGATCAGACAATGGCTCCTGTATGTCCCCCCCCCCATCCCCCACATAACTGGAGGAGTGGACTTCTGGCAGCAGGATCATTGATTCAGCTTTTTTGGGAAGTGAAACTCTTTCGGGAACAGGGAGGAGGCTGCAAAGGTCCAACGGATTTGGGGGGGGAGTGACTCCAGAGGGAGGTGGGGGTGTGGGGGTATAAACAGCAAACCACCGCCACCACCCCCACTTCGTTGGTGCAACTTGCCCCGGCACATCCGACTCAGTCCGTCCGCCTCTCCGTGACTCCAGGCCCGCTGCAGGCTGGAACTTGCCCGCTCGAAACGCACCGACTGCGCTCCGCAGACATGGCACCTGTCCTCCGAACGCTCGTCCTCGTCATCGCCTCAGCGCTCGTGCAAACTGCGCGTGCGGCCCTCTTCAATGACACGTGAGTAAAAAAAAAAGAAGAAAAAAAGCGTTTTTATCAACAAAAACTTCTCGTGTTTTTCTGCAAAAAACAAAAAGTTTGCTTTGTGCGTCACGCCAGAGGACGCCAAGTGCGCGCGCGCGCCAGTGTTTTTGCAGGAGACGCAGCTGCACGTGATGAAGTCAAAAGTTAGATGTTTTTTATGTGTTGTTGCGGAATCACTAAGGACCAAAACCCAGCAGAGAGTCCAGTGGTTGGCCTTAAGATACTGTTATGCAGTGTGTGTGTGTGTGTGTGTGTGTGTGTGTGTGGTGTGAGTGTCCATCTACTACCACTTATTAACTATTTGATTAATAAGCAGCTCTTCTCTGCTAAACGTGGGAACAATGGCTGACGTGTGCTGTGTTTGTTGGTGAATCTAAAGTGGTGACCACTGTTCTTTAAGAGATCTTTGCTTCACAAACAAAACTCCTCTTCATATTGATTCTGTTCTGACCTTTGTTTTGTGTGTTTACCATAATTCAAACGCCTCATAGTTTTTGTGTCAGAGTCCAATGACTTCTCATCATTGTGCAACTGGTCAAAACAGCATCGATATTCTCAGCAGCAGCAACCACAACTCAATGAAATGTGTCCTTTACTTCTCACTGGCAGCTGTGTGTGCCAACCAGCCTCACACAGCAGCAGAGCGGTTGTTTCCGGCCTCCGTCCATGTAATCGACAAGAACCATTCAAATAACAACACACTTCAAATACTGATTATTTTGTCTTTTTCAGTGGTGGACTGAGTTGGATTTACAACTCAAGAGTAAAAGTACTTGCTTTGTGACTGATATTATATTTCTACAAATGTCCTTCTGAAATGGAGTGAAGTATAAAGTAGCATACAATGAAAATACCAAATGAAAGTACAAATGCATCAAAACTGCAGCGCTTGAGTAAATGTACCGAGTTACTTTCTACCGCTGGTCTTTGTTGCACATTTCAACCTGCAACGGAAACGAGCTGTAAACACAACACTGACATCGTCGTTTAAATCAATACAGCGAACATACATGTGTCTGTTTACGTCTCCAAAAGACCGGCAGCAACATTAGCATTCATCTGGAGTTGTGTTTCCGGACATTGGATGAATTTAAGTCCAATATTCACTCGCCTTCTTGCTCTGTTTCTGGTCTCCAACTCTTGAGAAAGGTGTTAAATGCTCCAGTATGTTCACCAGCTAGTTGCTAGTTGTGTCCCTGGTTGGTAGGGTAGAGTGAGTTTGTATCATAGATGGATGATGCATCTTCATTTCATCCTATAAAAAAAGAAGCCAAAACATCCCTGATACGGGAGCGGCCATCTTGAGATCTGCGGAGCGGTGATTGGGCGGAGCTGGAGCAGCGGGTATGGAGGTCCTGCCCTCACAGCCACCCCGAGCCAATCACGAGCTCAGCAAGGCCACAGATCGTTAGCGTGAGCCACCTAGCTGCTACGTTAGCACCACGGGTAGCTGTTTGGCTAGAAAGACACAACAACAACAACAACAACCATAATATCTTCATGAATACATTTATTTGTGAAGTGACACGTTCTATTACGGAGACTTGTGACGGGTATGGAAAGTTAAAGTTATGTCGGCCTCTCTTGTACGATTCCCGAGACTACAACTTATTACAACCAAAGTTATCTGAACACTTCCATACGTATTGAGTAGACTGTGGCAAAGCTTCAACGAAGCATCAGACACCACATCATGTTCTGCATCCAAGGCCCCTCCTCCAGATGAATCGTACACAGAGGGGAGTACAGGTCTTTGCCACAGGCCGTCTTGATCTGCTTATTATCTAGTTTCTGCGTTCAACTGGGAACCAGTTACGGTTTCAAGGTAAGATGAGACTTTCACCTGCAAGTTCCTCGTTACTGCATCGTTTTATTAACCACACGGAAGTTTCGGGTTCACAACACGGACACAGAGTTCAATACATTTTGCCATTACACACATCACGCCAATAACAGCTCTGATTTCCTCTGCTCAGCGTCAGTACTAGAAAACAATCCAGGATTCCAATAATAAAAGAACAATATTCCTTATGCAAAATACACTATAATGATTATTATAATGCTGGAACAGAAAGGAACATCTGCTTTTGGTTTTTATTTGTATTCTTTTGTTCAGATCTGCAGCTCATGTCCTTTTCTCTTTTTCTCTACCTGCAGTATTTTCGCGGTGACTGTGAGCTCCCAGGTGAGAGGAGGGAAGCAGGAGACCCTGTGTGCTCAGATCCACGGCCCCCAGGAGCCCGTCACTCTGACCGTCGCCCTGGAGCTGGGCTCTGGCAGAACCGCCATTCTGGAGGAGAACGTCAGCGAGGACTTCTACCGCTGCCTGAGCTTCCAGGTCTGACCCGACACGTGTGGACACGGCTAACGGGCATTCTGCTCTTTGGGCGGAGGGGGAGATCTCAGAGGTCTTTAGTGGTTAAATGCGTCCAAGAGGCTCCCAGGTAGCCTTGAACCAACACACTCTGAGTCATCACTCCTCTGTAAACTGCTGCTCTGCTTTCTGTCACACCGCCGCTCGCTGTTATGCAACTTACTGGAGGGCCTGGCTCCACATCGATGGAACGACCCGCCGACCCCAATCAGCTCTGTGACAATAGCGCTTACTCTCACTTCCCCCCCAGTGTTCCCCCCCCCCCCCCCCCGCTGCTGGCAGACCGAGTCTGGCATTAGTCTGCGACTAAACAAAGGCTGCTTTCTGCCAAAGGCTAGATATGTACCTGCATTCCTCTGGACTATCTCCCCCCCTACCGTCAGTCTCACAACACACACACAAACACACACCTTTCACCCGCATGTTGAAGCGGTCCCTGTTCAGCAGCTCCATTAGCAAGTGAGAACATATGCTACACAAGTATGATGCTGTTTCGCTCAATTTCAGCAGAACTCGGATGGATTTGCTTCCCAGCTGTTTTTGTCATCATTGACCAGATGTTTGAACAGCGAAAAAAACGAAATGTACAATCTAGAAAAGTGCAGAAATCGACATTTTAAAAGCTTCCAACGTCCTCTCTGACAGATGCATGTTGTCTTTTCTTGTTTTCTGCAGGTCCCTACCGTGCGCTTCAGTACCGTAGCAACCGTTAGTGTCACCATTCAGGGTGCGAGCGCCTCGATGAGCAAGAGGACCAAAATCCTCATCGAGCCTCCTGCTTTCATCCACATCATCCAGACCGACAAACCCATCTACAAACCCGGACAGACGGGTGAGTGTTCACACCTCTGTGGAGGATGCAGTCGTACTGTTCATACGGCCCGCGTCAGCACCACCGCGCCGCTTACTAATTCAGCTGCATTTGCACAATTCTGGTCTACACGACTCCATCTGCATAATGCTGAGCCGCTGCTTTAGGAATGCCGTCTGTATCCAGCACACGGCGGAAGGGTAGTTCCTCAAGAGTTCTTGGTAGAGGTTGTGTTCAAGAGAAAATATAAAAACATCCATCACATCACAATTAAAATCTCACGGACCTTTTTTAAAATACAATGTATTTAGTTTTTTCTTTAATTTTGGGGAAGACTTCAACCACAAGATGACCTTCTGTACATCAACTACTCACTCAGTTCATTTGAATTCTTCAAGAATTTCAAAAGTGAAAGAAGATTTAAAACATGGAGAGCTTTTCACAAAAAGCAAAAACGACATCAAAACATCTACAACCTCAAGCAGCTCGTGCAGAAGAATCCAACTCGTTCATCCAGTCGAATGCTAGGGGTGGGAATCGCCAGAGATCTCGCGATACGATATTATCGCGATACTTCGATATTATCACGATACTTTCACGATACTGCGATATTCTGAGTATTGTGATAACATATATTGCGATTTATTACTTTTTTCAACTTCAAATTATGTCCCCAAAGGAAAACTGTGTCAACATCATGTTTTATCTGAGTTCTTTCTCTGATGTCTCCATCTTTGTTTCGACCAACTTCCTACCATTTCACCCACGCAGACCCGGCACCTCTGCTGACCTCAGCAGGAAACAACTCAGCACCATCTAGTGGACTGAAAAAGCAATTGATTTGATTTTTTTAAATTAATTTTTTTTAAATAGTTTATATAATAAAAGATCGATACTTGGCGTCCGTGTATCGATATAATATCGCCACGCAAAATATCGCGATACTATGCTGTATCGATTTCCCCCCCACCCCTATCGAATGCATCGTCGCATCTGTTGCAATAATGGTCACTTCAACGGAAACGAGCCGTAAACTCAACACTGACATCGTTGACTCTCAGTGTAGCAAACATACATGCTGCATACATAAAACATGCATTTGTCTGTTTACGTCTCCAAAAGACGGGGAGCAACATGAGCTTTCATTTTGAGTTGTGTTTCCGGACATTAGATGAATTTAAGTCCAATGTTCACCTTTTTGCTCCGTGTCTGGTCTCCTCCAGCTCCTGAGAAGGTCCGTGCATGAGAATGTAGTGAAGAGTTTTAAAGGTGTTTGTGAAGGAGTGAGCGTCTGACTGGATGAATGAGACGTGATTATTCTGCACCAGTTGTGTAACGGTCGGTTCGATATGGTTTTGCTGTTGTGAAATTTACTTTTCTGTTTGTTGATTCGCCGCGGAGGCGTGAGTGAAAAACTATATTTATTTAAAGAATTCAAGGTAACACGGGATGACTAATCACTGAATACTCATGGACTTTGATGCACGCCCCCGCAAAGCCTGTGAGGGTTTAGTTCTGTCCGACTGTCGGATCCTCGAGAGTTTGAATCTCTCTCTGACATTTTGAGTCCTGTTATGAACTCTTTCCGTAAATCCGCATTTCTGCAGACTTTGCCCCAACGGTCACTGCCCACAATTCACAGCAATGTGACGTTAAACACGGGGTTACCAGTAGAAGCATGGAGACAAAGAGGACGGCTCATGTGTGTTCAGCCTGAAATATTACACTCAGATTCATTCTATTCAAGCTGTTTTCACAAAAACGATTATTTGACATGCACCTCATCTCGTGAGGAAAGAGCCTGGAAGACGTTCAAGTCAGGGAGTAAAAAGTTAGAATAAATACCCACAATTACACATAAGGTGACGTTGTCACGGTGACGTGATATGTCTCAGCAAAGTGCCGTCCCATTCCTATTGACCCTGGTTCAAGCCCTCACAGTCAAACACTCACCAGGAGACGTCAGTGAGTCCCTGAGGGTTCAGGTTCAAGGCCTGAGAGGACGCTGGGACCGGTGTACTGTACATCTGATATACAGACGGTCATTTTGGGTGAAAGTGTTTCTTCAAATGAAGTAGAGAAAGACTCAACACTTAAAAATACATTTTACTAAATAGTTGTGGGCTATTAATTGTGATTTGATGGATGTTGAACGAATGTTTTTATAGTTTTGTTGTTTTTAAACACGGCCCCCAATTCATGAAGACTTTTCTCAATGTTTTTGGGGGTTCTCTGTTCACCGTAGAGACACACAGTGAGTCACTGATGCACTGATGGTCATGTGGGTGAAGTACTGAAGATCATCAACATGTTATTCTAAACTGATATAAGAAGACGAGTCGTCTCAATACGATGCCGGTGGTGTTATCGGGACGTGTTTTTCTTAAAGGGGCATTCCACACATTTAGTATTCTAACGTTAGGGCGTGTGTGGGTTCTGACTTTAAGTCCGTCATATGGGTCAAGCATCAAAAACACTTCCCAGAATGCAACTGGATAGCGTCTGTCATGACAGCGTGTCTCTGGAGGAGCGCTGTCTGGCCTGAGGAAAGGACCTCAGCGATGTCATCGGGGTTGTTCTGGCTTGTGCTCGGGGATTTTTCACAGAAAGCCTGTAAAACAAAAGGCACAACACATGCTGTTGAGTAGCATCATGGGAATGTTTTGGAGCTTGGACCCCGACCAGGAAGTCTTAAATTCTGACTTTTCTTTTTGTCAGTCTGCACCAAAGTGCAGCAGTCCTTCACAACCTTGTTTCTCATAAACATGAACTGCTGCTTCTTTCTTTTGAACTGAAGATGAAAGATGTGTGCCATCAGCTGTACTGTAGGATTTAATTCTATTTGTTCTCTGTTTGCCTCACTGATTGTATTGCTGTGTTTTTATTGAAACGTGGTGATTTCTTTGTCTGTTTTTCTGTCTTTTCTTTAAAGTCCAGTTCCGAATAGTCTCCATGGACGCTAATTTCATCCCTGTGGATCGAGTGGTGAGTTTGATTTGTTTATTTATTTATTTGCCCTTGAAAATGATGATGATATCGTACGACGCGTGGGATAATCCCAAGCAGTGAACTTCTGCAGTGTGGTGTGATTTCTGCCGAGCCGGCGGTGAATCTGAGGAGCGAGGTCTATTTTGGTTCAGGAGAGTGGGCGGTGACAGGAGGCTGTTTGTTGGTGTAGAAGACGGCGTGGGCGTGAAGCGCTGTGTGGAGTAGTGTGATAAACATGCTGTCAGAGTTCATTTGGCACACACTGCATCTGACCCAAACATCTGAATCAATGCGGGGCTCAGGGCCTTCTCCGTTGTGTTAGAGATGCTGAAAACACGACCGCGTGCAGCCAAATTCATCAAATGTGTCGTATGATGAGGGAAGGTTTGAAACGATGAAGCTGGAGCATCCTGTCAGGAACCGATCACTTCCCGACCTCAGGTCTTCCATCTGAACGTCTGAACGTCTGAATGAGATGAGCAAAGCTTCACACGGTCACGTGACTTAACACCACAGACTGAATAAGAAGTGGACGTAGTCATGGTGATGTTACCCTTCGGTTTGTGGACTGACGTTTTGAAGGCTCGAGTTCGACGATTTCGCCGTTTTCATCTTGGATTACGACCGTCGCCATGTTGTTGTTTTGCAACTAATGAACAGAAGTGACCATATTCAGTCTGAGGATGAGTGAGGAAATTAGATTTTACTCAGGTTACTATGGTCCCATAGACCGTGGTGTTAACAGCACAATATCCATCATAAACTCTTAAACTCGGAAAGTCGGACGAACTCTCACCAACCCAGACCTCAAAATGAATTCGTGGGTTATGTTGGGTTGAAAAGGAGAATCAAATGAGTCTTTTTTTTTTTCTTGTATTTTTCTGTTGAAGTTTGAATTTCTGTAGGTTTTTGCTGGATAAAGATATTCTCTTCTGTGAACTATCTTTACACGTGTTCTAAATGCATATTTTGTCCAAATTCCATTGACAGCTTATTCACTTTTATATCATTTTTCTTTTTCAGTACAAAGTGGTGGAGCTCAAGGTAAGATCGACTAAAAGTGATTCCATGAGCGACCGGCTCAGGTGCTTTCTGTATGAACCCAGCATGGCGCCTCTCCTGCCAGCTGTTTAGCTTCCGTATGGTACAGAGAACTACAGGGATGATGTATTTCTGTAGTCCAACAGGAAGTCACCATCACTGGTTCCCTCCACAAACAGACATTATATTTTTGATTGTACATTTAAAAAAAACCGTTTCTGATTCCTCCAGGTTTAGTTCATCAAGATAAACTTAATGCTGTTTGAAGTGTATGTGTTTTAGGACTCAGACAGAATATTTTGGGATTTATAATTTAGAGGAGGGTGTGGTCAAATCGTTCAGGGATTTGATTGGATCGCTTCAAACTGCGGCTGGATTAGTCATCGTGGATGTGTGGAGAATTACAGTGATGCCCAGCTGTAGAAACAGTTTGCCTCCTTTATATGATGACATGGACTCATTTAGATTTATCTAAAACAACATTTATGTATGTATATATTCCCTAATATTTTTAATGACGAGATATATCTTGATAAATATTTAAGAGTTTCACAGGAAGATAAGAGAGAGGGATTTTGATGTTCATGCTTTTGACGTAGGTCTGGCATTCAACAGGAGATGGAAAAACAATTCAGACAGAATAACAAAAATGTTTTTGTGTTTCACTGTTTTTAAAGATTAGGACACACAGAAATGCTAATCTTTGACTGCAGCAAAGGTAACATGCACATTGTGTGCTAATTATAGAATTCTATGCACATACAGTACAGACATGTAATATTGTATTACTTTGAAGACCAAAACTGTGAAGCCCCAATGTTGAGGATTTTAGAACTTTTGATTTTGGCGGCCTCGAGACATCAAAGCTGGAAGTTGCATACTCATTTTCATAACTTTTATTTGCCCTCTGAAAAATGTGAAAGATTTTAGAATAGAAATTCCCACCCAGCGGATTGGAGTAGGATTTATGTTTCCTTATTACAGCTTCTATGAAACACTCCATCGGTCCACACTGTACCTGGTCTGTCCTTGTTGACAGTTGCTTTTGCTGGTCATCTGCAGCAGATAGCCGTTAGCTCTGAACTCAACCTTCAGTCAGTGTGCCTCTGTCTTTGTATGTAGGATCCCAACTCAAACCGCATAGCCCAGTGGTTGGATAAGACCGTTGTTAGCGGCATCCTTGATCTCTCCCACCCGATGATTCCTGAGGCGGTACAAGGAAGCTACGTGATCGCCGCCTCGACGGACAAAGGAGAGCAAATATCCCACAACTTTGACATCAAGGAATACGGTCAGCAGCAGCTACACGCAAAAAAACAACAACAAACAAACATAATTTACCAGAAATAATGATTCGATCTATGTACATTTTCAGCGGTATTATTTTTGATTCTGTTTCCTTTGCTTTAGTTTTGCCAAAGTATGAAGTAACGGTTCATCTCCCCAGTGTGATTACCATCCTGGACCAAGAGGCAACGCTGAAGATTTGTGGAAAGTGAGTGTCCCACTTAAACGGGACAGACGGAGGTTTGAGAATGAAGTTGAGGATAGTAGCCAATTAAGAAAGTCAAACTGAAAAATGTAATTCTCCTCACTAAAGAAATAAAAACCGGAATGATACTGCAGCTCTTAGACATATTTTTCAATTTTCTTAAAAGTGCGGCAACCTCGGCTCTGAAAAGTGAAGACAAAGCTTCATGTGTTAAAGCTGCATTCTCTCTAGTGTCCACCAGGGGGCGACTCCTCTGGTTGTATAGAAGTCTATGAGAAAATGACTCTACTTCTCTCTTGATTTATTACCTCAGTAAACATTGTAAACATGAGTTTATGGTCTCAATCTCTAGTTTCAAGTATTCTTCAATACAGCATGATGTTCATTTAGTACATTATGGTCCATTTAGAGTCAAACAGACCATAAAGCAGGGGATGCTTTAGGGCGGGGCTACACGGTGATTGACAGGTCTCTACCAGATACGTATACGGCGTCTCTACGTCACTCCTCCTCAGTCCAGATATGGTCACTTCCTGTTCACTGGTTGCGACGGCTGTAATCCAAGATGGCGTCATGATGACTACGTCCACTTGTTATATACAGTCTTATGATATTACCACAACTTCTTTTACTGTTTACTGTAGTGGCCATCATGGATTTTGAGGTCTGGGTTGGGAAGAGTTTGTCCGACTTTCCGAGTTTAAGAATTTAAGATGGATATTGTGTTAATTTCTCAGTGAATACCACAGTTCAATACCACACTTACTGTCTATGGGATGATACTAACCTAAAATTCTAAAATCTAATTTCTGAAAGTCATCTCTGCATCCTTGTGCGTCTTCCTTGCAGATACACCTATGGGAAACCTGTTGTTGGTTCAGTCAAGGCAGTGTTTTGTAGAAAAGCTGTCCGGTCATACTGGTATTCATCTGACCAAGAAAAGGACCTGTGCAAGACGTATGAAATGACGGTCAGTACCTCAGATATAAACCTCTGACTTGCTGTAAGCGCCGTTTTCTTTCACAAATTGTTTGAAATTGACTCGTGTTATTATCTTCTAGACGGATAAAAGTGGTTGTGCCACACAAGCTGTGAACATGACAGAGTTTTCCCTCAACAAGCACATGTACGAGGAGAACTTCGAGGTGATTGCTGAATTGGAGGAGTACGGCACAGGTAGGTCGATTGAACACACGTCGAGGGTTGACCGGGTCGTTGAGTAATCGGCGCTAGTTCCTGATGGATCTGTGATCTTTATGTCTACTACCATCTAGGGGTCATTCTTAAAGGCAGTGGGCAGACCAGCTTCAGCAATAAGATCCGAAAGGTCACCTTTGAGGACGTACCTGCTGCCTACAAGCCTGGGATCCCATTTGAGGGAAAGGTAATCCGTCTCATTGAAGACCAATGCTGTAGCCTTCTGTCAGCACAGCAAAATAAAGAATATTCTTCATATCCTTGGTGTTTGCGAAGCTGTCAGCCGGTTCGCCACTTTTTGGTTCAGACTGAAACATCTCAAAACAATATCTGTACGGACATTCATGGTTCCCAGAGGAGGAATTCAGCAGCATTTAAGTTCTGAAGTGTGTTTCAGCAACGCAGACTTCTATTTAAAACATTTTTCTTTTAACGTTCTCAAGAGTCTCCAGGACAACGTTACGATCCATTTAAATTATTTCAGCTTTGATGCCGGGACGAAACGCATGAACCTCAGTGACGATTGTCATCGAGCAGAAATAACCCTGATTGAAATAATGGACTACGGTGATGATATTTAGGATCCCCAGAGGATAAATCTGTGTTTTTCCTGACGCTTTTAGCACCGCCAGCATATCAATATTTCCACATGACCACGTCCATGACAAGGTAGCGTGACAAGATATCTGTGAAATTTGAGGTTCATATTCATGGTCTCCTGTGGTTGGTTACTAATAAGTTTATCCTTCTTGGAATGCAACCACCAGGTCCTAATTTCCAGCAGACAGCAGTACACATCAAACATTTAAAGAAAATGATGGTCAGATAACATAAAACTGATCACATTCTTGCTCACCAGAGGATGAACCCCTCAGATTTTGGACACACCATTAGAATAGCTCTCGTGCCACGTTGTATCACCTTTGCACATAAGATATCTCGTACTGTTAAGGGCAGATTTCCATGAATGTTTCTGAACACATTTAGACTCCCAGGGGAATAAACTCTTTCGCTTTTAAACCTTTTAATAACCAGCACTGCAAAGTTAGAGTTTAGTGCTACTGGAAGACAAAATCATTTGTATGTTGAACGAATGATAAACTCTTTAGTCTGCTGAGGGCGAGCTTCTGCTTTTCTGACTTGTTTTGCAGGTCAAATTGATCGGTCCAGACAAAACACCTGTCGCCAACGAGACGGTGCATCTGTTTACCGGCAACTCTCTAAAATTAACGCTCACTACAGACGCGAGAGGCACGGCTTCATTTTCTTTGGACACAACCCTCTGGACGGACACTGTGGATATGAAGGTTGGTCACTGTTTGTTTGTTCTGAAGAATCAATTCAGTTCCTATTAATAACCAAATCAGTATTCATCTGTGATACAATCCATATCTACTTAAAGAAACTTTC
Organism: Ophthalmolycus amberensis; assembly: GCA_024529925.1. Lineage (NCBI taxonomy): Eukaryota > Metazoa > Chordata > Actinopteri > Perciformes > Zoarcidae > Ophthalmolycus > Ophthalmolycus amberensis. The sequence goes on along the minus strand of JAFEUB010001542.1, from coordinate 486,446 downwards.
CACCTATCGATCACGTCGGAGGTGAACAACCTTTTGGTTTAGTGTGGGTTCATTGGTAATAATAAGAGTGTGGTGTGAAATGTGACCTTTTGACTTGTGGTTGTTGTGGCAACAGGCGACTTGTAGGAAGGAGGAGACCGAGGGGTACGTTGGCAATGTGCGCAGACCGGAGTACAGTCCGGCCTTCCACCACGTCGAACCATTTTACTCCAAGAGCAGTAGTTTTCTGAAGCTCATGCAGGTGAGCGGGAAGTTCGCCTGTGGCAAAGATGAGACGGTGCGCGCTCAGTACATCATCCAGGGGGAGGAGCTAAAGAAGAACCAGGAAGTCCTCGAATTCTTTTACCTGGTAAGACTCTTGTTATTGAGTTCCTGTCAGAATTACATACATCATGTTTAAAAAGAAATGACTTGGATCACACATCTTGCCTACGTTATGACTCTCTCAAAGGCTTTTTGCAAAAAGGAACTGCACTTGTGTATGAAAATGTATTCCAGAATTGATTCTGTTCCTGCAGTCTCTAAGTCGACAGCTAAGAACGCCTTCATGTTCAAAGCTCCCTCTGATTGGAATAATCTACCTGTAAATGTTCGTTCCATATCATCTTCCCGCCTGTTCAAAAATGCTTCTTATTATAGGATCAGTTGTGCATGTCTTCGAATTATGACTTATGACTTAATTATTTAATGCTATCCACAGATATTAATGCTTCTCTATAACCTATGAAAGAATTATTCATTTCCATGCTCTCTTATTTCATGTTTTTGTCATATTTTGTTTCGTTTTAATTATCTTATTTTAGTTTTTCGTTAAATGTTTTGTCTAATTGTGCTTGCATTGTGTAATTGTCGTTGAGGACCCACTTATTCCTAATAAAGAATTTCTATATTTGTGAAAAATACGCATTTAATTAATTAATGTGTTATGTTTCTTCGTAGGTGATGTCCAGAGGTGGAATTGTGCAGCACGGCCGTGTCCCAGTGGCAGTTAAAGCAGGAACTGGTAAAAACTGGTTACTTAAACTGAAACGATTAGTCTGGTGATGAACTGTATTTCCCTTGTCAGCAAAAACCCATGATAAGAAAACAATCAACAATAAAACAACTAAGGCAGCTGATAAACCCAATCTCTAGTTTCAAGTCTTCTTCAATACAGCATGATGTTCATTTAGTAAGTTATGGTCCATTTCGAGTCAAACAAACCATAAAGCAGGGGATGCTTTAGGGCGGGGCTTACTGTGATTGACAGGTCTCTACCAGAGACGTATACGGCGTCTCTACGTCGCTCCTCAATCCAGATATGGTCACTTCCTGTTCACTGGTTGAGAAAAAACAACATGGCGACGGCCGTAATCCAAGATGGCGACGGCCAAAATTGGCGAACTCAAAACATCAGTCCACAAACCAATGAGTGACGTCACGACGACGACGTCCACTTGTTATACA
>JAFEUB010001542.1:457500-480000 GCA_024529925.1 Ophthalmolycus amberensis | reverse complement strand
AATGGGTGACGTCACCATGACGACGTCCACCTCTTATATAAAGTCTGTGCGTCAAACACTCAGGATATCTCGGTGTTTACTAATGCAGATGAGTTGAAGAGGAGCTCTGTGCCACTTGAAATGCCACTTTCTTTCCTTTGACTCGTGCTCGTGTGTTTTCACAGAGACGGCGGCTCGGTGGACGTGGAGAAGACGGTTCCCGACACCATCACTAAATGGGCAGCCGGAGCGTTCTGCGTCTCCTCCGTGGGCTTCGGCGTGTCGCCCAACGTCGGGCTGACGGCCTTCCAGCCGTTCTTCGTCAGTCTCACGTTGCCGTACTCCGTCATCCGAGGGGAGGTGTTCACACTCAAAGCCACCGTCTTCAGCTATCTCTCCACGTGCATCATGGTAAATCCTGAAGGTCCTACAGATGGAATCTATTGAAATGGATATAACCGTGTCGTCTGAGGGTACCATGAACAGACAGTGAAGACGTTTTATTTTCTCCTGCATCTCTTTGCATAAGTGCTTCACATGTTTTATGTATTTGTTTGTCTCTGCAGGTGAATGTCACGCTGGCTGAGTCAGACCAGTACAGCTTCAGAAGCTGTGATGGCTGCCGGTACAGAGTGTGTCTGTGCGGGGACGAGAGCCGGACCTTCTCCTGGATCCTAACTCCAGCTGCTCTCGGTAATAATAGACAGAATGCTGGTTCCATTCCAGTTAGAGAGAAATATTTATATCTGTGTTGTACTTTTGTATTTGTTAAAATGTTATTCACCTTTACATGGATTACATATTTATTGTATCTTCCTTTTGGTCGTTTGTGGAAAAATAATTGAATGACAATAATAACAGCGATGATAACAATCATATTATTTAAAGTAATATTATTATAATTGTCACAATAATTATTATAACAAATTGCAATGTGTATAATATTAATTACTATTGTTAATAAGAACTGCTGCTTCACAGTAAAAGCAAAACCCAATCTAACCAATTGGGTTTGAGCAGCCTGGTTTTTTTTCTTCTTTTATTCTGATACTTGAATTTTTGAAAATAAAAAATATATTCAAATTCAGCATTTGAAATTAAAATACGAAATGTTTTGATTTGCAAAGAGGTGAATTTAGTAGCTGTTAAAATTCTAATAACATAAGAAACTTTGGATAAATAATCAATATTTATTTCAATATGAGCTTTTAATGGATACAGTGTTTTAATTTATTACAAATCACATTTATTTTATGTCAATAGAGACCATTTTCCAAAGCAAGCAGTGTCTTTTCATGCTGAATCTTCATCATTTAGATACTTCATATATTTATTAATTCATTGACATGAACATGATGGATTGTTGTTTATTTTAGTTAAATCAAGGTTTGAGCTGTGAGGGCAGAACAGCACCAGAACATTCAGTACACGTGCAGCACAACATGACTTTCAATGTCCAGTCCTCCACCGGGTCACGGCTTCTAAATGTTCTTCTTACAACTTGGTTGCTTTTCACGTTTTGTGTAATATCTAGAAAAGAACAATGGAATAAATGAATTAATAAATACAATAATAACGTGGAGGACAGTTGAATGATTCAAACACACAAAGATATCTGAACTGAAGATAATGTTCTGGCCTTGTTCCCTAAACACAGTCTCGTGGCCTCGTTCCCCAAACACAGTCTCGTGGCCTCGTTCCCCAAACACAGTCTCGTGGCCTCGTTCCCTAAACAGTCTCGTGGCCTCGTTCCCCAAACACAATCTCGTGGCCTCGTTCCCCAAACACAGTCTCGTGGCCTCGTTCCCTAAACAGTCTCGTGGCCTCGTTCCCTAAACAGTCTCGTGGCCTCGTTCCCCAAACACAGTCTCGTGGCCTCGTTCCCTAAACAGTCTCGTGGCCTCGTTCCCTAAACAGTCTCGTGGCCTCGTTCCCCAAACACAGTCTCGTGGCCTCGTTCCCTAAACAGTCTCGTGGCCTCGTTCCCCAAACACAGTCTCGTGGCCTCGTTCCCCAAACACAGTCTCGTGGCCTCGTTCCCCAAACACAGTCTCGTGGCCTCGTTCCCTAAACAGTCTCGTGGCCTCGTTCCCCAAACACAGTCTCGTGGCCTCGTTCCCCAAACACAGTCTCATGGCCTCGTTCCCTAAACTGTCTCGTGGCCTCGTTCCCCAAACAGTCTCGTGGCCTCGTTCCCCAAACAGTCTCGTGGCCTCGTTCCCCAAACAGTCTCGTGGCCTCGTTCCCCAAACACAGTCTCGTGGCCTCGTTCCCCAAACACAGTCTCATGGCCTCGTTCCCCAAACACAGTCTCGTGGCCTCGTTCCCCAAACACAGTCTCGTGGCCTCGTTCCCCAAACACAGTCTCGTGGCCTCGTTCCCTAAACAGTCTCGTGGCCTCGTTCCCTAAACGCGGTCTCGTGTTCTACATCTAAAGCCCTGAAACCTGGTTTCAAAACAAAGTATTTCTTTGTAACATTAAATATGCAACACTCAGAGGTAACGTTTGGGGGGAAAACATACTTTATTAAGAATTTTAACAAAAACAACTAAATTCTGATTGTGCACAGACGCATGAGGCTCCACCGACTTCAGACTGATGAGAAAATAAAAAAACATTCAAAATCTCTCTCATGAAAGAATCCAAACTGTTTTGTGTTTGGTGAAAAAAGTAGTTTGTTCATTTAGGACCCAATGAAAGGGCTTTAAAGATGTCTACACATTTTAAAAACATAAAGATGAACATAAATACTGGAGATAATAAAACATTTATTACTGTATGGAAGTTAGAGGCCGACTGAAAGATATGAAATACAATGTGTGAACATGCAACATTAACACACTCAAACACTGAGTAGTGAAGAAATCGCTGCTCTTTGAGGATCTCTCACACAGACACTCCATTTTAATATCCGTGCAAAATAAACCTTCAGTGCAGAAATGCGTCTCGGTGTCATTAAGAAATGTATTGAATCTCGAGCTGTGTGGAGCAGCCACAGCCTCCTCGTTACTACAGAGAGTCTCCTCCTGTTTATTACTGTCGCTAACAATGTAATGCAATCTCCCATCTTCATAATTAAATACTGAGGATGTTTGTTCCGTCCGACGCCCAAACTCACACTCTGGGTGACAAAGATGAGACGGAACAAGCTAATTAATCTCCATTAAGGGCGCTGACAGCTGTTGCGTCTGCACTGCTGGAAGCAAAGACAAGGGGGGGGGGGCCTGAAAGCAGAGGATTTCCATCAGCAGGGATGGAATACGAAGCGCTGATGAATGTCAAATTGCGCTCCCCTTAACTCCCCCCTTAGAGGACTGCTGACAATCACTTGTACTAACAAGTCAGGTAGTATCTCTGACGAAACACTCCGAAACCTCTCCCTCGGGGGGCGATCTGTACTTGTCCTCTGTGTGAAGGATTGTGGGCTGTGAAGGGAGGGGGAGACGGAGCGGTATAATAAGGGAACAAATGGGGAGTAATGAGGGCGAATGAGATGGGAGACGGTGGGAGGAAGGCAAACACAGACGGGAGGTGATGGAGAATAATGAGTGGGATTGAGAAGCAGGACGGGGGAAGCTTGTTGTCACATTGTGAGTACGGAGGCAAAAAAATAAAGTGTGACAGGAAGCGCTAAGCAATACTGTGTGTGTGTGTGTGTGTGTGTGTGTGTGTGTGTGTGTGTGTGTGTGTGTGCGTGTGCGTGTGCGCGTGCGCGCGTGCAGGTCAGGTGGATCTGAAGGTGAGCGCTGAGGCCCTGAAGACTGACGTACTTTGCGGTAACGAGGTGGCCACCGTCCCCGACGTGGGCCGGATGGACACGGTGGTCCGCACCCTGCTGGTGGAGGTCAGTGAGCGGCAAACGCAGCACAAAACATCTCGAAAGTGACACGAGCAGAAGGTCTGAGTTCCACTAACGAGGACACACACAGTCAGGGCCGTGCGTATTTGGACTGTGATGCAATTTTCCTAATTTTGCCTCTTTTACGCGACTCCAACCAAACATGGACCGCTTCAGTTCAAATCATGTTGAAGTGTAGACTTTCACATTTAATTCAATAAATACAACATTAAGCGTTTACGAGTTACAGACGTGTTACAGCGTTCCCCCACAGTGGATATTTCTTTACCTTTTCTTTCAATCTTTTTTCGACAGATTATACGAAGCTTTTAATCGCATGTTTTGACGTACTATATGATGGGTTTCTAAGACTCTTTAGACATACTATACTCTAACTTTTCTTTAGATTTTCTTTTTATGGGAACTATGCTTTGACTTCGACTTTTCTTTTATTTAATGTCGTACTTTTTTCACACTTAACTACGATATTCTTTTTATTTTTAATTCTTTCCTATGACGTGTTTGGATTAAATGATACTATAGTATATATTAAACTATACTATCATGAATTCATTCTTTACACACTATTCTATACATCTATATTCTATGACATGTTTTTAATGACATACGTTTTCATGACAATTTCTATCACATTTTTCCCGACGTAATATATTGTGACTACTTATACCTCACAGTGTTTTAATGTTCTTATGATGTACTATACTGTGATGTACTATACTGTGATGTACTATACTATGATGTACTATACTATGATGTACTATACTGTGATGTACTACACTGATGTACTACACTATGATGTACTATACTGTGATGTACTATACTGTGATGTACTATACTGTGATGTACTATACTGTGATGTACTATACTGTGATGTACTATACTGTGATGTACTACACTATGATGTACTATACTGTGATGTACTATACTGTGATGTACTACACTATGATGTACTACACTGTGATGTACTACACTGTGATGTACTATACTGTGATGTACTATACTGTGATGTACTATACTGTGATGTACTACACTGTGATGTACTACACTGTGATGTACTATACTGTGATGTACTACACTGTGATGTACTACACTGTGATGTACTACACTGTGATGTACTATACTGTGATGTACTATACTGTGATGTACTATACTGTGATGTACTATACTGTGATGTACTATACTGTGATGTACTACACTGATGTACTACACTGTGATGTACTATACTGTGATGTACTACACTGTGATGTACTACACCGTGATGTACTATACTGTGATGTACTACACTGAAGTACTATACTGTGATGTACTATACTGTGATGTACTATACTGTGATGTACTACACTGTGATGTACTACACTGTGATGTACTATACTGTGATGTACTACACTGTGATGTACTACACTGTGATGTACTATACTGTGATGTACTACACTGTGATGTACTACACTGTGATGTACTATACTGTGATGTACTACACTGTGATGTACTACACTGTGATGTACTACACTGTGATGTACTATACTGTGATGTACTATACTGTGATGTACTATACTGTGATGTACTATACTGTGATGTACTATACTGTGATGTACTACACTGATGTACTATACTGTGATGTACTACACTGTGATGTACTACACTGTGATGTACTACACCGTGATGTACTATACTGTGATGTACTACACTGAAGTACTATACTGTGATGTACTATACTGTGATGTACTATACTGTGATGTACTACACTGTGATGTACTACACTGTGATGTACTATACTGTGATGTACGATACTGTGATGTACTATACTGTGATGTACTACACTATGATGTACTACACTGATGTACTACACTGTGATTATACACTGTGATGTACTATACTGTGATGTACTACACTGTGATGTACTACACCGTGATGTACTATACCGTGATGTACTATACGGTGATGTACTATACCGTGATGTACTACACTGTGATGTACTACACTGTGATAGTATATATGTACTATACTGTGTACTATACTGTGTACTGTGATGTACTATACTGATGTACTACACTGTGATGTACTATACTGTGATGTACTATACTGTGATGTACTACACTGAAGTACTATACTGTGATGTACTATACTGTGATGTACTATACTATGATGTACTACACTGTGATGTACTACACTGCTGTACTATACTGTGATGTACGATACTGTGATGTACTATACTGTGATGTACTACACTGTGATGTACTACACTGATGTACTACACTGTGATGTACTACACTGTGATGTACTATACTGTGATATACTATACTGTGATGTACTATACTGTGATGTACTACACTGTGATGTACTACACCGTGCTGTACTATACCGTGATGTACTACACCGTGATGTACTACACTATGATGTACTACACTGATGTACTACACTGTGATGTACTATACTGTGATGTACTACACTGTGATGTACTACACCGTGATGTACTATACTGTGATGTACTACACTGAAGTACTATACTGTGATGTACTATACTGTGATGTACTATACTATGATGTACTACACTGTGATGTACTACACTGTGATGTACTATACTGTGATGTACGATACTGTGATGTACTATACTGTGATGTACTACACTATGATGTACTACACTGATGTACTACACTGTGATTATACACTGTGATGTACTATACTGTGATGTACTATACTGTGATGTACTACACTGATGTACTATACCGTGATGTACTATACCGTGATGTACTATACCGTGATGTACTATACCGTGATGTACTACACCGTGATGTACTACACTGTGATGTACTACACTGTGATGTACTACACTGTGATGTACTATACTGTGATGTACTATACTGTGATGTACTACACTGTGATGTACGATACTGTGATGTACTACACTGTGATGTACTACACTGATGTACTACACTGTGATGTACTACACTGTGATGTACTATACTGTGATGTACTATACCGTGATGTACTACACCGTGATGTACTACACCGTGATGTACTATACCGTGATGTACTACACTGTGATGTACTACACTGTGATGTACTACACTGTGATGTACTACACTGTGATGTACTACACCGTGATGTACTATACCGTGATGTACTACACTGTGATGTACTATACTGTGATGTACTATACTGTGATGTACTATACTGTGATGTACTATACTGTGATGTACTACACTGTGATGTACTATACTGTGATGTACTACACTGTGATGTACTACACTGTGATGTACTATACTGTGATGTACTATACTGTGATGTACTATACTGTGATGTACTACACTGTGATGTACTATACTGTGATGTACTACACTGTGATGTACTACACTGTGATGTACTATACTGTGATGTACTATACTGTGATGTACTATACTGTGATGTACTATACTGTGATGTACTACACTGTGATGTACTATACTGTGATGTACTACACTGTGATGTACTACACTGATGTACTACACCGTGATGTACTATACTGTGATGTACTACACTGAAGTACTATACTGTGATGTACTATACTGTGATGTACTATACTATGATGTACTACACTGTGATGTACTACACTGTGATGTACTATACTGTGATGTACGATACTGTGATGTACTATACTGTGATGTACTACACTATGATGTACTACACTGATGTACTACACTGTGATTATACACTGTGATGTACTATACTGTGATGTACTACACTGTGATGTACTACACCGTGATGTACTATACCGTGATGTACTATACGGTGATGTACTATACCGTGATGTACTACACTGTGATGTACTACACTGTGATAGTATATATGTACTATACTGTGTACTATACTGTGTACTGTGATGTACTATACTGATGTACTACACTGTGATGTACTATACTGTGATGTACTATACTGTGATGTACTATACTGTGATGTACTATACTGTGATGTACTATACTATGATGTACTACACTGTGATGTACTACACTGATGTACTATACTGTGATGTACGATACTGTGATGTACTATACTGTGATGTACTACACTGTGATGTACTACACTGATGTACTACACTGTGATGTACTATACTGTGATATACTATACTGTGATGTACTATACTGTGATGTACTACACTGTGATGTACTACACCGTGCTGTACTATACCGTGATGTACTACACCGTGATGTACTACACTATGATGTACTACACTGATGTACTACACTGATGTACTATACTGTGATGTACTATACTGTGATGTACTACACTGTGATGTACTACACCGTGATGTACTATACTGTGATGTACTACACTGAAGTACTATACTGTGATGTACTATACTGTGATGTACTATACTATGATGTACTACACTGTGATGTACTATACTGTGATGTACGATACTGTGATGTACTATACTGTGATGTACTACACTATGATGTACTACACTGATGTACTACACTGTGATTATACACTGTGATGTACTATACTGTGATGTACTATACTGTGATGTACTACACTGTGATGTACTATACCGTGATGTACTATACCGTGATGTACTATACCGTGATGTACTACACCGTGATGTACTACACCGTGATGTACTACACTGTGATGTACTACACTGTGATGTACTATACTGTGATGTACTATACTGTGATGTACTACACTGTGATGTACGATACTGTGATGTACTACACTATGATGTACTACACTGATGTACTACACTGATGTACTACACTGTGATGTACTACACTGTGATGTACTATACTGTGATGTACTATACTGTGATGTACTACACCGTGATGTACTACACCGTGATGTACTACACTGTGATGTACTACACTGTGATGTACTACACTGTGATGTACTACACCGTGATGTACTATACCGTGATGTACTACACTGTGATGTACTATACTGTGATGTACTATACTGTGATGTACTATACTGTGATGTACTACACTGTGATGTACTATACTGTGATGTACTATACTGTGATGTACTACACTGTGATGTACTACACTGTGATGTACTATACTGTGATGTACTATACTGTGATGTACTACACTGTGATGTACTATACTGTGATGTACTACACTGTGATGTACTACACTGTGATGTACTATACTGTGATGTACTATACTGTGATGTACTACACTGTGATGTACTACACTGGGATGTAAAACGTTACGAAGTCTCATGACATACTCTACTATGTAAATTGTTTTTTTATGAAAACATAAATCAGAAGTTGAATCGTTTTAAAGGAAGCTTAATGTTATTCTCACACGCTGCTTGTTAAATTGATCTCGATCTCTCCGTGTCTCTCCAGGCTGAAGGAACGCCACAGATGGTCGGTCACAACGCGCTGCTCTGCCCCTCAGGTGAGCGCTCACTAACAGCCTGCAGCAGACGGCTTCATGTGTGAACCCTGAACTCTGCACTTTAACCCAAACTGAGGCGAGAATGTGGATCTTCTGTCGGGGTCACAAGTTCTCCCGGTTCAGCTCAGTGATTGTTGTCGGCGGCTCGTTATCGTCTCTCAGATGAGTTCGTTTGAAACGTAGGAAACAGAATGTTTGATTGTTTTAGTAATTTTCCATCTTCTCAGAATAAAACATCTGTAATTTGGCGACCACATTGAAAACACCGACTCATTGCAACGTCACTTTATTAATGTTAAAATGAATTCACATGTCAGGGATGTGTGTGACAAAGTTACTATGAGCTTAGCTTAGCTTAGCATAAAGGCTGTAAACGGAGGGAAACTGCTAGCCTGGTCGTGTCCTCCCGCTGATGTGTGTGTAGATGACTCAGCTTTGTGTATTGTGTCTGTTTCCAGAGGGGCCGGTGGAGAAGAACATCTCCCTTCTGATGCCCGAGATGTTCGTGGCCGGGTCGGCCCGGGCCTCCGTCTCCGTTCTGGGTTAGCGTCACTGTTTTTACTCTGATCTACTAGACGGTACTGTCTGCTGCTACGCTTCCAACGCGCTAAGTATAACATCCTCTGCAGGTGACCTGATGGGCCGGGCCATGAAGAACCTGGACCGGCTGCTGGCCATGCCGTACGGCTGCGGGGAGCAGAACATGGTGCGGTTTGCTCCCAACATCTTCATCCTCGACTACCTGAAGAGCACGGCTCAGCTGACGGAGGACATTCAGAACAGAGCGACGCGCTTCCTGCAGAGCGGTGAGTCCGTCTGTGAACGCGTCTCAAAGAACCAGATCAACGGGACCAGATGTGAGGAGACTCTTTACTGAACCCGCTGAAGCCCAACGCAGTGCTGGTGTTTCATTGCTCCCGTCACATCTTCTCCTTCTGTCGTCTCGATTTCACTTCAAAATAAAAGTCCTGCTCCTCTCTGAAACAGAACCATAGTGTGTGTGTGTGTGTTTTAGGATATCAGAGGGAGCTCACCTACAAGCATGACGACGGCTCCTACAGCGCTTTTGGGAAGAGTGACGAGTCCGGAAACACCTGGTCAGTAAACTCTCAAGGTGTTTATGCAGATAAAGACGTGAACACACGAATAGAAACGAGTTTGATTCACTTAAACAATCACAATCAATTGAATACTTCATCTAATGTGACATCTTTAGTGATGATGGAGCACCTTTCATGTCTTTATGAATTAGAAGAGGCCTTTTTATTTTATTTATTTTAAATATGAAGTACTTAAATAAGTGTGATGTTAAAATAATAACACAGATTTACTTCTATTTCATGTAGGAAATGATTATGTTGAGATTCTAGTTTCATTGAAGAGCAGAAATCTGACCCACTTTACTAAACTTAACAGTTCAACAATAATATGAAACACAGAATATGTTCATTTATATCATAATATGAAATACAGAATATGTTCATTTATATAATAATATGAAATACAGAATATGTTCATTTATATAATAATATGAAATACAGAATATGTTCATTTATATAATAATATGAAATACAGAATATGTTCATTTATATCATAATATGAAATACAGAATATGTTCATTTATATAATAATATGAAATACAGAATATGTTCATTTATATCATAATATGAAATACAGAATATGTTCATTTATATAATAATATGAAATACAGAATATGTTCATTTATATCATAATATGAAATACAGAATATGTTCTTTATATCGGTCTTGATGAACTGCAGTTGCATCATTGGTGATAGAACATTTATTTAGAGAATTTCTGGGCTCAAATCTCACACTTGATGAGAGCACACACACACACACACACACACACACACACACACACACACACACACAGTGTCCTGTTTGGCACCAGCAAGTATCCTAATAATTTACTTTATAGGGAGCCTGCCAGAAAATATTAATATTTGCATTAAATGGGCTTACAGCTCAGAGCCTCGGGGGGGATTCAACAAACTGTGTGTGTGTGTGTGTGTGTGTGTGTGTGTGTGTGTGTGTGTGTGTGTGTGTGTGTGTGTGTGTGTGTGTGTGTGTGTGTGTGTGTGTGTGTGTGTGTGTGTGTGTGTGTGTGTGTGAGAGAGTGTGTGAACTAGAGCTCTCAAGTGTTCAGTTAAATTGGAGCGGAATCGTGCAAATCCCTTTAAACCCAGGACTCCCTAACAAGGAGAAAATATATATATTTTATTGAAAGACGCATTAATCGATCCTGTCTTTGACAATAGATCAACAGGACTGTGTGTTAAGTGACAGGTGTTGATTATATCGATGAACCGACAGAGATTTCAGCTTTTTACCCTCTTTTACCTCAATCGTTTCTTTTCTTAGAGCCATAAACTGGACGCAGACGTAGCAGGAAGCTGTTTTTACGGCCTCCCCCGTCGACCCCGTTATTCACAACACCGCTGCTAGAGTTGAAGCTGTTTGGCCCTCATTGTTCTCCATATAGTGTTCTGAAGTAGCCGCAGAGTTAAATGCTTCTCGGTCATCTGATGCTCAGGAGGCTGTCTGGCCTCATGTGCTCTGATTAGCTTGTCGTGCCGGTAACACACCAGTCATACTTTAGTCTTAATAAACTGCTGGCCTTTGTTTCCTGGTGTTGTGAGATAACGTGGTGCAACATGTGAATCAGCTTAAAAGTGACATATTCTCTTTTTTAAGTGAAAGCTCCACACACTACCTGCTCTGCACCAAGCGGAAAACAGTCAAAGTTATTAACCGACTGATGAACATAGTGGAGCGTATAGATAGATAGATAGATGGATATGTACTTTATTTATCCCCAGGGGGAAATTTGTATGTTACAGCAGCGAGACACACCAATTCGCAAAGTAGCAGAGTAACCAAAAATATTAAGTATTAAAAAATGCACAATAGAATAACAGAGTAGGACAAATTAAATATCAGAATATAGAATGTTATTATTATTATTATATATCTATCTATCTATCTATCTATCTATCTATCTATATATATATATATATATATCTATATATATATATATATATATTATATATATATATATATATATATCTATATATATATATATATATCTATATATATATATATATTATATATATATATATATATATATATTATATGCTATAATTTAGCAGCTAAAGAGTCCGATATCTCTGGAGGTGGAGACCAAAAACAGAGCAAAAAGGAAGTGTTTGTTTTTTGGTTAGTCAGGAGGCCAGAAACAGGACTTCAGATGGCTGCTGATGTTGCTGGATGTGTAGAAGAGTAATTGTTTGCACACGTTGAACTCCATCAGGTAATAAATAATATGTCAATGTTTACAGCTTGTTCTGCTCAAACTTATTCTATTACAGCAGGGTCCTCTCTGAATATAGTTCATGGTGTAACGGACAGAAGTTGATCCACAATCTGTACTGCTGAAGGTACATTATGATGCCTTCAGGCTCTGCTCAGTGAACATGAGTACTGGCTGAAGGTACATTATAATGTTATCATGATGTGTTCACATGTCATCTGTAAAATGTAGTTTTGGTGATAAACTAGAATAAATCCAGTAGATTGAAGGAGATGTTTTCACATGAATATAAAAGAACATTATACATCAGTAACAATAATTACAAGATGTGTTTTAATCCATAAAAATACAATCTTATATTTCCTTATTATTTGAACTGTGTGTTTATGCATTCATTCCAAATATGAGATGTGATATGTAACTTTGTGCATCGGTGTGAGACAGGAGACTTACAGAACTGTCCTGAAGCTGGGTTCATCTCGGGGTCACCAACACAGACACACGCGGTTCGATTTGTTTCCTAAAAAAAGCTGTGTGTGTGTGTGTGACCCTCCAGGCTGACCTCCTTTGTGATGAAGTCCTTTGGCGGGGCGAGACCGTACATCTTTGTGAACGACGCCCACATCACAGACTCCGTGAGGTGGCTGTCCAGACTGCAGCGCCCCGACGGCTGCATCAGATCTGTGGGGAAACTCTTCAACAACGGCATGAAGGTGACGGCGTCGGTCTGAACCAGTGTCGGGGTTTTTACGTCATCTGCTTTTGAGTGTCTCTCAGAGCTCTGCTTGGCTGAGTTCTTCCCATAAGACATAACCGCAGAATTGGCTCAATGCGAGGAGCAATTAGCATAAAGTTCCTGAGAGCAGAGATTGCCCCGGGCACACACACACACACACACACACACACACTCGGAGCAGAAGAAATATCCCAAACTAATTATTGCGAGCCCGTTCCTATCAAAGCAGTGTTTCCTGAAGCCGAGTAAAACCAAAAAAAGCTGTGACAGATGTGTGTCTGAGACAAGTAGCTGTTTGTTTCTAGTCTCTGATAATGTTTCATTGTAAACAACCAATCAGTGTTTAAACCAACAGGAGGAGAGCTAGTAACGTTAGCAGCACCGCTAACGGCTAACCAATAGGAGGACAGCTAGTAACGTTAGCAGCACCGCTAATGGCTAACCAACAGGAGGAGAGCTAGTAACGTTAGCAGCACCGCTAACGGCTAACCAATAGGAGGAGAGCTAGTAACATTAGCAGCACCGCTAATGGCTAACCAACAGGAGGAGAGCTAGTAACGTTAGCAGCACCGCTAACGGCTAACCAACAGGAGGAGAGCTAGTAACGTTAGCAGCACCGCTAACGGCTAACCAACAGGAGGAGAGCTAGTAACGTTATCAGCGCCGCTAACGGCTAACCAACAGGAGGAGAGCTAGTAACGGTAGCAGCACCGCTAACGGCTAACCAACAGGAGGAGAGCTAGTAACGTTAGCAGCACCGCTAACGGCTAACCAATAGGAGGAGAGCTAGTAACGTTAGCAGCACCGCTAACGGCTAACCAACAGGAGAGCTAGTAACGTTAGCAGCACCGCTAACGGCTAACCAACAGGAGGAGAGCTAGTAACGTTATCAGCACCGCTAACGGCTAACCAACAGGAGGAGAGCTAGTAACGTTATCAGCACCGCTAACGGCTAACCAACAGGAGGAGAGCTAGTAACGTTAGCAGCACCGCTAACGGCTAACCAACAGGAGGAGAGCTAGTAACGTTAGCAGCACCGCTAACGGCTAACTAATAGGAGGAGAGCTAGTAACGTTAGCAGCACCGCTAATGGCTAACCAACAGGAGGAGAGCTAGTAACGTTAGCAGCACCGCTAACGGCTAACCAACAGGAGGAGAGCTAGTAACGTTAGCAGCACCGCTAACGGCTAACCAACAGGAGGAGAGCTAGTAACGTTAGCAGCACCGCTAACGGCTAACCAACAGGAGGAGAGCTAGTAACGTTAGCAGCACCGCTAACGGCTAACCAACAGGAGGAGAGTTAGTAATGTTAGCAGCACCGCTAACGGCTAACCAACAGGAGGAGAGCTAGTAACGTTAGCAGCACCGCTAACGGCTAACCAACAGAGGTTCACTTCAGTTACATTATGATGCCTTCAGGCTCTGCTCAGTGAACATGAGTACTGGCTGAAGGTACATTATGACGTTATCATGATGTGTTCACATGTCATCTGTAAAATGTCGTTCTGGTGATAAACTTGAATATTGCTCAACCAGGCGATTGAACGTAATTAACGGGGAAAAAGGGATTCGATGCATCGAGCTGTTAAATCAGTCGAAAAATGATACAGTTCATCGTAATTAAAAACGACGGTGCGATTCCGCTCTGTACTATTTCAACTTTTATGTACTTCTAAAAAACCGCCAGCGTAGCGCAAGAGAGACGTTTTTTTTAAGATGCTTTCCTAGCTCCTCGGTGTGGGCGGGGCCTAAATGGAATGCTTTGATGTAAAATGTCGTGTTGTGTTATAAACACATCGGTGATATGTTTCTGGTGATCGAGATATCTCAGCAACACCGTGAACAAATTACTTTAACTTTATCCTTGTGTTCACAAGTCATCTGTAAAATGTAGTGTTGAATGAATACAGATGTTTGAAGATGTTTTCACAACATAAATATTAGAGATGAGTTATGAACCGTTTACAGTCCTTACAAATACAATCTTTTATTTCCATGAAGAAAAAAAGCACTAAATGACTAACAAAGTAAAACGACAACATTTAGAATAGTTTTGATGGTTCACTGACTTCAGAGATGGTTGAGATGATTTCTGTGACGGATGGATCCTTGTAGACGCGCTGCTTTAATCAAACAACAAAGGGATCTGTATCTGTTAATATGGATCAATAATTAGTATCGGCGGCAAAAAAAGCGTGATGGTGGATCTCTGAAAGTTATCTGCTCCCTCTTCTCTTTTGTGCTGATCCGATCTGTGACTCTGATCTGTGACTCTGATCCGTTGCGCCTCTAATGAGGAGATAACGTCTCAAAGAACCAGAGAAGAGTTCAGATCCGTGTTGTATCCGCTCGGCTCAGACGCGGCGTGTCTTCAGCAGAGAAGGTGAGCGTTTCATTCCCGTGCTTATTTCCTCGGGGAAGGAACGAAGAGACGAACTGTTCAGTTGAATTCAATCAACCAGTTTAATGGCTGATGCGAGTTCACGTGCAATAAAACAGCGACGCTTCCAATCAGCAGTAACTGAATCAATTCTCACCAAGTGAAATGTGCGTCTCCCTCCCGTCATTTAATGGCGTCTTGTCTGACTAATAAAGGATTTAATGCCCAAAAAATACTTTACAAATGTGTGAAATATTACATTTAACTTTGAGTACTCTGTTCCTCCTGATGAGGACAGTTTAACGTGTGACAACAGTAAAATATGACCGTGTACTAACATTGTTACAGATCTAGTTGAGCTCTGTAGCATATTGTAGCTTTATGTGAGAACAAACACAAGATCATTGGATGAGATCAAGTTTTTAAAAACAGCCCAAAATATGTAAACAACATAACAAAAGCAACTACAAAAGTTCCCTCATTGAAGCGTATTTCTTAACGTTGACTGTTGAACAGAAACATTCAGTCCTGCTGTGTTTGTGTTCCGTTAGCCGTTAGCCCCGTTAGCTAAACAACAACGCGGGACTGCGCTGCCCGCCGGCTGCTAACGGCTAACTAGCCCTCTCTTCCTACCGACATAAGAAGACCTTGTAGTCGCCGCTCTGTTCGGTATTTTCTTTTTGCGAAATGAAACGTATACTTACAAACAAACAAACAAAAACGTGTGAATAATTAAAAACCACAAGAGGTTCTTTAAACACAAAGTAATAAACGAGCACAACAAATACAAGGCTGTCGGGTCCGGCAGTATGCAAGATTAGCTGCGGACAGACGGACGGAGATGAGCGCGCACGTGCAACCGAATACATAATCTCCTGCGGGAGATGATAATAACTATTATTTGTAGTTCTGTGTTGGCCCAGTGGAGCTGTGAGTGTGTCTTTGTTTGTAACAGGGAGGAGTGAGTGACGACGTGTCGCTGACGGCCTACATCACCGCCGCGCTGCTGGAGCTCAACGGCAACGCAACGGTCAGTCTGACTCCTTTTACTGTATTCAATAAAAGACGGTCTTTTAGTGCATGAATGCATCATTTTTATTTATTCATTTTTATTAATTATGTTTTCGGGTTGTACTTCCGTCCAGCCTCTCAGGAACGCCTTGAGACAAACGTCCTGCACTCGAGGATACAATGATACGAACCGTTGACTTTAGAAGTCGCTGTGACTTACAGAACACATGTTTGGCATAACTCAGTAATTATCTCAGAGGATAAAATGATGAGGCGCTGACATGTTGGACAGACATGGATGTAAACAGCAACATGATGGTTGGCGGAGGCGGTGATTCTAACTAGACAGGAAGTCAGACTTAGACTTCCATTCACAGATGTGATCGCTTGTCCTCTTGACTTCAGCGTGGGCTCCTCACTGTCTCTTCAGCTTTCAAGAGTTTGCCAAATAAAAGTTGCTTTTCATACGACTCTAATTTTTTGTAAGCCTGCAGAGAAACGATTGGTTCATTAACTGATGAAGAGTTCTCCACATGGACTCATTGACAGGACGCCGTGGTGCAGAAGTGCCTGAACTGTCTCAAGGAAGCGGCGGCCGGCCAGCTGGACCACCTGTACACCACCGCCCTGCTGTCCTACACCTTCGCTCTGGCCGGAGACGTGGAGATGAAGAGCAAACTCA
This sequence comes from Ophthalmolycus amberensis, assembly GCA_024529925.1. Lineage (NCBI taxonomy): Eukaryota > Metazoa > Chordata > Actinopteri > Perciformes > Zoarcidae > Ophthalmolycus > Ophthalmolycus amberensis. Next base: position 462,641 of record JAFEUB010001542.1, on the reverse strand, counting down.
TCATGTACCTGCATCAGAAGTCCAACACTCGGGGTGAGACCATTAAGCTATCGGCCACGTCTGCACGTCTGGTCTGTTCAAACACTTCTTTGGCAGCTTCAGCACAAACATGAAACTAAAAGACGGCAACATTTTCTGTTTAGTTGCTAAAACAAATTGCAGTCGAAACTAAAATATTTGAAAAAATGAGAAGTTGAATTGATTTAAAAATGGAAGTGCAGACGGAGGTCGACGTTTCAGTTCAAAGGCAAGCGTTGAATAAAGTTGAAGTGTCAATTTAAGATGTTGAAGTCCAAGCACTGAAAGGAGTTGAAATGTAGGCGATAAAGTGTGCAGAAGGTTTTAGTCGGAGGAGTGAAAAATGGTCGTTGAAGTGCTGAAAGCAGTTGAAGTGAGTCGTGTATGAACGGAGGACGTTTACGTTGTTTTGTAGATTTGAGGGTTTGAAGTGTCCGTGTTGAAGAGTCAGCATTGAACAGAGTTGACATTTCAACTACATTCATATTTATCTTCAGCTGACATACAAGTGTTACAAGTAGCTGAACTTTGAGTTGAAGTGAAGACGCTGAAGTGTGTGTGTGCGCTGTCAGCAGTTGAAGTGTCAGTTTATTAAAAGATCTTCTTCAACTGACGGTTCAGCTGCTGTCAGAGCTTACAGTTCCGTTCTCATGTCGTGAGTGAAAGCAGTTGAAGTGTCAGTCAGGGATGAAAGCACTTAAATGTTTATTTGATTATGATCTCAATTGAATAGAGATGCCACGATAAGACCTAAATAAGTGAAGGAAACCATCAGCGAGAAGATTGAAGGGAAGAGAACCAGGACGGAGCGGCGGTGACATCTAAAGGGAGTCTGGTGCTCAGAACCACGACCGCTTTAGTCCACAGAGACCAACAGAACCAACACAGCATTAACGTTAATGAGACGACTCAATGGGCCTCTAGCTGAAAGATTTCACCGATGCATCTTTTAAATATGTAGATAACGTCTTGCCTGTGCTGTCGTTGTAACAGTAGTGTCTTTATGAGGCTCGCGCTCCGTAGTGCAGCGCTCTTGATATCAGCCCGTCGCTCGTTAACTCCGAGGAAGCTGCACAGAGACCTGCTAATTATAGTTTATTAATATTGAAGGTGAGCAGCACACTCTCAAAGTAAAGGACTCTCGATGTGCAGAGGAGAGACGCACGGTTCCCTGTTTCATAGTTAAATGGTATCTTTGACCTTGTTTGTCTGAGGTTCATCATTTCCGTGATGAAATGTAAAGTGAAATATAGAAGCAGCCGCTGTAACACACTGTAGATCTTCCTCCTCATTGATTTAAGTGCACAACGTGAGTCGTCTCTAACGGAGGAACTCCACCGTCCTCACCGGCAGGTGGAACCCGTCATTGGAACAGAGCCGGGGCTTCTGGGAAAGGCCTGGACTCTTTGGAGGTGGAGATGACGTCCTACGTGCTGCTGGCGCTGCTCTCCGGTCCGGTTCTGCCAGACTTTGGGTTGGATTACTCCTCCGGCATCGTCCGCTGGCTCGCCCAGCAGCAGAACCCGTACGGGGGCTTCTCTTCCACACAGGTAGGACGGGTCACACACGGGGTTAAACCTGTGGGGGGGTTAGAGGCTTCCCATAAACCACCTCTCTGCTCCTCAGGACACCGTGGTGGCCCTCCAGGCTCTGGCGAAGTACGGCGCCGCCACCTACAGCGCAGAGGGCATCACCACGGTGACGGTGACGTCGTCGGGAGGCCTGGACAAAGAGTTCACGGTTGATCAGAGCAACCGGCTGCTGTACCAGGAGCAGCCGCTGAGCGAGCTGCCCGGAGACTACGCCGTGCGAGCCCGGGGGCAGAGCTGTGTGCTGGCTCAGGTACGCTCACACATGAAGGCTGAGCAGGAGCACAACTCAGCGCCTCCTTTTGATGTTTGTGTGAGAAGAAGAAAAGAGTCAACATTTCTTTATTATTCTCGTATGTAAACATTTACATACGTCTTCGTTAGCAGCAACACAAGTTCTAAAATCTTTAAACTACATTCTCATCTAATCAGTGATGATCCTGTTCTTCTGATCAAACTCCGTATGACGTCACTAGAGTGTGACGTCGGTGGAGCGTGAAGTCGGTGGAGCGTGCCGTCGGTGGAGCGTGCCGTCGGTGGAGCGTGCCGTCGCTGGAGCGTGCCGTCGGTGGAGCGTGCCGTCGGTGGAGCGTGACGTCGGTGGAGCGTGACGTCGGTGGAGCGTGCCGTCGCTGGAGCGTGCAGTCGCTGGAGCGTGCCGTCGCTGGAGCGTGCCGTCGGTGGAGCGTGCCGTCGGTGGAGCGTGCCGTCGCTGGAGCGTGCCGTCGCTGGAGCGTGCCGTCGGTGGAGCGTGCCGTCGGTGGAGCGTGCCGTCGGTGGAGCGTGCCGTCGGTGGAGCGTGCCGTCGCTGGAGCGTGCCGTCGCTGGAGCGTGCCGTCGCTGGAGCGTGCCGTCGGTGGAGCGTGCCGTCGCTGGAGCGTGCCGTCGCTGGAGCGTGCCGTCGGTGGAGCGTGCCGTCGCTGGAGCGTGCCGTCGGTGGAGCGTGCCGTCGGTGGAGCGTGCCGTCGGTGGAGCGTGAAGTCGGTGGAGCGTGAAGTCGGTGGAGCGTGCCGTCGGTGGAGCGTGCCGTCGCTGGAGCGTGCCGTCGGTGGAGCGTGCCGTCGGTGGAGCGTGCCGTCGGTGGAGCGTGCCGTCGCTGGAGCGTGCCGTCGGTGGAGCGTGCCGTCGGTGGAGCGTGCCGTCGGTGGAGCGTGCCGTCGCTGGAGCGTGAAGTCGGTGGAGCGTGCCGTCGGTGGAGCGTGAAGTCGGTGGAGCGTGCCGTCGGTGGAGCGTGCCGTGCCGTCGGTGGAGCGTGAAGTCGGTGGAGCGTGCCGTCGGTGGAGCGTGCCGTCGGTGGAGCGTGAAGTCGGTGGAGCGTGCCGTCGGTGGAGCGTGACGTCGGTGGAGCGTGAAGTCGGTGGAGCGTGAAGTCTGTGGAGCGTGACGTCGGTGGAGCGTGCCGTCGGTGGAGCGTGCCGTCGGTGGAGCGTGACGTCGGTGGAGCGTGAAGTCGGTGGAGCGTGAAGTCGGTGGAGCGTGAAGTCGGTGGAGCGTGCCGTCGGTGGAGCGTGAAGTCGGTGGAGCGTGAAGTCGGTGGAGCGTGAAGTCGGTGGAGCGTGCCGTCGGTGGAGCGTGCCGTCGGTGGAGCGTGACGTCGGTGGAGCGTGACGTCGGTGGAGCGTGAAGTCGGTGGAGCGTGAAGTCGGTGGAGCGTGAAGTCGGTGGAGCGTGCCGTCGGTGGAGCGTGCAGTCGGTGGAGCGTGACGTCGGTGGAGCGTGACGTCGGTGGAGCGTGAAGTCGGTGGAGCGTGACGTCGGTGGAGCGTGAAGTCGGTGGAGCGTGACGTCGGTGGAGCGTGACGTCGGTGGAGCGTGACGTCGGTGGAGCGTGACGTCGGTGGAGCGTGACGTCGGTGGAGCGTGACGTCGGTGGAGCGTGACGTCGGTGGAGCGTGACGTCGGTGGAGCGTGACGTCGGTGGAGCGTGAAGTCGGTGGAGCGTGAAGTCGGTGGAGCGTGAAGTCGGTGGAGCGTGAAGTCGGTGGAGCGTGAAGTCGGTGGAGCGTGACGTCGGTGGAGCGTGACGTCGGTGGAGCGTGACGTCGGTGGAGCGTGACGTCGGTGGAGCGTGAAGTCGGTGGAGCGTGAAGTCGGTGGAGCGTGAAGTCGGTGGAGCGTGAAGTCGGTGGAGCGTGCCGTCGCTGGAGCGTGCCGTCGCTGGAGCGTGACGTCGGTGGAGCGTGAAGTCGGTGGAGCGTGAAGTCGGTGGAGCGTGAAGTCGGTGGAGCGTGAAGTCGGTGGAGCGTGAAGTCGGTGGAGCACTACCGTTACCTGCCGGTGACGAGGACTCTTTCATTCTTCCGGCACTATTTCGTGATAGTATAGTTTTTATTTTTAGCCTTTATTCAAACTAATATGAACAGCTGCTGATATCTATCGATGAAGGTTTATTGATCCGTTATGAGTGAATGTTTGTGACGTCCGTCCACAGATCTCGATGCATTACAACGTTCCTCCTCCTCCAGACTTCTCCGCCTTCAACATCTCTACGGACATTATGGCCAAATGCAACGTCAGCCGGCCTCAGCTCATCCTCTTTGTGCACGTCAGGTGTGTGTGTGTGTGTGTGTGTCACCCGTTGTGATGGATAAAGAAACAAGATGTAACTAACATCAAAAGAAAACATTTAACAATGGATAACTAGAACTGTTTTTTACAGGGCTTCCGTAGCTGACGTGTGCTTTATTTTCTGTCTTCATGTTTCATTGTTGACTTTAAATATTTTCATTGAGACGCTTCAGTTGACTTCAACGCAGCTCTAGGTTGAACTATAATTTACAGTATTTCTTTAACATTCTGGACTACAGCGGAGGATTCTACTGGATGAGGGATCGTGTTCTAATATAACAGAAGAACATCGTGTTCTAATATAACAGAAGAACATCGTGTTCTAATATAACAGAAGAACGTCGTGTTCTAATATAACAGAAGAACGTCGTGTTCTAATATAACAGAAGAACGTCGAGTTCTAATAGAACAGAAGAACGTCGTGTTCTAATAGAACAGAAGAACGTCGTGTTCTAATATAACAGAAGAACATCGTGTTCTAATATAACAGAAGAACGTCGTGTTCTAATATAACAGAAGAACGTCGTGTTCTAATATAACAGAAGAACGTCGTGTTCTAATATAACAGAAGAACGTCGTGTTCTAATATAACAGAAGAACGTCGTGTTCTAATAGAACAGAAGAACGTCGTGTTCTAATATAACAGAAGAACGTCGTGTTCTAATATAACAGAAGAACGTCGTGTTCTAATATAACAGAAGAACGCCGTGTTCTAATATAACAGAAGAACGCCGTGTTCTAATATAACAGAAGAACGCCGTGTTCTAATATAACAGAAGAACGCCGTGTTCTAATATAACAGAAGAACGCCGTGTTCTAATATAACAGAAGAACGCCGTGTTCTAATATAACAGAAGAACGTCGTGTTCTAATATAACAGAAGAACGTCGTGTTCTAATATAACAGAAGAACGTCGTGTTCTAATACAACAGAAGAACGTCGTGTTGTAATTCAACAGAAGAACGT
>JAFEUB010001542.1:450000-452500 GCA_024529925.1 Ophthalmolycus amberensis | reverse complement strand
CGTCAGTGCGGCTCGGTAGATCACAGGCTGAACTCTCTGCTCCCCACTGGGCTCAGCGCCTCATCACGACCCGCAGCGGACGCCTGGTTCTCAGGTGAACTCAGTAAAAAGCATCGATAGGATTGAAGTGAAGGCACAGCTCAGAATGGTCCATCCTGTTCGTGTGGTCTCTGCAGCGCCCTCTAGTGGTGGCTGCTTCAGGCTGGCAGTAGTCACGTCTTCAAGTTAGCTAAAAGGCTACTAGCTTTGTTTTCTTCCTGTTGAGATGCGGTTTGAAACCTTGAGCTTCATACAGACACGGTGACGCGATGGTCACAACAATGAACTGGGCGTTTATTTCATCCTGTTGTTTTGCTAGCCTAGCTTAGCACGAAGACTGGAAGAGGGACGCAAGGGATAAAGCCCTCGACATCTAGTATTTGATGATTGAGGGTTTAGTGGAGTATTTGAACCAGTGAGTCTGCAGAGTGAAGCGCTCGTGGGTACTTTGGTAAACGATGTGAATGTGATGTGAGCCGGATGAAGCTCAGGAGAATAGTTTCAGTGTTTGAAGGTGAACTCTGTTCCGCTGCTTCCTGTCGCTTCTCTTAACACGTCTGAACTGTGGAACCCTTTGACTGACACTCCGTCTAAACCTGATGAACACTCAAACAGAACATTGGCATCGTGTCATTTGGCAATTTTCTCTAGAAGTAAAAAAGAAAGAAAATAAAGAAATAATACAAAAGGTTCAACAAACAGATCTCCATTTGGCAATATAGAAAGGCTTTTTAAAAGTCCTTGACAGGTATACACTTTGGTTTATATACAGGTGTGTGTGTGTGTGTGTCGTCTCCCTTTTTCAATCCAAACTGAATCACGTAGAAAATGTGGAGGTGAAAACATCTACACAGTGAAATCAAAGTGAGATTTAAAAAAATAAAAGTAACAAACAAGGCGCTGTGTGTCCGGGAACAGGAAACAGGAAACAGTCTCTGCCGAAAAAACCGAATCCGCTCGTCACCTGCGTCTCTGATCTGACGTGCAACGCGTCCATCAGTTCATGAACTGCGTGTATCCCTCCGCCCCCGTGACGATCACGTCCATCCAGATCCTCATGGCGTCGGCGGCGGGGGCCACCATGTAGTAGAGCCGGTCGTGGGTCTTCACGCAGAAGGTCAGCGAGGGGTTCGGGCTCTGGAGGGAACAGAGAGAAACGCTAGAATCTAGAGCTGCAACGTGCGGTTTACCAACAGAGATATCAATACATAATAATATCAATGCATCCTCAGTTAAAGAACTTCTGAATACAAGATGTTCTGTACACCGCATGATGGAAACAATGGTACAAAGAAGAAATATTTAGGTTTCAATCTTCAGGCTCAACTTGTTTAAAAGATCAGAAATCTTTGATGTGAGACGAGTCTTTAAGGATTCTAAGAACACGTTCAGTTATTTATTATTTTACCTCTGAGCTCCGAGTATAGAAGATGGACATGAGCGGCACAAACCTGCAGCGTCAGCATTAGAACATATAATATAGAAAGACAGGAACGGTCAACCAATGCGTGCGTCAGAAACAAGCATCAAACTGCTCAGAAGTCATGAAGAAATAAACTTTAACGTTTTCTCCACGAGTTTTTGGAGGTAAAACCGACCGGCGGTCCTCCTCACGCGCTCCACTCGTCTTCATCACTTCTCCTGTGAAGCGTCATCTCTCCGTCTCAGAACCGAATCAGACTTTAAACTCGTTTCTTTCCTGTTATGTGACATTGGATGTGACGAGTAGAATCGAAGTTCCAGTTGATCAGTAAGTCAGAGTGCAGCGCATCGCGACAGGCCATCACACACACACACACACACACACACACACACTCTCTGAAGGCAGCTTTATGTCGTGTGAGCAGCACGGATCACGACTCGTCCTCTTAACAGACTTCTGTAGAACCGTGACCTCTGAACCCCAAAGCAGTGTCATGATGTATGAAAGTCCTTCACCTCCAGAGTAACGTGTACAACTAATGTCGTGGAGTCACAACCAGCTGGAGCTGGAGGACGTACAGAGAAAGCTACAGACGGCATAAAGCATTTTAAAATTAGATTTTTGATCATTGATTTTACAAAAATTGGAAAACAATGAAATATAAATATCCAACAAGTTTACACAAGTGTGAAAAAATGTCAGAAAAATGTCTGTTTGTTATAATCATTGAACTATTTACACGTTTCTCCTCCCCGGGCTGTAGTTCAGTCAGAGTGTCTCCTTGTGGTCACATGACTGTTGGTCTCAGATGAATCCATCATGACTTCATAGTTTCACACTTTAATCTTTCTACACACTCATGTTGAAGTGAACTCTTTATGAGGAGACATTTAGAATGAGAACATGAAGAATAAAGTGTTGTTGGTGAAATATCACAATGTTAAGTTTAGTTCGGTTTCTTTTTCTGACGGAAGCGTTCGTCACACATGATGTGTTCAAGGACTGACGGAAAGATGATAACCTGACGATAATGTCTGT
>JAFEUB010001542.1:402500-437500 GCA_024529925.1 Ophthalmolycus amberensis | reverse complement strand
AGAGCAGAGCAGCAGCTCTGTGGTCTGAGAGGCAGAGTCTCTGTGTTAGTGAAGAGATCATAGATAACCTCCGTAGAAGAACCTCACACAACCGTCCCCTGACCCAGCACTGAACCTAAACCACTTCATAATAACCCGTTTGTGTCTCATCGTCATCCGTTGATGGAGCAGCGAGCCGCTCGTTGGGCTCTGAAGACGTGTTCTGAGCTAATCCGCTCATTACGTACGTTCAGCTGCTCACCGAGTCCTCGCTCGATGAGCGACTCGTGTCCTTTACCTTTCTGCTGCAGAGCGATCTGTCTCTTGGTCTCAATGTCCTGCAGGGTAGCAGCCAGGTTCCTGGGCAGACTGCCGGTGCTGTTGGGCACCAGCAGGGGGCTCTAGTGGGTCAGAGGGGGCCGACATCAGAGACGCATGAAGAAGAAGAAGTGGCTTAAATGATGAGATCATAAATCAGAGACTACCTTTGAGCTGCGTCCCAGTGTTGCTGCTCCGTGCTGCAGAGGGGACGCCGAGCTGGACCTGGGCTGATATAAGGAGAGGCCTGGATCGCTGTCCAGCTTAGACCGGAACACCTGGGGGGGGAGAGATCCACATCAGAGGCAGTGATGATGATTCAAGCACCTGCTGGGAAACTAAAGGTTAGAAACCCTGATGCCTTTAATCCAGGTTTCTCCAGAAAGACTCTGGACCAGATGTGTCCTAAAGGGGGTCAGGTCCACAAACAGACATGGACCAGATGTGTCCTAAAGGGGGTCAGGTCCACAAACAGACCTGAAGACAGACGTCTCTGGTCGGCTGTGTCTCACTTTTCATATTTGTGAATAAATGTTTAGCAGTTTGAATAATTAAAAACTGATTAAAAGACAGTTTAGTGATGAATGAGTGTTTTTAGAGAATCTGTGCCCCCCCCCCCCACTGAGAACCCCGATCAGCATCGAGTGCTGCTGAACATAGACGTTAAAATAAAACGCAGGATTTAAGAAATCAAAGGTTCAATCAGCAGTTTAAGTTTCAGTATCAAAAGACCACACACACACACACACACACACACACACACACACACACACACACACACACACACACACACACACACACACACACACACACACACACACACACACACACACACACACACACACACACACACACACACACACACACACACACACACACACACACACACACACACACACACACACACACACACACACGATTCGTTAATGCTGCGTTCATGTACCGTGGGAGTTTCTGTGTGTTAACGACTTGACTTGAAAGTGTTCACAGCGTTGGACTGAAGCTCTCTGTGGCGATTACTCAGCTTCACTACCGACGCAGCGCTTCCTGTTTCACAGCCGTCCCAGCATGCAGCTGGTGTCCTGACGGTCTCTCTGACGGGTTCATTTATCAAGAGTTCATCAGCTCACAGCAGAAGTGAACTCTTTCTAGTAGCTTCCAGAGGCTTTAAAGGAGAACTCTGTCTTTATTAAAACACACGTTACATAAACTTACTAAAGATTCCATCTGAAGTTGAGAAGGAGAATGTTTTATACGACATATAATATAATCATAATACGTGCGTCATTTAATGGATATTTTGTAAGAATGATAATTCATCCGTTGTCTGATTGTTTCCCTTTAAACAGGTACTGGTGTGGTTACTAAGAACCTTCTAGAAACACAGGAGGGAATTCTTCAGCAGCTGAAGGCTAACACTTAGAGATCAAAGGGTTCTCCTCAGGACATCCTCGGGACATCCTCGGGACATCCTCGGGACATCCTCATGCTGGTTTTATGCTGCAGTTTCTTTCCACTGAGGCATCTTCAGATGACTTTGAGAGCAACCTTAGTGAAGCGGTGGAATGCAGCCGGGTACCGACACCGCACGACGCTTCATCTTCCTTAAAGTGTCTCTGAGCACCAGAGTCCCTGCAGCAGGGTCTGACAGTCTGCCCCTCTCAGTCCTGGTTCTCCCATGCCCCCCTTCCCTCCAGCGGGTCCAGCAATACGTCCTGGAGCAGAGAGGAGAAGCTCTGCTCCTGGAGGAGGAGGAGGAGACGCTGCTGCCGGGAGCAGAGCTCTGCTCCTCCCTCCGGAGCTCTGGATCTGTCCACGGTGGTCCGGTCTCTGCTGGAGGATCTGGGTCTGTCGACGGTGGTACCGGTCTCTGCTGGAGGATCTGGGTCTGTCCACGGTGGACCGGTCTCTGCTGGAGGATCTGGGTCTGTCCACGGTGGACCGGTCTCTGCTGGAGGATCTGGGTCTGTCCACGGTGGACCGGTCTCTGCTGGAGGATCTGGGTCTGTCCACGGTGGACCGGTCTCTGCTGGAGGATCTGGGTCTGTCCACGGTGGACCGGTCTCTGCTGGAGGATCTGGATCTGTCCACGGTGGACCGGTCTCTGCTGGAGGATCTGGGTCTGTTCACGGTGGACCGGTCTCTGCTGGAGGATCTGGATCTGTCCACGGTGGACCGGTCTCTGCTGGAGTCTGAGCTGAAGGAGGTTCTGGTGAACCTGCATGAGTTCATCTGGTTTCACCAGAATCTGACCCGGTGGCTCCGATGACGAGCATCAAGAATAACTCTATAGAAACAGACCATCTTCTCTCTGATGGTCTCTGTACTGATGGAGGTCTGATAGAGGATCAGGACTAGACTGAGTCTGGTTCATATAGAGGATCAGGACTAGACTGAGTCTGGTTCATATAGAGGATCAGGACTACACTGAGACTGGTTCATATAGAGGATCAGGACTAGACTGAGACTGGTTCATATAGAGGATCAGGACTAGACTGAGTCTGGTTCATATAGAGGATCAGGACTACACTGAGACTGGTTCATATAGAGGATCAGGACTAGACTGAGACTGGTTCACATAGAGGATCAGGACTACACAGACTGGTTCATATAGAGGATCAGGACTACACTGAGACTGGTTCACATAGAGGATCAGGACTACACAGACTGGTTCACATAGAGGATCAGGACTACACAGACTGGTTCACATAGAGGATCAGGACTACACAGACTGGTTCACATAGAGGATCAGGACTACACAGACTGGTTCACATAGAGGATCAGGACTACACAGACTGGTTCAGGATCAGGTGAAAGTTCCCACACACACAAACAGCAGCAGAATAAGTGGGGAAGAAGAAGAAGAAGAAGAAGAAGAAGAAGAAGAAGAAGAAGAACCCTCTACCTGCAGCACAGGTCTGCGGCCCGACTTGGCCGGCAGAGAGGGGGGACAGAGCTGGACCTGGTCTGACATCAGGTCCTGGTACCACTGCTCTAAATCTAGCTTGGGGATGTGAGGCCTACTACCTTCAGACTGGTACTGGAGAGACCAGCAGAGAGGAAACAAAGACGAGAAGAAGGAGAGATTAGAAAGCACTCAGAGACGGAGGGACATGTGTTCTATGAACCGCTGTCATGAGTTATGAAACGATTCTTTAATATCTTCAGCTCCTTGATGCTTCACACCCTCCAGCTGCTTCATCCTACTTTACATGTCTGGATTCTAATTCCATGTTGCAGCTGCAATGACCCACTTCTTAAGTTTTCATCCAATGTGATGTTCTAATTCACTGGAATGTGTTCAGTGTCTCTACGAAGCATCTTAAAGAGCAACACTTTATTCTGGTTCCCGTCTCTGCTGTGAAGTAAAGACTTTAAACAGCCGACAGACAAGCTGCTGACAGACAGGATGACTGATCCCGTCACTCACAGTTCACCCAGCTCATGTTCAACACACGGAGGAACCGACGAGGTGTCCAATGAGATGGTTGAATGTGATCATATCCGACTGTGAGACATTCATCTGGGTTTTCTCACGTCTACGTTTCCCACATTTATATAATCTACAACTAAAAACATTCAAATACAACAAACTGGTTGGTTGAGCTGGTGACCCATAAAGGAAGGAAGGGAAGGAAGGAAGCACACTACCTCCAGAGAGAGAGCGAGGGAGGAGCCGTGAGGGGAGAAGGCGGGGTCTACGGGTCCAGAGTGCAGGGGCTGACGAAGCGGGGACGTAGGAGACGACTCCACCTTCGGCATCCCATACATGTGACTTAACTGACCCACTGTCACGTACTCCTTCAGGAGGACAGACAGGAAGGAGAGGAGACAGACGGACAGTAAGGAGACAGACGGGCAGTAAGGAGAGGAGACAGACGGACAGTAAGGAGACAGACGGGCAGTAAGGAGACAGACGGGCAGTAAGGAGAGGAGACAGACGGACAGTAAGGAGACAGACGGACAGTAAGGAGACAGACGGGCAGTAAGGAGACAGACGGGCAGTAAGGAGAGGAGACAGACGGACAGTAAGGAGACAGACGGGCAGTAAGGAGACAGACGGGCAGTAAGGAGAGGAGACAGACGGGCAGTAAGGAGAGGAGACAGACGGGCAGTAAGGAGACAGACGGGCAGTAAGGAGACAGACGGGCAGTAAGGAGAGGAGACAGACGGGCAGTAAGGAGAGGAGACAGACGGGCAGTAAGGAGACAGACGGGCAGTAAGGAGACAGACAGACGGGCAGTAAGGAGACAGACAGACGGGCAGTAAGGAGAGGAGACAGACAGTAAGGAGACAGTAAGGAGACAGACGGGCAGTAAGGAGAGGAGACATACAGGCAGGCAGACAGTAAGGAGAGGAGACAGACAGTAAGGAGAGGAGACAGACAGTAAGGAGAGGAGACAGACAGTAAGGAGAGGAGACAGACAGTAAGGAGAGGAGACAGACAGACAGTAAGGAGACAGACAGACAGTAAGGAGAGGAGACAGACAGACAGACAGTAAGGAGACAGACAGACAGTAAGGAGAGGAGACAGACAGACAGTAAGGAGACAGACAGACAGTAAGGAGAGGAGACAAACACGTCAGCAAGACAGGCAGCACTAAGTTCAGTGTCTTCCTGCATCATGAAGCAGTAAATAGAAACTTGTCCTCTGAGCATTTTCTTTACTTCTCATGTCTTTAGAAAGACTTGTGACAGATTGATTTAAGACATTTGAATACCAATAAGGCCTTATTATTAGATTCATGAAGTAAAAGACCGTTAAAGGATCCAAAGAAAACAGTAAAGACAAATAATACAACAATATGTAGAAAGAATGTTCAGCACAGAAAGTCTTTCATCATTTCCATCTTTCTCTCTCATGTTCTGTCTCGTCTCCGACTCTCAGCTTTCAAATACATGAATAAAAAAATGGATCAAATATGAAATATATATCAAATAAAACCCAGCCCTGCATGTTGTACAACTAGAGTTCTGTTTTACAGGATCAAGAATAAAGTTTTATTAGTTATTAACACAAAATATCAGCTTTTGGTTGCCTCAAAGCAGCACTGACATGGAACAGAAGGACAGACAGGAAGTGATGCTACAGACAGGAAGTGACGCTACAGACAGACGGGAAGTGAGTGACGCTACAGACAGACGGGAAGTGAGTGACGCTACAGACAGACGGGAAGTGACGCTACAGACAGACGGGAAGTGACGCTACAGACAGACGGGAAGTGACGCTACAGACAGGCGGGAAGTGAGTGACGCTACAGACAGACGGGAAGTGACGCTACAGACAGACGGGAAGTGAGTGACGCTACAGACAGACGGGAAGTGAGTGATGCTACAGACAGACGGGAAGTGACGCTACAGACAGACGGGAAGTGACGCTACAGACAGACGGGAAGTGACGCTACAGACAGACGGGAAGTGAGTGACGCTACAGACAGACGGGAAGTGACGCTACAGACAGACGGGAAGTGAGTGACGCTACAGACAGACGGGAAGTGAGTGACGCTACAGACAGACGGGAAGTGAGTGACGCTACAGACAGACGGGAAGTGAGTGACGCTACAGACAGACGGGAAGTGAGTGATGCTACAGACAGACGGGAAGTGAGTGATGCTACTGACAGACGGGAAGTGAGTGATGCTACAGACAGACGGGAAGTGACGCTACAGACAGACGGGAAGTGATGTTCAGACAGACAGGAAATGAGTGATGCTACAGACAGACAGGAAGTGATGCTACAGACAGACAGGAAGTGATGTTACAGACAGAGAGGAAGTGATGTTACAGACAGACAGGAAGTGAGTGACGCTACAGACAGACGGGAAGTGACGCTACAGACAGACGGGAAGTGAGTGACGCTACAGACAGACGGGAAGTGAGTGACGCTACAGACAGACGGGAAGTGAGTGACGCTACAGACAGACGGGAAGTGAGTGACGCTACAGACAGACGGGAAGTGAGTGACTGCTACAGACAGACGGGAAGTGAGTGATGCTACTGACAGACAGGAAGTGAGTGATGCTACAGACAGACGGGAAGTGACGCTACAGACAGACGGGAAGTGATGTTCAGACAGACAGGAAATGAGTGATGCTACAGACAGACAGGAAGTGATGCTACAGACAGACAGGAAGTGATGTTACAGACAGACAGGAAGTGATGTTACAGACAGACAGGAAGTGAGTGATGCGACAGACAGGAAGTGATGCTACAGACAGACGGAAGTGATGCTACAGACAGACAGGAAGTGATGTTACAGACAGACAGGAAATGAGTGATGCTACAGACAGACAGGAAGTGAGTGATGCTACACAGACAGGAAGTGAGTGATGCTACAGACAGACGGGAAGTGACGCTACAGACAGACGGGAAGTGATGTTCAGACAGACAGGAAGTGATGCTAGACAGACAGGAAGTGATGTTACAGACAGACAGGAAATGAGTGATGCTACAGACAGACAGGAAGTGATGCTACAGACAGGAAGTGATGCTACAGACAGGAAGTGAAGTTACAGACAGACAGGAAGTGATGTTACAGACAGACAGGAAGTGAGTGATGCGACAGACAGGAAGTGATGCTACAGACAGACGGGAAGTGATGCTACAGACAGACAGGAAGTGATGTTACAGACAGACAGGAAATGAGTGATGCTCCAGACAGACAGGAAGTGAGTGATGCGACAGACAGACAGGAAGTGAGTGATGCGACAGACAGACAGGAAGTGAGTGATGCGACAGACAGACAGGAAGTGGCGCTACAGACAGACGGGAAGTGACGCTACAGACAGACGGGAAGTGACGCTACAGACAGACGGGAAGTGACGCTACAGACAGACGGGAAGTGACGCTACAGACAGACGGGAAGTGATGCTACAGACAGACGGGAAGTGATGCTACAGACAGACGGGAGGTGATGACACACAGGACGTCACAACAGGACGTCACACAACAGGACGTCACACACAGGACGTCACACACAGGACGTCACACACAGGACGTCACACACAGGACGTCACACACAGGACGTCACACACAGGACGTCACACACAGGACGTCACACACAGGACGTCACACACCAGACACTTTAGTTGGCCGTTACAAAAACATGCTGAACATGTGACCATCATAAAGGTATTAAAACCCCTGAAAGGCCTCGAGTCATTTAGTCCTCCATCAACAGCTCAGCCTTCTGGAGCGCTTCCTGTTTTAACAATCGGGAATAAAGTGCTTTTTTTCTACAGATACAAGCTCTGGTCTAACTCGTGCTTTCCCTCCGTTAAAGCGTCTAATGACGACGTGTCAAGAGTTAAACAAGTCCGTTTCCAGATTAGTTTGCTCTCCACACACTAAGACCACTGTAGATCTTGATATTAGTAGAGTTCGAGCAAATCACAGTGAGTTAAAGGTGTAAATGAGTTCCCTCACCTCTCTCATGGCCGTGGAGGACTTGGGGAAGCTCCTCCCACCCGTCAGGCCGTGGTACCTCTTTTCCAGAGCCGACAGCCTCTCCTTCTCCTGGAACAACACACACACACACACATGTGTGTTAGTCACAGGTTGTGTTAAACCAAATAAGTCATTTTTGTGGAGCTCATGCTGCAGGATTTTCCTCCACCGGTGAAGCGAGCGTGATGGAGAAACCCCACGTTCACAAGAGTCCACAGAAGAAGAGATTCAGCCTTCAGCACTAACGTCCGAGGCAAATACGGAAAAATAATATACGTGTGTGTCGTTCTGTGAATTAATTATTAATAACACAGCCGTGCAGTACAGCGAGCACCGTTTGAATCCTCAAAACAAAACTCAAAATGTTTTGAAAAAAGTGAGGAGATATTTGTTAAATTTGACAAGTGGATTGAAATCACAGACTCCGCCTCTAAATTTAACCTGTGAATTACAATCATTTAAAAACATTTAAATGGCCGTTAAAAATTGATTATGACAGAATTTTTACAACCACGTCAAACATTGAGCAACTCTTTAAATCCAAGCACAAAAACATCAACATTACTGGAAACTGCAGGTTTTTAGATGAAATATGCAGATTTACAAGATGCAGACTTTCTGCAATAACCTGTGCTTTCCCTCCAAGAATCCCACTTTGGGTGAAATGTTGTTCAGAGTGAGTTTGAACTTTCGCTCAGTACCTTTAGGAGCATTTGCAGAGTGAGCGTCCGATCTTTGGCGAGCCGCCCGCACTCCTGAGACGCCTGCAGGCCGAGCTGGCTGGCCTGGTTCTCCAGAGCAGACACCTTCTCCTGGAGAACGCAGAGAGAAGTTCTTATTGCAAGCTGAGCTACGGAAGCCCTGAGAGGCCAATCTTAGGCCTGCGGTGATGGCTTCAGAACAGGCGAGAAAAAGGTATTGCCAAGATAATCTCTCGAAAGCCTTAAAAGAAAATCCACATTCACCACATGCTCCAAATGGGACTGAAAGCCGAGATTCCTTTTTCCCATGCACTCTAAACACAACATACATTGTGTGTGAGCAAGTTATGCCAATTAAAACTCACCTGGAAGAAAACATAAACACTTTTCGTCATATTTAAAACATGCTGGTGCACTCTTTGCCTCTTGTGGCCAGAATGAGTACTACAACAACAAACACTTTAAATCTCAAAACCTTTTATTCATGTTCTTAAGTCATCAACACGAGAGAGAAAACTGTTTACAGCATATCTAGTAAACGCATCATCGGATGCGTTTTTCTCACTCAAAATTCACGTTTTTATCAAACTAAATCTCCTGTTCAGTCAGAACGTGTTGGCGTTTAGCCGTTCAAAAATAACATTTTCACTGCAGTAAAAAAAACAGCAGAGAAAACGGTTGAACTAGTTGTTAGAAAGCCGATCACCAGCGCTGTGTAGTAGCAGAGACTGTGCTGAGCTTTCTGGATCCTGAGTGGACCGATGCGGCATGACTGAAACCTCCAAACGTCTCTGGTGGGTTTCTGACGTCGTAATTAAAAACTTTGATTAAAATAAACACTGATTTCATGCCCAGATGGTTGAGACTCTGTGTGGCTGCTTCCTCTCTGTAGCTGATCACTGGGAGGAGCTTCCAGGATATTAATGTCCGTGTTGCTCACCTTCCTCTTGGCCACGCTGCCGTGGTACTCGGCTCTCTCCTGCAGCAGCTGCTGACTGATGGTCTCTCTCTCCTCCTCCAGGCTGCTCTCTCTCTCCAGCTGCTGGAACTCCAAGTCCTCAAACTTCTTGGTTCCCGTTTCCAACGCCTCTCCGTCCTGATGGAGGCACACACACACATCATCATCATCATCAGTGGTTACAAAAACAGGAATACAAGTGGCTCCTCTTAAAGCCAGCCACTATTCTCAGACTGAAATGCAACGGCAATTAACATAACCTTTTATGTTAATTGCTACTTTGCACTGGAAGATTTGAGGTCAGATCTTCTACTTAAACTGCTACAGAATAAACGCCTACAATGTGAAAATGATAGGACAAATATACTTGATGGTAAAAAGGCTCTTCAGGATATTTGTAAAGAAACCCGACAGCCTGCAAAAGTCACCTCACTTACATGCAGAGCGTTGAAAACAGGAACAAATAAATCTACTGGTGCGTGTGAAATCTGCCAGAATCTTAACTTTAAAACATTCTAAAAAAATGATCATGAACAGAATGTGAAGACGTTACAAAGACGTCCATGTACTGTTGCAGAGATATCGAATGACATTAGCATGCTAACCAGCTAGCCCCGTTGTGTATTGTAATACCACGTGTGACCTCTGGAGGTGATAGTGAGTCACTGTAGCGTCCAGTCTGTCCTCGATCCAACAGGAGAGGATGAAGAAGTAGAGCGTGTTGAAGGTACAGACAGTTTGTTTATTGGATTAAATCCAAAATGGCAGAAACGATAAACTGCTCGTATATCTTATAGCTGTGAAGCAACTCAAATTCTGGCACCGCAAACCCAAAATCTGGAGGTTCTGGTCCCAGGAAACCAGTCCTTTTCATCGTTTCTGCCACTTCAGATTAAATCCGTATTAACCAAACTATCAAACCGCACACCTCCAGTTAACACAGTGAACTCGCAGATGGCCGACTTAAACTACTGGCCGACACCACACCTGAAGATAGCAGCGATATTGTGACGGGCTCTTATTTTGTAGTAGAGGTGAAATGCTGCCCCCTATTGGTTTGGAGCAGGTGGCAAAATATCACAGTGCACCTTTAAAAACAGTCTTGAACCTTTGAACTGCTACTTTACCCAACAAAGACACGTAGCCGACAACAAGGCTTCACACCGGTAGAAACAAAAGATTCATCTTTTGTTTCATTTGCAGGAGAGAAGTCACGGGATGAGAGCGAGCGGAGGACAGAGGACGCATCAAGTCAGAGGTCCATGTTAATGGTTAGTGAGCAGTTACACACATTAAGCGAGCCGGGACAAAGAAACCCCAGAAGAGATGCAGATCAGATCCACACATGCGGTGCAGCAGCACGACCTCCTCGCTCCGAGGGCTGAGGGAGCATGAAGGTGTGGAGGAGGGAACAGACCTCTCATCAATACACTAACCGGTGTCTGTGCTGAGGCCGGTTACATTTAGTGCTGAGACAGAAGCAGTGAGAGAGGTTTAAAGTTTAAAGGCTGGCTGTTCTATAAGATATTCTGGTTATTGTAATTATATAAATGGAAGTAATGGTGCCGTTAGATTGCTGCTAGACCAACGCGTTAACACAGGTGCTTCCTTTCTTGGTTTTTTGACCGCCAACATAAATAGATTAAAGCAGAATATTTCGTTAGATAAAAACATGTTATAAATTTCAGAAATCATAACATTTATCTTTTTTTTTGGATTTATTGGAAACGTTGGGACAATCCTCCGCATCTGCAGCATCACTTCCATGTCACTAATCCAACAAATAGTTTGAGTAATAATATTAATGCAACTTTAAACTTTATGTGCACAAACACCAGGTTAAAGAGAACGAACAGACATGCAGAGTTACATTCTGCAGTCTGTCTTTAAATGATCTTCACAGGACGCAAGAAGGAAAAAAGAATAAACTAATAAAACATCTTTTGTCTCGTTCATTTTAACTAATTAAAGACGACAAACAGTTTTCTCTGCTTTGAAAGGTGTCCGTCTGTCCACCTACTATTAACACATCTACGGAAATCAATATGATAAATGAATTCACAACTAAATACGTTTGAATATGTAGCTTTAAAGTAGCTTCACCATGCCACACTGCAAGAGGTAAAAGCTGAACTATGCTAAGCTAAGTTGCTCTTAACGGGGTTTATTATTCTGTCTCATTTAGTCATGAGTGGAATAATTAACTAATTAATTAATTATTGTTTTTCTTTTAACAGATACAGCAAGAGCTTTAGCTTTAGCGTTAGCTAACGCTAGCTCTGGATAGCTCTCTTGCTAGCTGTGTATTTGACTTTTTCCTCTACATTTACACAAATTTAATAATTCTAAATCAAAAATAGGTGCTTATCTGATACTAAATATTGATTCAGGCCAAAGCACGTCAGCTGCAGTTCAGAAGAAGCCAACTGGTGAGGAAAGGAAGCTGATGCCACTCAGTGAAAGGTTGTGGGTGGGACGGTGACTGTGTGTGTGTGTGTCTCTGTGTGTGTGTGTGTGTGTGTGTGTGTCTCTCTGTGTGTGTGTGTGTGTGTCTCTATGTGTGTGTGTGTGTGTGTCTATGTGTGTGTGTGTGTCTCTGTGTGTGTGTCTCTGTGTGTGTGTGTGTGTGTGTGTGTGTCTCTGTGTGTGTGTGTGTGTCTCTCTGTGTGTGTGTGTGTGTCTCTCTGTGTGTGTGTGTGTCTCTATGTGTGTGTGTGTGTCTCTGTGTGTGTGTGTCTCTATGTGTGTGTGTGTGTGTGTGTCTCTGTGTGTGTGTGTGTGTCTCTCTGTGTGTGTGTGTGTGTGTCTCTATGTGTGTGGGAGTCTGTGTCTCTGTGTGTCTCTCTGTGTGTGTGTGTGTGTGTCTCTCTGTGTGTGTGTGTGTGTGTCTCTATGTGTGTGGGAGTCTGTGTCTCTGTGTGTCTCTGTGTGTGTGTGTGTGTGAGTCTCTCTGTGTGTGTGTGTGTGTGTGTGTCTCTGTGTGTGTGTGTGTGTGTGTGTGTGTCTCTCTGTGTGTGTGTGTGTGTGTGTGTGTGTGTGTGTGTCTCTGTGTGTGTGTGTGTGTGTGTGTGTCTCTGTGTGTGTGTGTGTGTGTGTGTGTGTGTGTGTCTCTCTGTGTGTGTGTGTGTGTGTGTGTGTCTCTCTGTGTGTGTGTGTGTGTGTGTGTGTCTCTCTGTGTGTGTGTGTGTGTGTGTGTCTCTGTGTGTGTGTGTGTGTGTGTGTGTGTCTGTGTGTGTGTGTGTGTGTGTGTGTGTGTCTCTGTGTGTGTGTGTGTGTGTGTGTGTCTCTGTGTGTGTGTGTGTGTGTGTGTGTGTGTGTGTGTATCTCTGTGTGTGTGTGTGTTGTGTGTGTGTGTGTGTGTGTGTGTGTGTGTGTGTGTGCGCGTGTGGTGACGTATTGGGGAAGGCTACTGGGTGAGGTGGGAGTGGGGGGTGAGGTGGGGGGGTCGAGGTGCTTGTGCCGGACTGACGACCCACCCTTTTGAGCTGTTCCTGTAACTGTTCCCGCAGGGACTCGGGACAGTTATGGAGCTGGTTCTCCAACTCAGCGTAGCCCTCCTGGAGGCTCTGCAGGGCCCGACGCTCAGCCTCAACATTACACCTCTCCTAGAAAGACAACACACACACCCACACACAGGATGGATGGACAGGGGGGGGGGGAGAGAGAGAGAGGGAGAGAGAGGGAGAGAGGGGACAGGGACAGAGAGAGACAGACAGAAGGAGAGACAGAGGGAGAGACAGACACAGAGGGAGAGACAGAGGGAGAGACAGACAGAGGGAGAGAGACAGAGAGAGACAGACAGACAGACAGACAGACAGACAGACAGAGAGAGAGTGAGAGAGAGGGAGAGAGCGAGAGACAGAGGGAGAGACAGAGGGAGAGAGAGACAGAGAGAGACAGACAGAGGGAGAGACAGACGGAGAGACAGACAGACAGAGAGAGACAGAGACATAGGCAGACAGAGACATAGGCAGACAGAGAGAGAGACAGAGGGAGAGAGAGACAGAGAGAGAGAGACAGAGAGTGAGTAACACTGCTTAAAATCCACGCCATGCAAATAAGAAGCTGTAAGGTGTTTGCAATAGACATGTGACAGATTATTGGGGCTCTGCAGGAGACAGGAAGTAGGAGCTGATTGGTTCACAGATTGTATTAAAGAAAAAGAAAACAGAACCAAAGACTACCGACTCAGACTACAGACCCAAAGAATACAGAACCAAAGACTACAGACCCAAAGACTACAGACCCAAAGAATACAGACCCAAAGACTACAGACCCAAAGACTACAGACCCAAAGACTACAGACCCAAAGAATGCAGAACCAAAGAATACAGAACCAAAGACTACAGACCCAAAGAATACAGACTCAAAGAATACAGAACCAAAGACTACAGAACCAAAGACTACAGAACCAAAGACTACAGACTCAAAGACTACAGAACCAAAGACTACAGACTCAAAGACTACAGGCCCAAAGACTACAGACTCAAAGAGAGACTCAGACTACAGACCCAAAGACGACAGAACCAAAGACTACAGACCCAAAGACTAGAGACCAAAAGACTAGACCCAAAGACTACAGACCCAAAGACTAGAGACCAAAAGACTAGACCCAAAGACTACAGACCCAAAGACTACAGACCCAAAGACTACAGAACCCAAAGACTACAGACCCAAAGACTACAGACCCGAAGACTACAGACCCAAATACTATAGAACCAAAGACTAGAGACCAAAAGACTAGACCCAAAGACTACAGACCAAAAGACTACAGACCCAGAGACTACAGACCCAAAGACTACAGACCCAAAGACTACAGACCCAAAGACTAGAGACCAAAAGACTAGACCCAAAGACTACAGACCAAAAGACTAGACCCAAGGACTACAGACCCAGACTACAGAACCAACGACTACAGACCCAACGACTACAGACCCAAAGACTACAGACCCAAAGAATGCAGAACTAAAGACTGCAGAACCAAAGACTGCAGACCCAAAGACTACAGACTCAAAGACGACAGACTCAGACTAGACCCAAAGACTACAGACCCAAAGACTACAGACCCAAAGACTACAGACTTCAAAGACTACCGAACCAAAGACTACAGACCAAAAGACTACAGAACCAAAGACTACAGACCCAAAGACTATCGAACCAAAGACTACAGACCCAAAGACTACAGACCCAAAGAATGCAGAACCAAAGACTGCAGAACCAAAGACTGCAGAACCAAAGACTGCAGACCCAAAGACTACAGACTCAAAGACGACAGACTCAGACTACAGACTCAAAGACTACAGACCCAAAGACTACAGACCCAAAGACTACAGACTTCAAAGACTACAGACCCAAAGACTACAGACCAAAAGACTACAGACCCAAAGACTATAGAACCAAAGACTACAGACCCAAAGACTATAGAACCAAAGACTACAGACCCAAAGACTATAGAACCAAAGACTATAGAACCAAAGACTACAGACCCAAAGGCTACAGAACCAAAGACTACAGACCCAAAGACTACAGACTTCAAAGACTACAGACTTCAAAGACTACAGACCCAAAGACTACAGACCCAAAGACTACAGAACCAAACACCATCAGAGGACAGGTTCACCTGAGTCTGACATGCAGACAGAGCAGAAACTGAAGAAGCAGAATCAGGATTAAGGGTTAAAGATGTTGGTTAGTTAGTGAAGTCCAGGTCCTGAGGACACAGGTGAGAGTCCACCTGAGAGAAAACCACTAAAGGTGAAGACATGCTAAACCAGATCCTGTCTCTCTACACCCTTTAAGTGGCTGTAGATGTCTGTGACAGACATTGTTGACGTGAAGAATTGAACACCAACAATGACGAACCAGAAGTCCAGAGAAGAAGACTGAAAGCTCAGGCAGTGTGTGTGTGTGTTTTCTCTTTTCTAAGAATGTGCACAACCTCAGCAAATATTTTAATCCTGTACATTCGAATGTAAATGGATTCAAATAAAGCATTTAAAACACTGTAGATATCATCAGAGTATCACAGCAGATTGTGAAATAGTCAAGAGATGAAATATATTGGTTTCATGCACAGAGACACAAAATGTCTGTTTTTCGTGTCGCTCAGCATGAAATAAAGTCAATTAGGATCCTAATTGACGGCGGAGACACAAATTCAATGCATCCACGTGACCTCGTGTCCCTGTACACTAAACCAGTGTTTTTCAACCTTTTCTGAGCCGCGGCACATTTTTCACATTAAAAAGATCCCGCGGCACACAAACAACCAAAAACGTTACAAAATGACACCTTTTAGCTAAATACAGCATATATGCCAGCGGTGTGAAACTCAATCACAGAGAGGGCCAAAATAAGAAATTGTGACTATGTTGAGGGCCAAATAGAGTCACCATTTAATAAACAGGATAGAAGGGATATTGGACAAAGTGCAAAAAGAAATAGGCTACATTACTTTCTGCATACGTACCAGAGCCAGATGTTTGGCATCTTGGCTGCCAGTTCATTAATGTCTGGGGTTAGGTTCTGTGCTGTGGAAACCCTCACGATGGAGTGAAGGCGTGCATCAGTGAGATAACTCCTATGTGGGTTTTTGTTCATCTTCATCACAGAGAAACGCTGCTCACACATGCAGAGCATTTGAGCAGCATGTAGGCGGTAACTGGAGCTCCATCAGCTCCACAGGTGCTCTTTCCACGTCAACTGCAAACGGATTGCTGAGCAGTTCAAATTCAAATTTCTAGGTGCAAAGTCGGTAAATCGCGCAGTTTATCAGCAAAATGCGCAGTCGGGAACGCGTCTGCGATCACACGCGTCTGCGATCACACGCGTCTGCGATCACACGCGTCTGCGATCACACGCGTCTGCGATCACACGTCCCCGTCCCTGGAGCTGGAGGTTCAGCGCAGTGAGATGCTTCGCTATGGTGCACATAAAGCCAGCTCACATCACCACTTTTCGTCCCGGAGCTCTGTGGTGTGGCGGGCCAGTTATGATAAACATGTGATATTTTCTGGCGGGCCGTTGTAGGGCCGGATATATGGTGACAATTTATGACAAGTCTCTAAATGTGTTGATCCTTACGAGGCTTTTCATCTGGGTTATTTTGTCCAGGGCCCAGTTCACAGTCTGCATTTTTCCTTTTCAAATATTTCACCATCGCTGTTCGTCACCGCAACCGCGCGTCATTTCATTCTATTCATTACTGCGCTACCACCACCCACTGGCATGGAAGAGTATTTATCCAGCCACTATATTGCAGCTCAGGTGCTCAACAATGGCAAAGTATTTGCAACAACTAAATCATATTTTATTGGACTCATTCAGTGAAATTGGACATTTTCCCACGGCACACCTGGCGATCTCTCACTTCTTGAAAATCACTGCACTAAACCACTAGCTTGCATGTCAAGATGAATTCCCAGTCTGCCTCAGACTGTAGGTGTAACCCCCCCCCCCTGTACCTGCTCTTTCTCCCTCTGGATGGCGCTCTCCAGCTCGTCCAGCTTGTGCTGCAGCTGAGTGATGATGTCCGTCTCAGCCTCGATCTGGTCGAGCTCCGCCTGCCTCTCGCCCTGAAGCAAGGCACGCTCCATCTCTGCCTGGAAGAGAGGACCGGACAGTGAGCAAAGATGCTGCGACCGCAAGCTGTTTCCCTACGGAAGCCCAGAGAGGTCAATGAACCAATTTAAACCAATCCTGGTGATCCGTGTTTTCAGTCTGATGTAAATCGTTTCTCTCCTGTGTTTATGACATGAGAGCAGGTGGGAACTAGCTTTTTACAGGATTAGATTTCAAAGTTCCTGAAAAAATTAATGTAGTCTGAGATACAGGTGGACAAAAAGGTTGTTTGTTGTTGTAATACTCATGTCGGCCACAAGAGGCTGCTGTGCACCACTACCCCTATTCCTAAATAAGACAAAGTATTTATGTTTTCTTCCAGGTGAGTTTTAATTTACATAACTTTCTAAAACATAATGTATGTAGTTTGTGTTTGTGAGAAACTAAAACTCCTCTTAATGACAACGTGAATGCTTTTAGTCTCATTTACAACATGGAAGAGTTTACGACATTAAAATGGATTATCCTTGAAAATTGCTTTGTTTTCATCTTTAAAAAACAGGTAAAAAACAAACTATAGTTTCTGCAGGTGAACATTTATTTCTTTGTGTTTTTAAGTGGTTGTTGTTGTAATACTCATTTCGGCCACAAGAGATGGAAGTGCACCCGCACAAAGTCTCTGAACACAACGTAGATATATTGTGTGTTAGCAAGTTATGTAACTTTACTTTTGAGTCTTTCTTTCTGCGATAATCTGCCGTGAGAGAAAACACTGTTTTTGGGCTTATTTAGAACACGAGGTAGTGACGCACTTCAGCCTCTTGTGGCCGAAATGAGAATTACAACAAAAGAAAACTGTCAAAGCTTTTTTTTTCACGTGCAAAAACCTTTGTCCCCACCTCTGTCACAGATGACTTAGAAAAAGTAAATTTAGATCAGTCTTACAAAATGGATAACCAGAACTTCTTCTTCTGTCATTTCCCTCTCAGGGCTTCCGTAGGTTCAGGGGGAAACTTGTCTTCCATACAGAAGTTTTACTTCAATAAAAAACGTAGGCACAATAACCTCCTGTCTGGACTCCTGGAGTTGCTGCTCCAGCTCCGTCAGCCGGCCTTTGAGCTCATCGAGCCGAGCGAGGACTCGAACCCGCTCGTCCTCCAGGTAGTTCAGCTCCAGACGACCGGCGCCGCCCGAACCCGACGAGTCCTCGTGCTGCAGGAGGGAGAACGTAGGAGGTGAAGAAGAGAAGAGAGCGTTCTTTGTAGAGCGGTGAACATACTTAAAGTCTCACTGTACGGAGACATTCTCACTGTTGACACACTAAGTATTCATCCATTTATTCTCTGGTCACTGCTGTTAAACCTGCGGGCGGTTGAACCTGATCTGATATGAAGAGACGTTCAGGTGCTGATACACATTCTCCTGACGGTCCCTGAATCTCACTTTAAGCAGCACTGATTCAGCAAAGCACATTTATGAATCTGCACATGCTGGTTTCCACGGCGGCATGCAGCGCGTGACCTCTGACCTGTCCGTCTCCGTTGTGCGCTGCCGGCGGCGGCGTGCCGAGAGCGGGCGGCGTCCTCACCTCCTGATGGGTGCTCTCCGTGCTGCTGCACTCCTCCTTCAGGTTCTCCTCGTCGCTCTCCCTCTGCCTCTGCAGGAGGCGCAGAGCAGCCGCCGAGGAGGAGGACGCCATCATTGTCCCCCCCGGGACGTTCTCCGGGGACGGTCTCCGGCACGAGCCGTCCACCGACCCCCCACCGGGGAAACCCGTCCTCCCCGAGACCAGCGGGTCCAGACCGGAGGTCTCGCCTTTGTTGTACTCGGCGCAGAGGTTGAGGATGGTCTCCAGTCGCTGTCGCTCCTGAGGACGAAACAACGTTTAAATGAATAAAACCAGAAGTATCTATAAGATCCGGAGTTAACGGTTCTGCTGTCGGTTACGAAGTCACAAACGCAAAACCCGTCCATCCTCGTCCACAACGCTAGTGATCAGGCGTGCAGCTTTGTGGACGGATGTTTATTGAAGGCCGTCGTCATCTTGGATTACGACCGTTGCAATGTTGTTGTTTTCGCAACCGATGAACGAAAGTGACCATATTTGAATTGCGGAAGAGTGACAGAGACGCTGGAAGAGACCTGTCAATCACCGTGTAGCCCCGCCCTAAAGCATCCCCTGCTTTATGGTCTGTTTGACTCTAAATGGACCATAATGTACTAAATGAACATCATGCTGTATTGAAGAAGACTTGAAACTAGAGATTGAGACCATAAACTCATGTTTACAATGTTTACTGAGGGAATAAATCAAGAGAGAAGTAGAGTCATTTTCTCATAGACTTCTATACAAGCAGAGGAGTCGCCCCCTGGTGGACACTAGAGAGAATGCAGGTTTGAAACCAACAAGCCTGATGAGAGACGAGAGTAACTCTCTCCCCCCTGAAAACAACACAGCGTCTCACTCTGTCCTCTCTCAGACTATGTGACTGGTAGTCCAGCTGTCACTATGGGGGGGGGGGGGGGTCAGCCCACCTACATGGGGGCCCCCTGGCAGACCTGGACCAACATGGTGGCCTCTGGACTCTAAATGTCAGCTGCTGTCTGCTGCAGACTCGGCGTCTCTGAGGTCTGCAGAGCCTCACAGACTGAGAGTGTTCGCTCTCGTAAAAGATAACTTGAGTTTCAAACAGAGAGCATGATGGGAGGTCAGAAGACCATGAAGTGAAACATCCACGCGTTTGAGTCGAGGACATCTGTGACGACATTCAGACACAAAATCAAGCATTTCTACGGCATCAGTTTAGAGAAAAAGGTATTGTTTTTTTTATGGCACCTCAAGGATTCAGAGCCTCAGATGTTTCTCACTTCATGATCTCAGAATATTTAAGTTTTTTGTCTTGTAAATGTACCATTTTAATCTCAGAGATGCGTTTTTTTTCTTGTAAATTTCTGACTTTAATCCAAGAAATTCAGAGTCTTTTCTCCTAATCATATTTATTCATATTTCACCTCGTAGTTCACTTCCTGTGACCACATTATTAAATCGTGTTAATGAACTGAATAAACTAGATTCTTTAGCTTTATGTCGGCTCATTAATTCAAACAAACTGAACACTCACACGACCGGCAGTTTAAACTGAGAAACATGAGCCAGCTTTACAAAGCTCAAACTAGAACATGAGAAACTCTCCTCAGAACAATAAAGTAGTAATCTGTGCTCGTTAAAGGACAGAGTTCTGGCTTCTTGTCGCTCTACTTTAGTCCGTTTCCTGTCGCAGTGGTAACTCTCAGCTGAATGTTTCTCACCCACAGATGTGAATGAAGCTCCGGTGTGTCGGGCTGTAATCTGGGACCAGTCAGCTGTTGACTGAGTTCAAAGTGGAGTAAAGACCTCCTGTGGGCCGTGGAGGAGTCAGACACTAACTCCACATCTGCATGAACGCACACAGAATAAAGCTCAGAGACCTGACTCATTATTTATATTTATACATATACATATACACACAGATAGATAGATAGATAGATAGATATGTGTGTGTGTGTGTGTGTGTGATTCGCAGACATGCCTCAGGCTCGTGAACCCTGCGTGATGAATGAGGATTCAAACCTGTGAATGTCTTCTACACATAAATCAACCCGACGAGCACAAACTGTTTAAACAGATCCAAAGCGTCTGTTAAAAGTGTTTTAGCGCCGGAGGCAACGACGACCTCAGAACATTAAAAGAGTTTAAAAACCCCACAAACAAAAACACAGACAAATATATGCTTCAGTGTTCAGCTTGGTGTCAGAAGGTTTCAGTTTGAACAGTTTCACACAAAGACAGCTTCTCTGCTCTTTACCTGGTGGATGCCGAAGAATGTTTCCTAAAATCTAACTTCTATTTTTTTAAATTAAGCTAATAATAAAAAACAGTTTTCAACAAGAAAAGTTGCAACTTTCATCCTAAATTCTGTCTTCAATAAAGAATAAAACGTTTACTCACTCTCATGATGGACGCTGTGACACGCTACAACTCAGACCGTGAAATGAGGCAAACGCTGAAGACCGATGAACAAACACTGGCAGTACTACTACCCCCCCCCCCCCCCCCACACACACACACACACACACACACACACACACACACCCTCCATGACACCACCATAACACCCCCCTCCCCCCCGGGTGGTAATGACAGAGCTCCACAGCAACATTCACCTCTCTCCTGTTTAGAGAAGCTTCTCACGCTGATCAAACATGATGCATTCAGGTTACGTCGCAATAATTGGAGGAATTAGTTCCCTGGCTGGGAAAATTGACTAGAGCGGAAACTCGACAAAAAAACTATTTGATGAAACGGAAACGTGAGGAAAGAAAGTAAATGTTGAGTTGAAACGAGATTAGTTGGAGAAGTTATTTACTGAGAGCTGAAGGGATGGACTATGTCTGGAGTCCAACAGGAAGTCGTCATCACTGGTTCCCTCCACAGACGGCCAATGAGATGCTTCCATTACATTCTGATTCTTCCAGGTTTTAGTTCATCAATGAAGATGTTTGAAGTAAAAAGCTAACGAGGGAACAGGAAGTGGACAAACGCCGACTCATTCCTGGAGAACTCGATCAGAATTAACCCTGATAAAAGCAGAGCACCTGAACGCACCACAACACCCAAAGAATAATGGTTACAACAAAGTAAATGACGGCCCGCGTGAGAAACTACATTACATCTTAATTAAGACTAAAACATCAAGCATTTGAGAGACGTGCAAAGTCTTTTCATAGCAATAAAAGCTCAGTTTCTACGAGTGTTGACCTGATACATGAAGGAAGCTGATCTCGTCTGAGAGCTCAGCTGTGCCGGGGGGGGGGGGGGGGGGGGGGGGGGGGGGGGAGGGCATGAGGAGATAAAAGAAGACGAGTCACAAGTCTGAAACCACCAACAGTGTCTCTCTCACACACACACACAAATACAAACTTTCTGCACTTTAAACTGCACCAGATGAACAACTACCGATTCATATTTTCATATTTGTGTCTCCTAGAAGTGGTTCTTCTCATAACTAACTTCCTCTATTGTCTGAGAAGACGACTAGTCAGCAGTAAAGCTGCAACGTTCACAGCTGAGACCTCCAGACAACCAGCAGTGTGAGGAATGTCTGGGTCACATTCCTCACCCCTCCACGTCTCACCTACTGGGAGGCTCCCACAGATAAAGAGAGAAGAAGAAGAATCCTCCCCACAGATAAAGAGAGAAGAAGAAGAAGATGAATCCTCCAGAATGTGTCGACTCCACGACAACAAAAACCAACAAACTCAGACAATTATGAAGCTATGAAATATTTAGTATGTTATCCACGTAATTATGAACGAGGAAGTATAAAGAACGCAAAAGCACAAAGAAAACTATAATAAATGTTCAAAACAATATTCTAGATTAAAAACAGCAACCCTGAGAGCAGCAGGATGATGTTGAGTCCAACAGGAAGTCAGCATCAAACAGCCAATCAGATTCCTCCATTGGATATTTTGAGATTATTGTAGAAAATAAACAAACATTTATGATTCTTATTGGTTTTATTTCAGCTGAAGTATCATTTAAACTGTTTAACCATCACAATGTGAATAAAGTTGTAACGTTAACCATGAGTGTAAATAAAGTTTAACGTTAACCATGACAGTGTAAATAAAGTTGTACTGACTCGGTAGAAAATGTTTCTAGTCTCTGATCTCTGATAATGTTTCATTGTAAACAACCAATCAGTGTTTAAACCAACAGGAGAGCTAGTAACGTTAGCAGCACTGCTAACGGCTAACCAACAGGAGGAGAGCTAGTAACGTTAGCAGCACTGCTAACGGCTAACCAACAGGAGGAGAGCTAGTAACGTTAGCAGCACCTGCTAACGGCTAACCAACAGGAGGAGAGCTAGTAACGTTAGCAGCACTGCTAACGGCTAACCAACAGGAGGAGAGGTAGTAACGTTAGCAGCACCTGCTAACGGCTAACCAACAGGAGGAGAGCTAGTAACGTTAGCAGCACCGCTAACGGCTAACCAACAGGAGGAGAGCTAGTAACGTTAGCAGCACCGCTAACGGCTAACCAACAGGAGGAGAGCTAGTAACGTTAGCCGCTAACAGCTTCTCAGTTTAGTATCTGTTGCTTTTTCGTGATGTGTTTAAGGACCGTCGGAAAGATGAACATCTGACGATACAGAAACTGTATTTAACAGTTTCTGGCTCTGGTAAATGGTGCCGATTGTTTTCAATCCCGCCGCCGGGTTTTGGGATTCAGAGAGTTAAACTCATTACAGAGGATTATTTATTCGTCTCATCTTTGTCGTGTTTAAAAAACATTTCCTGCAATAACTTTGCAGCCATTAGTAATAAAGACATTAATTCACTCTAATGTGACGTCTCTCCTCCTCCTCCTCCTCCTCCTCCTCCTCCTCCTCTTGATCAGAGTGGTTTACTTTACGATAACGCCGTGTTTCACCTTCGTCACAGAGTCTTTACAGTTGTAGTATTTCCAGAGCAAACCGGGGAAAAAGTTCAACAAAGCCTTATTCTCAACATACATCTGCAGGGACGGGGGGACGGGCAGTCTGCAAAGCAAACCCCCTTCATGATGAAGA
The DNA here is from genome assembly GCA_024529925.1 of Ophthalmolycus amberensis. Taxonomy (NCBI): domain Eukaryota; kingdom Metazoa; phylum Chordata; class Actinopteri; order Perciformes; family Zoarcidae; genus Ophthalmolycus; species Ophthalmolycus amberensis. The sequence goes on along the minus strand of JAFEUB010001542.1, from coordinate 413,924 downwards.
CCAGCATCCTTGGAGGGTTGGTGGTGTTCATGGTCCCAGAGGAGGAACAAACACTGGATCCTAACAGCACACATTTCTGTGTCACTTCTTCTTCTCTCTGTGGAGCATCAAAGGACAGATAACCTCTGGAAGGAGCAGCCGGTGGTCCTCCGTGTCTCCGTGTCTCTGATTCCTGCTGAACCCTGGAGGCCTTTCTCTCAAAGTGAGGACTGGGTTCCAATTATCACGTCAAACTCTTCCAGCGAAGAGACGAAAACATAAAAGATCCACAGATTAAAGAGCCTCGTGGCTCCATCGCTGTTATTATGGGATGGAGGTGAAGTCTGCAACGGCTCACCTCCGTTGCATCAGCGCTGTTGAGTTTAAACAATTTGCTGTGCACAAAATAAATTAGGAGATTGAATATTTGATATCTCTCCCCCCAAAAAATAACAGTTGATCAGCTGAACTGTAGACCCCTGAGAGGCTGTTCAGTCAGAGAACAGCAAACATCTGTCCAGATGTCAGACATCGAGGAAGCACTCAACACACAGGTTACTGTGTACATTATTGGGTTTCTTATTAGAAATAAACAACTTAAAATATGCAAATGAGACCTTAAAAAAAACTAGTTTTAATTAACGTTGCCAAAAAATGTTTTGCACATGTTGAATTATATTATGGAACTCTGACGCATTGAAACAGTTCATGTAAAGAAAAACTATTTATCGGTTTTAAGTCATTTATCAATAAACTAGCCGTCTACAGCCGACCCAGCATGCTAACGCGACCGTGTTCAGCAGGAGGAGAAACTTTAGGACGGATGAGAGAAGCCACACCCTCTAACCAGGCCCTGTGAGAGGAGGGGAGGAGTCTAGGGGGCGGAGTTAGAGATTGTGTGGGAGGCGGCCTTTACTTAAAATAGACTATTGTTTTCAACACTATGAACTGATGCGTCTTTGTTTGTTTGTTGTGAGCTAAACTAAATACACAATGTAGAACTACAGGACAATCAGCTACACACACACTTCACAATGAGGCCTCTCACAGAACCTCTCCGTCCTGCAGAACCTCACACTCACTGTTCTCACTCACTGTTCACACTCACCGTTCTCACTCACCGTTCACACTCTCACCGTTCACACACTCACCGTTCACACACTCACCGTTCACACTCTCACCGTTCACACTCTCACCGTTCACACTCTCACCGTTCACACACTCACCGTTCACACACTCACCGTTCACACACTCACCGTTCACACTCTCACCGTTCACACACTCACCGTTCTCACTCTCACCGTTCTCACACTCACCGTTCTCACACTCACCGTTCTCACACTCACCGTTCTCACACTCACCGTTCTCACTCTCACCGTTCTCACACTCACCGTTCTCACACTCACCGTTCTCACTCTCACCGTTCTCACACTCACCGTTCTCACACTCACCGTTCTCACTCTCACCGTTCACACTCTCACCGTTCACACTCTCACCGTTCTCACTCTCACCGTTCACACACTCACCGTTCACACTCTCACCGTTCTCACACTCACCGTTCTCACACTCACCGTTCTCACACTCACCGTTCTCACTCTCACCGTTCTCACACTCACCGTTCACACTCTCACCGTTCTCACTCTCACCGTTCACACACTCACCGTTCACACTCTCACCGTTCACACACTCACCGTTCACACACTCACCGTTCACACACTCACCGTTCACACACTCACCGTTCACACACTCACCGTTCACACACTCACCGTTCACACACTCACCGTTCACACTCTCACCGTTCTCACACTCACCGTTCTCACTCTCACCGTTCACACTCTCACCGTTCTCACACTCACCGTTCTCACTCTCACCGTTCACACACTCACCGTTCTCACACTCACCGTTCTCACACTCACCGTTCACACACTCACCGTTCACACTCTCACCGTTCTCACACTCACCGTTCTCACACTCACCGTTCTCACACTCACCGTTCACACACTCACCGTTCTCACACTCACCGTTCTCACACTCACCGTTCTCACACTCACCGTTCTCACACTCACACTCAGTAAACAGTGAAACACGATGAGGGCCGTGAGTGATGAACTCTCTCTGAATGGACTGAGCCGTAGTTCTAACTGAGATAAAGTCCACTGCTCTCCAGCCTCTAAACTAATCAACATTTGCATTGTGGACCAGTTTCTACACCAGCGCCCCCGATGGAGGAAAACATTACCAGAAACACACGGGTATTTAATAGCAATATGCGCTGCTTTTTATGTTCTCTTATTGCATTTTAATATTTGTATTTGTTTTTATGGTTTATATTTGACTTTAGTTTCTCCTGCTCTAGTTATGTTTTCACTTCTTCTGTTGCGTTTGTCAAAGAACTTTGTAAACTCGGTTTTTAAATAAAGTTCATATTATTATATAAGAGGAATAAGTCAGCGATTTGAAGACATTTTAATCTTTTCAGGCTTTCAGGGAGCCTCAAGCGTTTGAATTGTTTGTGTTATTATTGAGAGAAATATTCTTAATATTGTCGTTAAGAATATTTCGCTTCGCTCTAAGAGATTATGAAAGAATGAAAAGATGAATTCAAATATAAAAGTTGCAACAATTAGTCAATTAATTGATGAGTCGATTCACATAAAATGAATCTTCACCTATTTTGATGATCAATAAGTCATATTCTAACATTCTCTTTGTCCGATGTGATAATTAATTAAAATATTCTGAAATAAACAAAACATTCAAACTCATTTTCCCCCAATTTTTTGACTTTTTACCGACCGAACGCTCAATTTATCAAGCAAACCCATAATGGATATAAAATTAGACAAAATAATGTTTTTGCACTTAATGCTGCCATTATAATGGTGAGCAATAAATAAATAGGACATTATCAATCAATCACAAACATTCAGACAGAAGGAACAGCTCAGAGTGAAATAACACAAACAAATGTTGCAACTCAGCTCGTTATTATGAAATGTTGTTTTCATGTCACTTCTGTGCTTTGGTTGATTCACTGGGAGCATTGAACGGTGAGGCGACGCCCTCTAGTGGACAGAACGAGGCCCTGCAGGCTTACAGTGAGAGAAGAACTGCTCAGCTGCTTATTACAACAGTATGGAGAGAAGAAGAAGCTGCATCAGTGACATGAAGCGTCCGGATCTGTTGGTGAACCAGAGAGACGGTTGAACTTCCTTTTAAAATCTCCAGTGAAAGATTGCAGACATAGATTCTAGATCGATCTGAGACACTTTTTGGGGACTTTGTCCTTTTCCGATGTGAGCGTCCAGAGACAGAGGACGTCTCATGTTTGTGATACAAAATAAAATTGAATATTCAGAACCCCTGATATTTGAGGGTAATTCTACAACGACATAAAGTCCAGAGAGACTGGACTGTCCGGGGGAAACCCTCGTGGAGAGTTCTATAAAAGAAGCATTGAACCAGCGGTCACGCTAACAGTGTTTCAGGTCATTTAAAGACGTGGAGGATCTCCTCCCAGTCAACAGTCTGCTGAGTCCAGTGAGACAGCAGAGAAGAAGAGACTCAGCATCACAACTAAGACACGAGCAGTCAGCCGTCAGAGGCAAAGATGAGGAGAAGAACTCATATTTATGAACCTTCTTCGTGTGCGTTGACATGATCAGAGTTCACACGGTCCTGTCTGTCCTTTCTTTACATGCATCATCTACACACTTGTTCTCTCTACTAATGACTAAACACACAAACTAAATGTCGTGATAAAAAGTGAGGAGATATGGATCACAGACTCCACCTTCACATACGACTGCAGTCTCCATCTTATTATAATAAAAGCATTAAAACGGGTAATAACCGCTCTATTAACCATCACCACGCTATCGAGTCAAGCTACTCACAGCTGAACTCAAACAGTTCTTCACAAAAACATAATGTGAGAAATAAACTCAACAGTTGTATTCAAGCTTCTTCAAGAGAAGCGTCTTCTGACCAACAGCAGCCTGTTCACAGAGCAACGGTCATCCCGACGAGGTCGTCGTCATCGGAATGAAAGGTTGAGCCGGTCCACCCGGCAGACAACGCCCGCTGCGACTCCGCTCACGTGCCAAGTGTGTGTGTGTGTGTGTGTGTGTGTTTGTTTGCCAGGACGGCGAGTCAGACAGACGGCCATGTGGACTCAGCAGTGCCAGGAGGGACATCTTGGCCCAGACCGGAGAGACCGGGTCATCAGAGCGGACTCGCCTCCAGAAAGGCTGACGGCCGTGAAGATGAATTAAATCCTGTTTCACAGCGATACCAGTGAACTGACACGAGTGATCCGTTTCTAAAGAATGCTGCCAACAGATAACGTTTCACACTTAAAGGGGAAGTTTGCCAATATTTACAAATATTACGCGTTTATACGCTGTAGCACCAACTCGTTTGTCGCCATCTTGTTTTTTTGCAGCCAGTAAACAGGAAGTGACCATATCTGGACTGAGGAGGAGTGACGTAGAGACGCCGTGGAGGAGTGGTAGATGACCTGTCAATCACTGTGTAGCCCCGCCCTCAAGCATCCCCTGCTTTATGGTCTGTTTGACTCTAAATGGACCATAATGTACTAAATGAACATCATGCTGTATTGAAGAAGACTTGAAACTAGAGATTGAGACCATGAACTCATGTTTACAATGTTTACTGAGGTAATAAATCAAGAGAGAAGTAGAGTCATTTTCTCATAGACTTCTATACAACCAGAGGAGTCGCCCCCTGGTGGACACTAGAGAGAATGCAGGTTCAACACATGAGAATCAGTCTCAAACCTCCTGTACCGGTCCCCCTTTAGTCTACTTCCTGTTTGTTTTATTCAGCCACATCGTCATCTCATCCTCGAACAGACAGCAGTTAAATTCTCCTTCCAGTACATGTGACCAAAGGTTATGTAAGAATATGAGATCCAGAAAAGTTCAATAATCATTAAGAAATAACTGATGACCTATGGACAGTTTGACCGTAACAAACTGGACTGAAGCTGCTAATTTCACATAAAAAGTATTCAGTATTTCCACTAAAGTTCCACTAAATGCCTCACTATAAATATAAATATTACACATGAAGAGCTGCACAACAGATGGGATATGAATCAGTTGTACAACGTAAATTAAACTGCATTCAAACAACACCAATGGGCCCAAAACTGTGTTCCAATATCTGCAGTTTTCCCAGCAGCCTTTGCTGCCCCCGAGCTGTGTACTCCTGTTGATTTCACAATAGCTCCTCAGCAGACTCTGTTCACACAGCTTTGTTTTGTGGTAATCAGTTGTGTGAAGTGGTGTAAGAAGCAGCCGCTGCGGGGAGAAAGCAGAGGTCTGTCGCCGCGGTGAGTCGGCTCACACTAATTAAAGGCCCGAAGCAAAGAGAGAGTTTCTACGTCTGGAAAGTACGACGAAATAAGAGAAGAATATCTGAACGCCTCGTTTACTCCAGCGAGTTCTTCACCTTGCGTGAGCTGTTTGCACACAAATATAGATATACATCTATACATCTAATGTCAGTATTTGTCTGTGTGTGGCTGGACGTTTGCACCGGTCCAAAGGTGGTTGTTAATAATTAAACCTTTCAGTGAGAACAAAAGATTTAAGGTTTGACTGATTAAATCACAACTTGTTCCTCCTCCAGGTGTTATTGTTGTAACAGTGATAAAGCTCGTAATAAGTGTCGAAATCAACCCGTCATTATTACATTTATTTAGGTTCGTTAACAGTGTGGCGATCAGCTGCATTCTCTCTAGTGTCCACCAGGGGGCGACTCCTCTGGTTGTATAGAAGTCGATGAGAAAATGACTCTACTTCTCTCTTGATTTATTACCTCAGTAAACATTGTAAACATGAGTTTATGGTCTCACGCTGCCTCAGCGCGCGCGGACCTCACGCTGCCTCTACAGGAGGCACCAGAACATGAACGCACACAGAACGAAGATGAGGTCGTTCAGTAACTACAAGCAGAGCAGACGAAAGACAGAAAGGCTTTTTAAAAAAGGACCTTTGTCTCTGTAGTTTCATTCAGACTGCCAGACAAGTTCAAGTGACGATCACACTAATGAAGGTCTTCTTATAATCCTCACGACACACTGAAGTGTTCTCTGTCAAACTAAATATGAAATCATATCTATTACTTTATTCAAATCTGCATTAAACTCGTTCCAACAGACTCATTCAGACAAGAAACAATATTTTCAAACTTATCAAACTACTCGTGTAGAATAGTTCCAGTAAACATGAGCATCTTCTGTCATTTCTGTTATTGATTTTTTCTTAGTAACAATATCCCAGCACGTGAGTGCCTTAACTGTTGCAGTAAGAATTGTGACCAATGAGCCACCGTAGATAAAAATCAATTCATAATTTATATTTTTGTTTTCCCCGCTGAAACAAAAGCATACCGAACCGTGACTTCCAGTTTTTGTAGCTTTCCCCATTCTGTGAACCTCAAAACACCAAAATGAAACTAAATTAATGTTTCAACAATCTTCTCATTCCCGTCATGAGTTCTGAGCAACAAGACTTTGGTAAGTTTACTTATTTATCTTAAATATTCTTCAGCTGATGTAGCAAAAAAGGCTGAACTGGAACAGAAGCAGCTAGAAGTTTTGTTTTCCTCAAAATAAAACCTTGAGTTTAGTCACTCCCAAGGTTGATGAACCGTCACTATTTTTAGTGGAATGACAACACCAGCATCAAAGTATCCGTCTTAACCTGAACACCCTGATGGAATGATGCCATCAGGAACAAAACTCGACTGTAAAACTGACCCAAAGTCATGAGCAAGACGAGGGTTCAAACCCTGTGACGTATCGGGTAAATGTGTTCTTCTTCAAACACAAACTAAATAACAGTTTGTTGTGTGATCCAGACTCACCAGTCTCTCCATCTCCTGCTCTCTGAGCCTCTCCTCTCGCTGTCGTCGGTGGTACTCCAGCAGCTCGTCCTCGTTGTCGCTGATCTCCGAGATGCTGTTCTTCCGCTCCCTCATCCCGGGGTGCGGCCTCCCCGCGGACATCTTCCTGTGGCTCCTGGGGCTCGACAGCGGGGACGAGCCGGGCAGGGAGCCCAGACTGTAAGCGGGCGACAGGGAGTTCCCAAAGCTCGCCTTGCGTGCTCCCGATCCACCACGGCCACCCTCCATCATCATGGAGGTCGGCGACGGACTGCGGGCTCGGATCCCCCTGCCGCACGTAGGCTCCTCCGATGTGGATCCGGACCTGCGTCGGAGCCGGGGGCTCTCTGGGATAAGCTTGCCCAAAGTCGAGGGGCTTTCCAGAGTCCTCAAGGTGGGGATCGCCCCCGGGAGTACCGGGACCCCTCTCCGAGCCATGGAGGGGCTAAGAGGCGGCAGCTCCCTCATACTGCTGCCGCCTCCGCCGTTCAGCTCCATGTTCCTCCTGGCCATGCGAGGGCTTTCGGGGGGCTGCAGCGAACGAGGATGATGCTGCTGGAGCGGTGACCCTTGAATGATGTGGACGATGGGGTCCAAGGGCGGCTGGAAGGCTCTGGCGGGTTGGGAAAGCTGCCTGGAGATGCAATCAGCTAGACTGGTCTGGTCTCTGAAAGGGCTCGCAGGCCTTTCCTGGAGCACCGTGGTCATCTTGGTCCTGGGACTGGAGGGAGACGGGGATGGACAGGTGGGGAATTTGGGAGTGTGTCTGGGGCTACTTGGCACAATGTTTCTGCCGCTCAGAGATTCATTAGAGGACAGAAGTCGGGGGCTCTCGGACCCCTCTTGGCCTAGTCCTCTGCGGCTCGGCTTGGGGCTCTGAGGGGCCTCTTTTAGGACCTTCCTCTGCAGCCGGGGGCTATCCTGAACCTTCTGGCCCACCCCACCGCTGCTGAAGCTCGGCAGTATGGTCCGTGGCTGGGGTACGGGCGGAGGCTGGGCGGTGGTGAAGTTGTAGCTGGAGGAGCGTACAGGCACTGGCGGCAGCAGACAAGAACTCTGGTCCTGGGGTCCTCCGCTAGGAGACGGGCTTGTGAAGCTCCCACTGCTGGCCGGCGAGGGGGAGGATAGGGGGGAGAAGGGAGGCGATGTGTTCTCGTAGCTGGACCCAACAGACATGGCCCCGGGGCTGGTGGGAGGGGACAGCAGATACCGACCACCGCCGTTGACCATGGGCGACAGCGGGGAGTGGGCAATGGACGGGCCTCCGGCGGGCTGTCTGCCCTCCGAGGAAGACGGCTGGGGGTCGTCCATCACCAGAGAGTCCATGATGTCCTGGAGGTCCTTCTCGATGGAGCTGACGATCGCACTGTGCTCAGACTGGACTCTGGCTCCAGGAGCTGGGGGAGACCGGGCCGGGCTGGCCTGGTGATTCCCATTGACGTAGCTCTCCGTGTCTGAATGGAAAGAAGACAGAAAATAACAGGGGTATGATTAGTCTCTTGGGCAACCGAGTCTGGATTGGAAGTCTGAATTATCCTCAAACTGAAGAATTCAAACAAACTGTTAACTAGTGTTCCAAGCATAGACTGTATATAAGAAGTGGATGCAGTTGTCGTGACATCACTCGTTGGTTTGTGGATGTTTTAAAGCCTTGAGTTTAGCATTTTGGCCGTCGCCATCTTGGATTTTTGCAACCAGTGAACAGGAAGTGATCATATCTGGAGTGAGGAGTGACGTAGAGACGCCGTATACGTCTCTGGTAGAGACCTGTCAATCACTGTGTAGCCCCGCCCTAAAGCATCCCCTGCTTTATGGTCTGTTTGACTCTAAATGGACCATAATGTACTAAATGAACATCATGCTGTATTGAAGAAGACTTGAAACTAGAGATTGAGACCACAAACTCATGTTTACAATGTTTACTGAGGTAATAAATCAAGAGAGAAGTAGAGTCATTTTCTCATAGACTTCTATACAACCAGAGGAGTCGCCCCCTGGTGGACATTAGAGAGAATGCAGCTTTAACACATGAAGCATTGACTTCAGTTTTCGGAACCAGAGGTTGCCGCCTGGTTCCGAGCCATTAAATATCATAGTTTCTCAAACTAGCAATATGAACTCAAAGCAAATGCATTGAACACAAAAATTACTTGAAATAATAAGGTCGTAAATCAGGAAAAATAGTGCAGGGATATTCTCCATATTTTATTGTGTTTTATCTGACTTTTTGTTGACTTTCCAGAACTAATTTGGGTGCCATCATGATCGCAAAATGTTCTTTCTTTCCTGGTTTAGTTAGGTTTCCGGGTAGAAAATATCTTGACAGGTTCACTGGTTCCGGTCCAGTCAGACTGAACAACATCATGTAAGACGATGTAGAAAACACATTGACTTCTTAAGAGAATTTTAAAACATTTCCTTAAACTTCATATTTCCTCCATGATTTCCAGCCCAGTGTAGACGCCGTGCAGACAGGTAAGCACGAGGACAGAGGAGGGATTAGCGGGGAGGAAACGAAGAAGGACGCTGCAGGAGGAGACGACCAGACAGAGCTGTGCGTTTGGATAGCGATCAGGAGAAAATGTGCCGAGATAACCCAATTACTGTGTGGCAACAGGACAACGTAATCTCATCTCAACCGCCTCTCTCGAATGTCAGTGTAGTAGATTATGACAACAGAACGCTCGGCCACGTGGGACGACCACCAGCGTGGCCTCGAGGCCGGGATCAGAGCAGAGTATCACGATTAATATACTGAATTAATTCTGTTTGGATGGAAACATGAGGGTAAGAGTAGCGTTGGAGTCATCAGTGGAAACACTGGGAGGTAACAGGACAGCAGAGCTGCCTTGAGTAATACGTGATGCATTATAAATAATACAAAATGACTGTGATGGCAAAAGTGATGTGAAATATAGAAGCTTCACAAATAATGCATGAGCAGTGCTCGTTCAACGGGACGGAGCAGCTTCCTGCCTTCATGACAACATCTGACCACAACAGAAAGCTCATTTACATGCAGGAGTTACAGCACGACTTCAGAAGAATGTACGTCGAGCCCGTGGAGCGGCTGCATGAATGTTACTGTCACATCGTGAAAAGACGACTGGGGGTTGTGTGTGTGTGTGTGTGTGTGTGGGGGGGGGGGGGTACCAAAATAACAGCAACCGTTGGCTGAGGGAAAGCCCATGCAATGATGTCATGGGATCCAGTCTGAATCGCCTGAAGTGCACCGTGCCGGACTTCATCTGAAAAATCGGGCAATTCAAATGTTGACTTATCCGCCGATAAAACTGCGTGTTTGACATTTTGATTTAAAACGTTTTATTACACGTGAGGAGCTCAACAATTCGGCGCCAATTCCACGCTGACATTTCTTAAAAACACGCGGGGCTCATCTGATATTCCCGAAATTTCACCTCATCACTCCTCAGTGTGACCGAAGCCAAAATACGATTATTGATCGGAATTAAAGACGCGTTCATTGATCACATGTAAGCCGAATGACGCACGACAGTGCAATGAATCACAGTTACTATGTAATGAGTCATACGTTCTGTGCACGTTTCCGGAAAAAGCAAGGGAACATAAAACGACAGAATTTTGAATGGAGTTTGGCGGTGAGACCAGAGCCTCGTCTTCTCTCTTCTCCTGCAGGAGGGTTACTCACATGACGGAACAAACCTGCGACCCGGTCAGTTTCAGTGCGGTTCACCTGTTAATATGACACGCACACCTCCGGACCGCCGGTACCGGACCGGGTGTGACGGCGCTCCACACACACACACACACCGAGGGAGCGGTGATATTTCAGCCGGTGGTTGGGGTGCTAGGCACCGCTGCTGCCAACGGTACCGCTGCTGTCAAGTTACGTAACGTGTAGCAACGCGTTTCCGGTTGACGGCCTTCAAAATAAAACAATGACTTACTTTAAAGTCAATTTACATTTTTATTTGTTCTCATTGACGCGAGTAAATAATAAGAGGCAAAATTGTAATATCCATCTCAATGTGGCAGACACACATAATATATAGTATAGAATACTAGTTTGCATTATACACTACACTATTGTTTAGTTAGTTCATTTAATATTATTCTATTTAATTGTATATATTGTGCATTTTTATATTTATACTGTTATTTCATTTACCTATAGCATAATGCTGCTGTAGTGAACAAACGTCCCCTTGCAGGATTAATAAACTATCTATATCGCTATCTACGTGTTTTATTTTGAAGGTAGCATCTTCCTTTTTCCGGTGTCATGGCCACCTTGACGTGGCTCTTCCTCTCCAAGGCGATGTGAACTACTGCGAGATTTACAGTTGTAAAGAGTCACAGAGGGGCTTTATGGCTTGTCATTGTTATTGTTCGTATTATGCAGATTCTGTCAGCTTTATATGAGACGAGGGAGAAAAGAGCAACAAAGTATCCATCTGGAGAACAAACTGTGGCTCTGTGCCGATATTTTACTGACAAATAACTATATGATTAATATACAATCATTGAAATATATTCTGACTGAAGAAGAGT
>JAFEUB010001542.1:375000-397500 GCA_024529925.1 Ophthalmolycus amberensis | reverse complement strand
TTCATTACCTAAACTCTGCAGTTCCCCTCGTCTCCACAGAGCTTTCTATTCTTCTTCAGCTCGTTTGTGTTTCATGGAGCGTAACGTTCATGTTCCGGTTCACTCTCACGGCTCTCATCAGCCGTTTACAGCCGCAGCATAAAAAATCTAAAAAAACTCACTGAACACCAACAGACCAAACAACTGACAGACAAAGGTCACAACTTGAGACTCGACCTGGACCTGAGACCAAAGAGACCCGACATATAGCTTAACGACATGAGACTTTACTTAGACTCGTGACTAAAGACGTGACGCTAGACTTGGACTCGTGACTAAAGACGTGACGCTAGACTTGGACTCGTGACTAAAGACCTGAAGCTAGACTTGGACTCGTGACTAAAGACCTGAAGCTAGACTTGGACTCGTGACTAAAGACCTGAAGCTAGACTTGGACTCGTGACTAAAGACCTGAAGCTAGACTTGGACTCGTGACTAAAGACCTGAAGCTAGACTTGGACTCGTGACTAAAGACCTGAAGCTAGACTTGGACTCGTGACTAAAGACCTGAAGCTAGACTTGGACTCGTGACTAAAGACCTGAAGCTAGACTTGGACTCGTGACTAAAGACCTGAAGCTAGACTTGGACTCGTGACGAAAGACCTGAAGCTAGACTTGGACTCGTGACTAAAGACCTGAAGCTAGACTTGGACTCGTGACTAAAGACCTGAAGCTAGACTTGGACTCGTGACTAAAGACCTGAAGCTAGACTTGGACTCGTGACTAAAGACCTGAAGCTAGACTTGGACTCGTGACTAAAGACCTGAAGCTAGACTTGGACTCGTGACTAAAGACCTGAAGCTAGACTTGGACTCGTGACTAAAGACCTGAAGCTAGACTTGGACTCGTGACTAAAGACCTGAAGCTAGACTTGGACTCGTGACTAAAGACCTGAAGCTAGACTTGGACTCGTGACTAAAGACCTGAAGCTAGACTTGGACTCGTGACTAAAGACCTGAAGCTAGACTTGGACTCGTGACTAAAGACCTGAAGCTAGACTTGGACTCGTGACTAAAGACCTGAAGCCAGACTTGGACTCGTGACTAAAGACCTGAAGCTAGACTTGGACTCGTGACTAAAGACCTGAAGCTAGACTTGGACTCGTGACTAAAGACTAGGCTTTGACTCATGACCAAAGAGTCAAGACTAGAGACACAGCTCAAAGTCTTGAGACTTGACTTGGACTTTGCTAAAAATCACATTTGTGAGTATTTCTTCCTCAAACTTGCTGAAATAAATCAAATTATTGGTTCAAGAGACAGAGTTGCTCAACGCTGCTCTGAAATGTTAGAGTGATCCCGGTGCTCACAGTCTCATGATTTACTCATATTGATTATTATGACATCCATTCATCATGAGCCGACTGTTGATGCAGACGCTGATCAGGCCTGTATTCACATGACACACTCGGTCTCTATGGCTCCATTCACCATCGTCAAGCATCCACTCACATCCTGGTTTGAGACGTAAAACAAACCATAATGTGCATCAATAATTCATCCCCTTCATGAGCCACGAGCTGGACGACAGATAAGCGATCTCATGTTTATTGCCTTCACCGAACATAGCAGCGCCGTCCTGCTGCGATTACGAGATAAGATCCGTCTCCGTCGTCAGCCGGGAACACCAGATAGGAAAGATGGAAACTTCTCCATTACGTTGAGGTGCCAGATGCTCTTTTATTTTGGCGGGACAGACGCGCTTGACAGCTTTGGAAGGAAACCGCCTGATTATGAGCTGCGTGCAACGACGCAAATAAATGGAAAATATGATTTTATCAGTTTTAAAAAGCAGTGATGTGTGTGGGTAATATTTGTATTCTGTTGTGCACAAAAGCTGTTTAACGTGCATCTGCACGCTACAGCCTGTGCACACGGTCGTGTTTTCTGCAGACGAGTTAGGAGCCAAGAACCAGTGAAATGGATCCTTTTATATTGGTTCAATAAATGGCCAAATGCAGCACTTCATCTTCGCCATCGGTGTCCGTTATTATAATTTCCATCAGCGTTCCCTCCGGCGGTTTACGACACCGTCTCCCAACAGAACTTTGGTTGGTATTTTTTTTTTCCACACTTTGAAATAGTTTCTGTGGATATTTGGAAGTCTCATCAGCAAGATCCCGAGTAGGACATTTGAAAGGATGTTAACACGGCGGTCTGCAGCTCTGACTTCCTCTGGATTCTGTCTCTGCTGCCTCCACACTTCTACGTCTGACGTGCACGAACATGATCTCAAACCGGTGAAGATCAACTGAGCCGATTCTTCAGAGGAAAGCCTGTTTAAAGGCACGTAGCTTGAGGCGTTTGGTGACGGATCTGATTCAGTTCTACTCAGCAGTTAAATATGTCTGTTGGAGGTTTGGGGAAACACTGATGGAAGGTGAATGAAAGATCACAAGTACACTGATGAGATGTTGTTTGATCATATAGTTATTGTCATAAAACATCTAAAATAACCCAACATGTATCAGGAACAGCTCCTCAACCACGAGGCTCGTGTGCTTATCTCTGGTCTCCTTTGAAAGGCAAGAAGCAGAACAATAAATTAGGAATATGAATCTATTGTAAGTCAAAATATTTCTATTACTATTCCGGAGTAAATGGATATGCAAAGGGGCGGAGCTTCAGGCTCTACTTATTGACTGCAGTTCACTTTTGCTGCTGGATGCTGCATATAAGCTGCTAACCAGACGGCAACCTCCGGTTCTTTAAAGTGAAGTCAAAGCTTCAAGTGTTAAAGCTGCATTCTCTCTAGTGTCCACCAGGGGGCGACTCCTCTGGTTGTATAGAATGTCTATGAGAAAATGACTCGACTTCTCTCTTGATTTATTACCTCAGTAAACATTGTGAACATGAGTTTCATGGTCTCAATCTCTAGTTTCAAGTCTTCTTCAATACAGCATGATGTTCATTTAGTACATTATGGTCCATTTAGAGTCAAACAGACCATAAAGCAGGGGATGCTTTAGGGCGGGACTACACAGCTGATTGACAGGTCTTGAACATCGTGCAGTATTGAAGACTTGAAACTTGGACAGAACACAGCTTGAAGACACTTCAGCATTGAATCTGGTGCTTCAGAGATTGTTCAGTGTTTTGTAGGACATTCAGGACGAAGAGGACGCTACGAGCTGATGGATGAGAGGAGACGTGTCTCCTCCTCTTCATCGTCCTCTCAGCACAAACTGCTGCCGGCAGCTGACACTCACTCTCTGCCCGTGTGTGTGTGTGTGTGTGTGTGTGTGTGTGTGTGTGTGTGTGTGTGTGTGTGTGTGTGTGTGTGTGTGTGTGTGTGTGTGTGTGTGTGTGTGTGTGGCCACCAGGGATTAGCACATGATGAGTCAGCAAAACAGAGAGCACACACTGTACACAAACACACAAAAACATGCTCATTCAGAAACAAAACACTGAGCTCGTGTGTTTTCCTCTGACAGACAATAACGGCCACTAAAGTTACTTTACTGCACTTTATGCAACATAGACATTTTTTAAACTGTAACGAGTCTCTAAATTTGGTGATTTTTAACTTGTCAGAAATTCTAGTATAGTAGATAGTAAAATATAACAGAAGCGGAAAAACACCACAAAACTGCTTTAAATTCAGTGTTAAACCCAAATATACCATTTACTGACTCCTTCGGTGTCTTTAATGCATTTACATTGTGTGATTACTTATATCTTATCTGTTATATAGTAGTTTTCATTCATAGTGGCAGAGTCCGCCATTTTCACACTTTGTTCAAATTGCCGACCAACACACACGAGGAAATAAACCTTTACATTAAGTGACCGCTGATGCAAAATGAGCATTTCCTACTAAGGCTGCTTCACAATAAAAGCATCCAACAAATCAACCGGGACTGGAATCTTAAAGAGTACAGCTTTAAATAAACTGTTTGTTGCCCATGTTTGCATGACTTCCATTTATGTTGCTCCTATTTTTCATTTTCTAAAATACATCTCAACATTTAACATGCTTGACATTTACTGGCGCTCATTAATAACTCACACACGGTGACATTTTGAAGGGAAACAGGCCGTAGATATAGAACACTGACCTTTTAACAGATGGTTTCAATAACAATAAAAAACGAATTAATGGTCGAGTCACAAAGCGGAACCAATAAATCAATCCGTGAGCTCAACATGATATTTATCCAAATCAATCCATCTGGTTTCATCCATTACTGTAAACCTCTCGATGCCACAATTAGCACTCATCAACTCCGCCATCACAACGCCAACCAGCTCGTCATCATGACGGATCCTCTTACAGCCTGGAGAGACACTTCAGGGAGCGTCCGACAATAGAGCTCCACAGAATCAGAGTAGATTTATGGAGTATTTATCCAGGTCCCTGGAGGGTTTTGGATCTAAACGGATCGTGTGTCACACTCAGCGAGGAGCGTTGGGATCATAAATCATGTGGTTATTCATTATAGAGCAACCGGCAACGTGTTGACACGGAGAAACTGCAGCGCTTCATTCTGCAATTACAGGAAATTAAATGTAATTCAATGGACGCGCTCAGTGTAAAGTCAATAAACTGGATGAGGGTCTGCTGGGACGTTTCCAGCTCCAACCAGGTTAAATGTCGCAGAAAGAACCGGCAGCTCTTCAAACGCTTATCTTTAGTGTTTATGGAAGCGACGTCAACCAGTCTCCACTCAAACAACGGGGGGGGGGGGGAAGGACGCTCTCATATTAACAACAGGCAGCCGGGCGTGGGCGGTTAATGAGACCAGAAGAAGAAGCCGAACCCAAACCACGCAGAGAAAACAGCCCCACCTCAAAACCACTAAGTCCCTGTGTTCAGACTGGAGCGGCTCGGAGTGAAGGATGTTTAGGGATCAGTTGATTTTCCGGCATGTCTGAATGTTGCGCAACACATTTATGACTTTGTGTTCCTGACAGCTACATAACAAGACTCAGCAGAGAGAAGTCCACGCCCTCGTGGGACCTTAGCTCAGAGAAAAGAAACATGGCAGTCAACGGCGAAAGACTATTTAAGAATTTAAAAGTAACCATTTAGGCTACATCCACATTACTGCGTTTGTTTTAGAAGACAAGTGAACTCAGTCCAGACGAGCATTTCAGCTGTTAATCTCCGTCCATACTACCACGTCTGAAGCCAGGCGGCAACCTCTGGTTCCACCGAGTGAAGTCAAAGCTTCATGTGTTAAAGCTGCATTCTCTCTAGTGTCCACCAGGGGGCGACTCCTCTGGTTGTATAGAAGTCTTTGAGAAAATGACTCTACTTCTCTCTTGATTTATTACCTCAGTAAACATTGTAAACATGAGTTTATGTCTCAAGTCTCTAGTTTCAAGTCTTCTTCAATACAGCATGATGTTCATTTAGTACATTATGGTCCATTTAGAGTCACACAGACCATAAAGCAGGGGATGCTTGAGGGCGGGGCTACACGGTGATTGACAGGTCTTGAACATCGTGCAGTATTGAAGACTTGAAACTTGGACAGAACGCAGCTTTAAGACACTTCAGCATTGACTTCCCTCTTTAGGACCAGAGGTTGCCGGCCGCTCCAGACATGAGCTAGTTAGCAGTGACTTGCAGCAAAACGCCGACACACATTCTTTTCAGATAGCCTTCATCAGGCCCACCTCTCCCTCGGTGGTCCGGTCGAACGCTGCTTTTAACTTTCAAGGCCTCGTCTTCAAAAGGTCCCGTTCTCCACGGCGATCAGTCCTCAGGAGCTGATCAGCTGAGGTGACAGGGAGAGTGAACCCGGGGGGGGCGGAGGGTGAGCTCAACTCTCCCCCCAGCAGAGAGGGTGGTCTCTTTGACATTTGGAAGTCTAAGTTTCCAAACTCAAAACTGAGGGAACGAAAGAAAGAAAAAAAAAAAGCTAATTTTGGGGTAAATGAAGGACAAATGTTGGAATGTTCTCTCTGGGTTTGATTCAGATAAAACACCACTGAATGGGGGTTTTCCTGCAGATTCAGATCTGCATGTTTAAGCGGTTTCCATTCAGTATTTTAATGCTGAAACTGACAATTCTGGTCTCTCGGGAGCGACACAGATTCACTGAAAGCTTCTTTCTCCTTCCACCAGCAAGATGAAAGAAGGAAGATATGGATCTTTGTTTTTCTGCCCCTTCAGTTAAAGAAGCGTTACTTGAACAACAACATCATTCAAGACATCCATCAGCCTTTTAAAGTCCAAATTAAACTAATGTTTGTCACTTTATCAGCTACTAATACATCGTATTAATTCTACAACTATTCCTCAAGAAATCTACAAAATTCAAAAAAAGGTATAGATCCGGTTTACCCATCCAAATCCAATATGGTCTGTTTCTATAGAGTTATTCTTGATGCTCGTCATCGGAGCCACCGGGTCGGATTCTGGTGAAACCAGATGAACTCATGCAGGTTCACCAGAACCTCCTTCAGCTCAGACTCCAGCAGAGACCGGTCCACCGCGGACAGACCCAGATCCTCCAGCAGAGACCGGTCCACCGTGGACAGACCCAGATCCTCCAGCAGAGACCGATCCACCGCGGACAGACCCAGATCCTCCAGCACCAACACCGACACCACGCTGCTGGAGACCCAGGACGTATTGCTGGACCTGCTGGAGGGAAGGGAGGCACGGGAGAACCAGAACCGGAACCAGGACTGAGAGGAGCAGACTGTCAGACCTGCTGCAGTAACATGAGAGGTTTTCTAAAGGGACTCTGGTGCTCAGAGACACTACCACTTTAGTCCACAGGGACTGTCTTTTCTTTAAGGAACTGGACATACAAACGACTCGTATCGTGATGTGAAGGTTGTGACTCTCTCACATATTCTTCACTTTGAAAATGTATCTTAAGAGGAAGGAGCTCATCTCCAAACATCATTACAGGGATGGACCCAGAATTGCTTGCTTTCATGTGCAGCAGTAAAATATATCAGCTCCACATCTGGCAGGAACACACAGCAGCAGATCTTCTTCTCTTTCTTCATGAGAACCCTCTGACCTGCAACAACAACACGTCTGCGGTTCAGGATGAGTTTTCTCCGAGGCTGAGCTCAGCGAAACCAGAGATTCCACTTAATCAACGGCTGTGCTTCCAAAAACAGGGAAAATATGACACATTGCCATTTTCATAATTATAACAACGTCATCAGAGGAGAGGAGAGGCGGCGTTGGTACGGTTGGGCAGAGACTAGTGTGTCCTGTGAAATCCAGCCAGGTAATCAGTGAGATTGATTCCCTGAACCGGAGCGAGAACCATTTCTCCCTCAGACTCTCCAGGAATGATTCATCTAATCGCCGCCGTCCAATCACGGTGAGTGCACTCCGAGTATTACTGCAAGATCAGCATCTTTCAGGCCGAGCACAGTCCTCCAGAGCGACTCCGCTTCCAACCGAGAAACAAGCGAACACGTGCCAGGAGGAGGCTCAAAGGGTGGAGCACTAAACACTCATCACGTCTGCACAGAGCTTCCCATGTGGCTCGTCTTCTAGGAGTGAGGACACAAAGATTGTCACTACCTTCCCTCAAGGACACTTCAACCCCATTCTCTAATAAAACTAAGTGGATCATAGAGAACATGCTGTAATGCAAACAAGGATCCGAACAGACTGAAGGTGAAGATCTAGAAATAGGACTCGTCTGTCAGCAGAATAAAAAACACAGAAACCTTCTTCAGTTTCATCCTCATAAGTACACTATGAGATACTATAATATATACTATAATATATACTAGATGTGTAATACTGGAAATAATCGTTGAGAAGCAGATAAATTACTTCAACAATCACGTGACTTTCCATCACTGGGGCTTCACGAGCCGTCAACACACTTTCTCAGATATCACATTTTAAATTATAATTTTGTGGATTCTATATTCTATATTTGTATGCACTATATATCTGGAACAAACTCCCAGAAAGCTCTTCTGATTGGTTGGTACTCGTTTAAGTGTGTTGCTGATGGAAGCTTGTTAATGATCTAAACTCAGACGTGAACCTCTTCTTTCTGGTAAAGCGCTCTCATATGTAATTATAATGTCCTGATTCTTTTTAAATGTTGCCGATATGGATGGAATAAATGTACAGACTTGGAATTGCTATTTGAGTGAAAACAAAGGAATTGTGCTCAGAAGTTACGAGTCTCGAGTCTTTGGCTGCGTCTTTGTGGCGATTAGTCCCGCCCACCCTGCCCTGTGATTGGACGGTTGGGTAAAAAGTAAACCAAAGTTAAATATTTTTCAACTTTCAGCACCCAGAAAGAAACAACAATAACGACAAGTGAAAAGAGATGCGACCTGAATCAGAGAGCAACTATTTAATACCACTGACAGGAACGGTCTTTGTAAACTCGTTGAGTTTTCTCCTCTCAAGCTGAATCGTGCCTCGAGGGCTCTGTGGCATCAAGACGGTCCGTTCAACCCGCCCGACATGTGTGACCAAATATTCCATCATTGCTCTGCTAGCGTGGGGCTGTTCCCCTTCACTCTGTGACCACATGGAGTCTCTCCCGTGACTCAGCTCTGAAGATCAGTCAGAGGAGCCGGAGAGAGAACGCTTCATGTTCATGTAGAGTCAGAGACACCAACACTCACCGGCACCATTCACGAGATTGGGCTTTTAAACAATCGGCAAACACGTCACCGTTTATCAAACCAAAAGCTGTGAAAACAGACATTATCGTCAGAGTTTCATCTTTTCAACGGACCTTGAACACATCATGTGACGAAGGCTTCGGTCAGGAAAAACAACCAAAACTAAACTTAAACTTCTTCATGTTCTCATTAAAAGTCTCTCCTCTAATAAAGAGTTCACTTCAACCAGAATGTGTAGAAACATTACAGTGTGAAACTATGACGTCATGATTGATTCATCTGAGACAAACAGTCATGTGACTACAAGGAGGAGACTGAACTACAGGAAGTGAACAGAGAGGAGAGGAGAGAGGGGAGGAGAGAGGAGAAGAGGAGAGAGAAGAGGAGAGAGGGGAGGAGAGAGGAGAGAGAAGAGGAGAGAGGAAGAGAGGACAGAGGAGGAGAGGAGGAGAGAGGAAGAGAAGAGAGGACAGAGGAGAAGAGAGGAAGAGAGGACAGGAGAGCGGGGAAGAGGAGAGAGGACAGGAGAGAAGAGAGGAAGAGAGGACAGGAGAGCGGGGAAGAGGAGAGAGAAGAGGAGAGGAGAAGAGAGGACAGAGGAGGAGAGGAGAAGAGAGGAAGAGAAGAGAGGACAGAGGAGAAGAGAGGAAGAGAAGAGAGGACAGAGGAGGAGAGAGGAAGAGAAGAGAGGACAGAGGAGAAGAGAGGAAGAGAGGACAGGAGAGCGGGGAAGAGGAGAGAGGACAGGAGAGAAGAGAGGAAGAGAGGACAGGAGAGCGGGGAAGAGGAGAGAGAAGAGGAGAGAGGAAGAGAGGACAGAGGAGGAGAGGAGAAGAGAGGACAGAGGAGGAGAGGAGAAGAGGAGAGGAAGAGAGGAGAGAGGACGAGAAGAGAGGAGAAGAGAGGAAGAGAGGAGAGAGGACGAGAAGAGAGGAGAAGAGAGGAAGAGAGGAGAGAGGAGAGGAAGAGAGAGGAGAGGAGAGAGGACGAGAAGAGAGGAAGAGAGGAGAGAGGACGAGAAGAGAGGAAGAGAGGAGAGAGGACGAGAGGAGAAGAGAGGAGAGGAAGAGAGGAGAAGAGAGGAAGAGAGGAGAGAGGACGAGAGGACGAGAGGAGAAGAGAGGAGAGGCTGAAGTAGAGGATATTAAATGTAAATAGTTTAATATATAAAACATTTGTAGCCTCAATTAAAGTGTTCCAACATTGGTAACACTTGTAAACATGTTTGATTTATAGATTCTATTGTTGTTATACTGAGTTATTGGTTTTTCTTTTTTATGATTGATGTCATCATAACTGTTGTTCTGCACTAAAGACATGTTCTAGTTCTACTTCTAGTCGTGATGGTTCTGTTTCATAGAGGAGCAGGACTTTTATTTTGAAGTGAAAAACGAGACCTCAGAGAGAAACATGTGGCGGGAGCATAAACTGCTGGAGGTTCATGTTGCTCACACTGATCACGATGTGACACAGAAGGTGTATAGATGCTGGTAGTAGCACCTCACAGCTGTGACTTCACCTCCAGCTCAGGACTGCTGTCACGTGTTGCTGCCTGTCAGCGAAGACACACTTCATCTCATGCAGCATGTTGACAGGAATCCTGTCACCAGAGCACCAGAGCAAGCAGAGCACCAGAGCAGTAAGAATGTGTGGATTCAAGACCTGCATGTACTTTACTGGATTTATATTTGATGAGGATTCTGTTGTTAGCGCTGTGTACCAGAGGAGTTCTCTCTTTTTTGAATTAAGCATCCTCATGATATCTTATCCTAACTTAAGCGTCCTCATGATATCGTATCCTAACTTAAGCATCTTCATGATATCGTATCCTAACTTAAGCATCCTCATGGTATCGTATCCTAACTTAAGCATCTTCATGATATCGTATCCTAACTTAAGCGTCCTCATGATATCGTATCCTAACTTAAGCATCTTCATGATATCGTATCCTAACTTAAGCATCTTCATGATATCGTATCCTAACTTAAGCGTCCTCATGATATCGTATCCTAACTTAAGCATCTTCATGATATCGTATCCTAACTTAAGCATCCTCATGATATCGTATCCTAACTTAAGCGTCCTCATGATATCGTATCCTAACTTAAGCATCTTCATGATATCGTATCCTAACTTAAGCATCTTCATGATATCGTATCCTAACTTAAGCATCTTCATGATATCGTATCCTAACTTAAGCATCCTCATGATATCGTATCCTAACTTAAGCATCCTCATATCGTATCCTAACTTAAGCATCCTCATGGTATCGTATCCTAACTTAAGCATCCTCATGATATCGTATCCTAACTTAAGCATCTTCATGATATCGTATCCTAACTTAAGCGTCCTCATGATATCGTATCCTAACTTAAGCATCCTCATGATATCGTATCCTAACTTAAGCATCTTCATGATATCGTATCCTAACTTAAGCGTCCTCATGATATCGTATCCTAACTTAAGCATCTTCATGATATCGTATCCTAACTTAAGCATCCTCATGATATCGTATCCTAACTTAAGCATCCTCATGATATCGTATCCTAACTTAAGCATCTTCATGATATCGTATCCTAACTTAAGCATCCTCATGGTATCGTATCCTAACTTAAGCATCCTCATGATATCGTATCCTAACTTAAGCATCCTCATGATATCGTATCCTAACTTAAGCATCCTCATGATATCGTATCCTAACTTAAGCATCCTCATGATATCGTATCCTAACTTAAGCATCCTCATGATATCGTATCCTAACTTAAGCATCCTCATGGTATCGTATCCTAACTTAAGCATCTTCATGATATCGTATCCTAACTTAAGCATCCTCATGATATCGTATCCTAACTTAAGCATCCTCATGATATCGTATCCTAACTTAAGCATCCTCATGATATCGTATCCTAACTTAAGCATCCTCATGATATCGTATCCTAACTTAAGCATCCTCATGGTATCGTATCCTAACTTAAGCATCCTCATGATATCGTATCCTAACTTAAGCATCCTCATGATATCGTATCCTAACTTAAGCATCCTCATGATATCGTATCCTAACTTAAGCATCTTCATGATATCGTATCCTAACTTAAGCATCCTCATGATATCGTATCCTAACTTAAGCATCCTCATGATATCGTATCCTAACTTAAGCATCCTCATGATATCGTATCCTAACTTAAGCATCCTCATGATATCGTATCCTAACTTAAGCATCCTCATGGTATCGTATCCTAACTTAAGCATCCTCATGATATCGTATCCTAACTTAAGCATCCTCATGATATCGTATCCTAACTTAAGCATCCTCATGATATCGTATCCTAACTTAAGCATCCTCATGGTATCGTATCCTAACTTAAGCATCCTCATGATATCGTATCCTAACTTAAGCATCTTCATGATATCGTATCCTAACTTAAGCATCCTCATGATATCGTATCCTAACTTAAGCATCCTCATGATATCGTATCCTAACTTAAGCATCCTCATGATATCGTATCCTAACTTAAGCATCCTCATGATATCGTATCCTAACTTAAGCATCCTCATGGTATCGTATCCTAACTTAAGCATCCTCATGATATCGTATCCTAACTTAAGCATCCTCATGATATCGTATCCTAACTTAAGCATCCTCATGATATCGTATCCTAACTTAAGCATCCTCATGGTATCGTATCCTAACTTAAGCATCCTCATGATATCGTATCCTAACTTAAGCATCCTCATGATATGGTATTGTGGGGCCTCTGGTGATGCTCACCCCTAAATAACAGAAGTATTTCCAGTACACATTTCAGTCCGTTCTTCTGAAGAAGCTGGAGTTTGGTATATTAAAGTTTTCCACTTGAGACCACGATGAGAGCATAACTCATCCCAGCAGCGTCTGAGGAAAGTCCTGACTGTGATTCACCGTAAATAGCCCTGAAGCTACGAAGCTTCGCTGCACTTCATTCCACAGACTTCTTTCTCTTCGCCGAGTCTCTTACTTGTTATCAGTTGACTATGAGGAGAAGCTCTGCTCGTGCTGTGATGTTAAAAACAGAAGCACGGTGACGTGACTGAAGCGCAGAGGAGCCGCAGACAGACGAGATGCCCACAACTACAGCTGCCGGTTGCTATGGAAAGCTTTACAGCCTCAGCACAGGCCGGGGAGTCAAACCCAGCGGTTAATCAATGACAGTCTTCAAACACAGACGCACATACCAGAGGGAGATACGGGGCTGCTTTGAGAGGAGGAGGTCTGGCCCTGCATTCCCATCATGTGGCGAACGAGCGTCTGAAAGGTTGGAAGGAGTGATCACATGTTGGAAGCAGCCTGACGCCGGCGAGCTGCCACGATGGAAGACATCTGGAGACGGCGGTTGCTCCTCACACACACGTGCTTCTGACTTTATGTTGTGCAGCGAATCCACTTAGAAATGTGGGTCAGATGCACAAAATCCAGTCTCATAGGTCGAGTCCTTTCACACACTGAGATCATGGAGTTATATGTAGAATATGCACATTGTTGGGTTGCTTGAAAAATAATCAACAATCAAATGTTTTACGGTCACGACTCAACTCCTAGTTGGTTGGATGTGTTCTATGATGAAACCTCTTTGTATCAGGGTTTCTCTCACACAATGTCTGTAGATAAGAAGTGGACGGAGGCGTCGTGACGTCACTCGTTGGTTTGTGTTCTGCGGTTTTGAATCCTCAAAATCAGCGTTTCGGCCGTCACCATCTTGGTTCTTTTGCAACCAGTGAACAGGAAGTGAGCATATCTGGACTGAGGAGGAGTGACGTAGAGACGCCGCATACGTCTCTGGTAGAGACCTGTCAATCACCGTGTAGCCCCGCCCTAAAGCATCCCCTGCTTTATGGTCTGTGTGACTCTAAATGGATCATAATGTACTAAATGAACATCATGCTGTATTGAAGAAGACTTGAAACTAGAGATTGAGACCATAAACTCATGTTTACAATGTTTACTGAGGTAATAAATCAAGAGAGAAGTAGAGTCATTTTCTCATATACTTCTATACAACCAGAGGAGTCGCCCCCTGGTGGACACTAGAGAGAATGCAGCTTTAACACATGAAGCACCTTCATGAGTAGAACCAGCGGACTGTCCCTTTAAAGCTCTTAATGAGATCTCGTTGCTCACAGCGTCTTCATCACACGGACCAGATGCAGCCTCCAGCAGGCTGTCAGCTGCTGGTGGACGCTCTCCACGGTAACGTGTCCGAGGCTTGTCCGAGCAGATGTTCCTCCCCCTCCCCCCACCACCATCATCCCTCTCCTCCTTTTGTCAGAACAACTAAAGCCAACCTCCTGCTGTGCAACACGCTTCCAGAGGCAGATGGCTGCAGGTCTGAGCATCAATAAACACGACACCAGACTGATCTACACGTGGTTGAGAGGAAGTTGCATTGCTGGATCGCTCAGCACGACTTCCAAAGTGTTTCAGTTGGAGTATTGTTGGCTGCCTGCAGCAGGTTTTTATTTCTGTCAGTCGGGAACCTAAAGTTAGGTTTAGGAAGAACATCATTGTTGGGCTTAAAATAAGTAAAGTCAACTTAGGTTTAGGTAACTAAAGAAAGACCTAATTGTTGGGTACAAAATAAATGTTGTGTTTAGAACAAATGTTTTGAAGGAGCCTCGAAGGCCTCGTGGCTGTTCGTCCTGTTTGGACCCGTCTACAGTCAGAGGTTTCTCTCGATATATAACACCACGTCATGAACTGACTGGTGCTAGGTTACGTGGATGCGTTTGATTCGTGTTTACATCGTGAAAAAAGATCCTTATTAACTTTCCTTTTTATTGTTTCCATGCCGAGCGAGCTGTCGGTTCAAGAGCGCTGAGATCTGAATTAGGGGCATCGCCAAAACAAATAAACTCCATTAAAGATTAATTTAACTGATTTTTTTCTCCCAAATTCTCTCAAGACATCGCGACAATATTGTTTGTGTTCATTATTCTGAGAACTGAATTGAGGATGCACTGAGCAGGTCACTGGTCAGGTCTCTGAGTTCTTCTTCTGAAGCAGATTGAGGTCCACGTCCAACACCTTCCTTCAGTAAAGTCTTTGTCAATGTTTATATGAAACACGGTGTTTCCACTGATGGTTTTAGTCCCCGGCTTCATCTAAACTCACATTAAAGTGAAAGAATAAACTGAATGTTTCACTTTTGATAAGAAGTGAATCTTCTAGATGAAACTTTCTGGAGGGAAACATTTCATTGAAACTCAAGGACTTCAATGAAAGCACCACGCGAGCTCGTCCTGCTTCCATTCCTTCCCCTTTACATGCACCACATGTTCTGGAACCACAAACATCCTCATCACACACGGGTGAACATCAGAGTCACCAGATATGGTCGGCAGCGAGGAGCTCGGCACAAAGGCCTCCGCTGTCTCTCTCCTTGCCCCTCGGTGAGAGGATGTGCGGTTCAGAGTGTGTCTAACACAACATGCAGCAACACGACCAGCTGCTGCCAGCTTCCCCTCCACACGTCTGACCCGGTCTCTGGGCCCCGCTGGGAGAACCACATCACATCCACTGAGGACTGTTTGCAGAGGGGGGGGGGGGGGGGGGTCTCCTCTCATCCTTCTTCCCCCTCTCACAATGGAGTCAACGCAATGTGTCAGAGAGAAGACAAGTGTTGAGGTGGTGTGGTGGAGCAGAGAGGAGGAGATGGTCCTGGTTTTGTACTGGCCCCCCCCATGGCAGACTGGGACCTTCAGATCCACAGCGGGACTTCTAGTACATGCATCAAACACGATGACAACTCGTGGAGCCAGAGGCCTCTGGATGAGCAGGATGCATGAAAGCAAAGCTCAGTTCTATTCCAGTTAGCAGCTCCGGTTAGGTCACATCGGCAACCAGGAATAGCAGCGTAACAGTAGACAGACACACAGGGTCGGTCATGCCAGGCTGCATGGGGGGTCTGCAGATCTGGCAGACTTGTATACGTCTGTAGTCTATAAACAGAAGTCACATGGAGGCAGGGGGGAGTTAGCACTGAAGAGAGCTGGAGACAGCAGCCTGAGCAGGTGTGAGGAGACAAACCAAAGTCCGTTCAAAAGACTCGCAGTTTAAAGTCTCCACGCTTTCAGAGGAAATGTCTTTCATTGAAGTGACTGAAACAACTGGGAAATGTCAGAAGAGCATTTCTAAAAGAATCGGCATGAAAACCAGCCCGAGGCAGCTCTCTGTGTAAAGAACATCCATGTGTGCGATGTGCTGACACAGCGCGCTGCCACCCAGCGCGTGCATTCCAGTGGACGAGCAGCGCGTGGAGAGCAGCCACTGGAAGCACATTCTTTAAATACTCGAGTCACCGATGTTTGGTGGATGTGTGCCGAAGTGAACAATGACTCCTCATGAACCTCAGAGAGCCAAAAGTAATATTCTATCACGTGTAGTTTACCGACTTGCGAGCACAACGTTACATCCCACAGGAGTATAAACGGAGTTTGGTGCGAGTGACTGCAAGAAACTGAAGCGATGCGAGAACGTGCGTTTTACAAATTAGCGACAACTAATGTCCACAATCTGCTGCCTGCTCACATAGTTATCCCACAAACAGCTCTCAGACCCCCGCAGTCTGTAACTCCATCTACCGGCTAGTGCTGCAGGCAAACACCTCCAAAGAAACCCTCCAAACATTTAAAACCACTTACTTTAACTCCTGTGCACGAGCCTCCTCTCGCCCTCGGTGCTGCTCATCGCGTCTGCTCCTTCAAAGTAAAGCCACGTGTTCCCTTTTCTCTCTCCTGCGGGTTTATTGAGGCGCGTTTATGGCTCTTTATTGTCCCGACGCGCTTTTGTTATGATAATCCTTCTTCTTTAAGCCAGAGACTCTTTAATATATGCTGCAGATATGCGAGAGTTCACAAAAGAGAAGCTGTCTGTTTGCCCCACTTGTTAAGAACGCGGGTCCACGGAAGCGTTGGTGTATTCCAGTTTATTAAGAATTTAAAAGAGAAAGAAAACACAGCGCGGGTTTCTTTAAGTCATTGTTGTATCCATTGTCTCTCAGTGAAGACGCGATCAGGAGGAAACAGCTGGTTCTCAGTCCAGAGAGCGAAAGAGAGTCGGGACTGTCAGGGAGGAGGAGGAGGAGGAGGAGGAGGAGGAGGAGGAGGAGGAGGGAAAGAAGGTGGAGATCCTGAGTCAGAGCTGTGCAATGAGAGACGGGGGGGGGGGACCACACACATCTAAATCCACAACAGAGGAACTTAACTGATCAATAAAGTGTATTGATCATCATCATAATAATGTCAGAACGTCCTCAGGACAATGACTTACTCTCCTCTTTAAACACACACTGCCACTTTAATAGCATACTTGTCTTAACGTACTCTTTATTTATTTATTTGTTCATCACATTTTACTGTTAATTGTCATATTTTCTATTTTTAAATGACGTCTCTTACTGTTGCACAATGTTTATTGTCTCGCACCAATCCCTAACATGCCTTGCATGTGTAACGTATTTCACAATAAAAGGTTTCTGATTCTGATTCTATAATATTTACACAAACTGCCACATCAATAGAGCCGATACAAGGTGTGTCTCTCTCTCTCTCTTATCCTTTTATCACTAAAAGAACAAAGGTGAAATATTACCATATGTCAAAGCCATATAAATATACATTAAAGGAAGTATTCAGTGTTCCCTGGAGGCACAAATATTAGGATAGTGTGTGTGTGTGTGTGTGTGTGTGTGTATGTGTGTGTGTGTGTGTGTGTGTCACTTATCTTGACTTTAGATAGAGTAAATGTGTAACAGAAAGACAAATTAAGAACCTGTTCCTGTGTAGAACCGGGTTCCGGGCGGCATACCTCTCACCTCACAGCAATAGTCTGCATGCTAGCGATTAGCATCTGCAACTAGCAATTAGCATTAGTGCTAGCAATTAGCAGAAGCGTGAACAGTAATATAAAAAAACCAGTAAAGTCTGGCTAAATTGTGAAAGGTTTTTTATATGTTCTGCAGCTGTAGCATTAAAGCATGGTGGAATTAGCTAGCTAGCTAACTAGCCAGCCGCTAACTGAGTAGAATGAAACTTAATGCTTCGTTCACACACAGCGTATAGGAAAACACAGAGAGGCGAAGTCCCGCCCCTTTTTACTGTGTCCCCCAATGGGACCTTATTTTGGCGACAGACTAATGACATCACTATGACATCACAATGTTTCCATGGGCCCTAATGAAGCTTCTCCACTGCAGCAGAAGTCCATATATATACAACTTTCACAGGCTGAGTCATTAGTGACTGAATTTAATGTTTAAAAATGGTGGAGTGCACCTTTAAACTTTCTAAATAATTAAAAAATATGTGAAATATCTTGTTTATTGCTCTGTAAATGGGTTTTAGAAGTTTATCCCTCAACTGGCTCGTCTTAACGTCCGCCTCTCTTCCCCGTTGTTGTTCCTTTAAACATTTATC
Organism: Ophthalmolycus amberensis; assembly: GCA_024529925.1. Classification (NCBI taxonomy): domain Eukaryota; kingdom Metazoa; phylum Chordata; class Actinopteri; order Perciformes; family Zoarcidae; genus Ophthalmolycus; species Ophthalmolycus amberensis. The sequence goes on along the minus strand of JAFEUB010001542.1, from coordinate 379,441 downwards.
CCTCTAAAACATCAGCTCATCCCCCTTTGAACAAACCGGATTAGTCTTTTTTCATCACGAGCCCTTCATTGTTGGGATTTCCCTCCACTTCATTTATGCTGCAAATCCAAACTGATTACCGCTTTTCATTTCACAACAACGCCGACGTGTCGCCGCTCGATCGACGCTGTCGCTCGACTACTTATTTGGAAAGTCAAAGAAAAACAAACCGCATTACATCAGCAGCTATCTGACTATGATGCATCCTCTACTTTACTCAGTGTACCGTCTCATGGTGAGTTTAATGTTGTGCAACCAGTCACTTCCTGTTCTTCTGATCCTGACACATGAACTCTGGTTTACCCTCACACGCCTCCTCCAACCTGAAACCCCCTCTGGGGCTAAAGCGGGATCCATGGGGTAAATATAGCCCCCCCCCCCCCCTGTCCCCGCTCAGGTTACCCGGCCAGGGTCCAGGTTGAAATACCAAAAGACAAGAGCGGACAACGCTGACGGACGACACACAGTTCTTCTTCTGCATTCTCTCTAGTGTCCACCAGGGGGCGACTCCTCTGGTTGTATAGAAGTCTATGAGAAAATGACTCTACTTCTCTCTTGATTTATTACCTCAGTAAACATTGTAAACATGAGTTTATGGTCTCAATCTCTAGTTTCAAGTCTTCTTCAATACAGCATGATGTTCATTTAGTACATTATGGTCCATTTAGAGTCAAACAGACCATAAAGCAGGGGATGCTTTAGGGCGGGGCTACACAGTGATTGACAGGTCTCTACCAGAGACGTATACGGCGTCTCTACGTCACTCCTCCTCAGTCCAGATATGGATCACTTCTGTTCACTGGTTGAGAAAAAAACAAGATGGCGACGGCAAAATCTCCGAACTGGAGGCTTCAGTCCACAAACCGATGAGAGACGTCATGACGACTACGTCCACTTCTTATAGACGGTCTGTATTTAACCATGTACGTCGGTTTAATACTGAACTCTGTAGAAACCTCAGTAGATTCTGACATCAACCAAACATTTAGATGTTGGTAACAGTTGTAATTCAACGTTTATAGTTTTTGAAGTCGTCTGGATGTTCTGGGGAAAATAATTACATTTTTGCTGACAACATATTCTCGATGACGTTATCTGTAAAAGATGAATTATCGTCTTATAAGGAGAATTATGACCGGAGGGTGTGATGACACAGCAGCAGAGGAAGGAGTTCACATCCTGTGAGTCATGATGAGTCGTGTCCCTTTAACTTACTCACATTCAACACTGGACTTCCTCTGAAGGTAAACTTCTATGAATGTCCATGACTACAGTAGAGGCTACAGTTCTACTTCCTGTCCGATTGGTTGAAGCAGCGCTGGGATGAAAAGATATAACTGATACAACATTTAGAGTTTCTTTCAGATGAAAGGCTTTGTTTTTCTGGTGTTTTAGGAAATCTCTTCTTTGGGGAGTAAAGTATGACGTACTTACATACATACAGACGGATCTTTAGACCTTTAGACCAACTCTTCCTTTACCTTCAAAATAACAACACCAGCGGATCATGTTAGCGAAATTCTCAGCAGCGATCAATCCAAGCTCCACCCAGTGTGAAGCAAATTGAAAATCAATGCGTCTCTCCCTCTGGTTTCTTCAATATCTGCATGCTTGAGCTTGTTAGCTTGTTAACACAGCAGCCTCGGGCCGTTCTTAAATCGATCGGCTGTTTAAAAAGCATTTTATCGACCAGACCGGCTGGTTGAACGCTGTAAAAAATGTTGTTTCATGTGATGTTTGTTTGGAGAAAATGCAAAGTGATCAAAGTAAAGTGCTGCAGAGACCCGTCCAGTATCACGGGACAGGTGTGAGACCTGGTTCCTCAGGGACAGGTGTGAGACCTGGTTCCTTATGGACAGGTGTGAGACCTGGTTCCTCAGAGACAGGTGTGAGACCTGGTTCCTCAGGGACAGGTGTGAGACCTGGTTCCTTATGGACAGGTGTGAGACCTGGTTCCTCAGGGACAGGTGTGAGACCTGGTTCCTTAGGGACAGGTGTGAGACCTGGTTCCTTATGGACAGGTGTGAGACCTGGTTCCTCAGAGACAGGTGTGAGACCTGGTTCCTCAGGGACAGGTGTGAGACCTGGTTCCTCAGGGACAGGTGTGAGACCTGGTTCCTTATGGACAGGTGTGAGACCTGGTTCCTCAGAGACAGGTGTGAGACCTGGTTCCTCAGGGACAGGTGTGAGACCTGGTTCCTTAGGGACAGGTGTGAGACCTGGTTCCTTATGGACAGGTGTGAGACCTGGTTCCTCAGGGACAGGTGTGAGACCTGGTTCCTTATGGACAGGTGTGAGACCTGGTTCCTCAGGGACAGGTGTGAGACCTGGTTCCTCAGGGACAGGTGTGAGACCTGGTTCCTTATGGACAGATGTGAGACCTGGTTCCTCAGAGACAGGTGTGAGACCTGGTTCCTCAGGGACAGGTGTGAGACCTGGTTCCTTAGGGACAGGTGTGAGACCTGGTTCCTTATGGACAGGTGTGAGACCTGGTTCCTCAGGGACAGGTGTGAGACCTGGTTCCTTAGGGACAGGTGTGAGACCTGGTTCCTTATGGACAGGTGTGAGACCTGGTTCCTCAGGGACAGGTGTGAGACCTGGTTCCTTATGGACAGGTGTGAGACCTGGTTCCTTAGGGACAGGTGTGAGACCTGGTTCCTTATGGACAGGTGTGAGACCTGGTTCCTCAGGGACAGGTGTGAGACCTGGTTCCTTATGGACAGGTGTGAGACCTGGTTCCTTACGTACAGGTGTGAGACTTGGTTCCTTAGAGACAGGTGTGAGACCTGGTTCCTTACATACAGGTGTGAGACTTGGTTCCTTAGAGACAGGTGTGAGACCTGGTTCCTTAGAGACAGGTGTGAGACCTGGTTCCTTACGTACAGGTGTGAGACCTGGTTCCTCAGGGACAGGTGTGAGACCTGGTTCCTTATGGACAGGTGTGAGACCTGGTTCCTCAGGGACAGGTGTGAGACCTGGTTCCTCAGGGACAGGTGTGAGACCTGGTTCCTCAGGGACAGGTGTGAGACCTGGTTCCTTATGGACAGGTGTGAGACCTGGTTCCTCAGGGACAGGTGTGAGACCTGGTTCCTCAGGGACAGGTTCCTTACCTTGTGACAGGCGGACCGGCTGAGAGACCCGGAGCCCGTCGATGGCACAGAGGTTCCCACAGGGGTGCAGCGTGATGACCCCCGACCTGTTCTCGATGTAGCAGTGCTGGGCCGCCACTCCGAGGCCCTGGATGTTGACGTCCATGGAGCCATGACCCAGAGTGGTCCGTCCTGTGGGGGGGGGAGGTTAACATCTGATGTGGTCGACCGCTGATGATGTAACACAAGGAGCTCATAAGGAGTTAGGAAGGACTGGATTATTGTGCTGTCTCTCCATGATAACGGTAGAATAACTAAACTGTTGTATTGATGCCTGACGATGTTATGTTTGACTGATGATCAGTTACAGCATATTTTAGGAAAATATTACCAGTAAATAAAAATATACATCATATTATTGAAAGGTCTCTGAGAGCTGCGAGGTGGAACTGGAGCGGCCATGTTGGACAGACAGACGTCTCTTAGCCGTTACATTGCTCGAGTCACTAGAGTGAACTTAGCATGAAGCTAACTGGTGTGTCGTGTCTCACCCTCAGGTAGCGGCAGCAGGGTGATGGCGGTACTCAGGCGTCCACTACCCAGACTGACCAGGTGGGGGCGCTCTGCCTGGAACTTCAGCCCCTTCCCGGTCTCGATCAGGTCCAGAGGAGTGCTCTGGAGACAGAAGTCAAAGGTCAGAAGTCAACTGAGATGTTTGATTGGGATGAATTAGCCTGTTTTCTGGTGATTATATGTCTTCATCTTTCTCTGGACAGGGAAATAAAAACACATTTGTGGTTTACTCATAATCCATTTTTATGTTTTTGTTTCTATTGTAGTTCCATTTAATGCCAACATGTTTCCCTTTTATAGCAGAATTACTATAAAAACACAGAAAGTTGCATCACATTGTATGAATAAGTTGATAAAACAAGTAATTTTTACGAGCATCAGAGGAGCATCAGAGGAGCATCAGAGGAGCATCAGAGGAGCATCAGAGGAGCATCAGAGGAGCATCAGAGGAGCATCAGAGGAGCATCAGAGGAGCATCAGAGGAGCATTAGAGGAGCATCAGAGGAGCATCAGAGGAGTATTAGAGGAGCATCAGAGGAGCATCAGAGGAGCATCAGAGGAGCATTAGAGGAGCATCAGAGGAGCATTAGAGGAGCATCAGAGGAGCATCAGAGGAGCATTAGAGGAGCATCAGAGGAGCATCAGAGGAGTATCAGAGGAGCATCAGAGGAGCATCAGAGGAGCATCAGAGGAGCATCAGAGGAGCATCAGAGGAGCATCAGAGGAGCATCAGAGGAGCA
>JAFEUB010001542.1:362500-370000 GCA_024529925.1 Ophthalmolycus amberensis | reverse complement strand
TGTAAACGGGGCCTAAAACTTCAAGTCCAGTCAAGTTTCCACTGCTGCTCAAACTGCTGCCAGGAGTCAGACGTGCAGAATCACATCAGTTCATTCGGCCTGAACCAAATTCATGGGATTCAATCAAACACATGCCAAGTGTTTCTTTAAGTGTCCTGTGTAACAAACTATCTGGCAGGTCAGGTTAGGTTAAAGAATCAGAGCATCTATTGACTCCACACAGCTCTCAACATGGCGACGGCTGAGCCAGCAGCTTGCAGCGGATGGTGCTAACAGCTAACAGCGCTCACAACAGCAACAGTGCTGACAGAGCTAACAGTGCTAACAGAGCTAACAGTGCTACCAGCTAACAGCGCTACAGTCTAACAGCTAACAGTGCTGACAGAGCTAACAGCGCTGACAGAGCTAACAGCGCTGACAGTGCAACGTATCCTCACACAACTGTTTGATATCCTACGAAAAGTTACTCCTCGTTTTTTATGTTTTCTTACAAAAGACGAGCCACACGTGAACACTTACTGTAAGTTCGTTACATGAATACAGTGTTTTCAAAATGAACTTCGTGAGGAAACTCAGGTTCAGGCAACAATCTACTAGATTTAGGAAAAGATAGACCAGCGTGTACTTTACATAGATGAATATTTTTGATGTATTGATGTTCTGAATGTCGTATAGAACCTTTAACATTAAAAATAAAATGTAGCAGTCTTGCTTTTGAAAATGTGAACGTTAGCAAATTAGCTAACGATCTAGCCTCTCTGACCTTCTAACCTCAAACTAGCCATCTAAGTAAGCTAGCTTTGTTTTCTATTCATATTTACTCTTTAAAGTTCCTTCTTTGCCGTTAAATGACACTTTCTAAACTCCCACATTGCCTGTGAGTATATTTGTGTGTTCTCACCACATCAAAGGCCGTTTCTCTCAGACTGAGGGAGGACGTCGGCAGCTTTCCTTTCTCTCAGATCCAGAAACTCACTGGAAAACACAAAGAAGTCCATTTCTCCCCCCCCCCCCTCTTCCCCCCCCTCCCCCTCATGCCAGGGCAGAAAGGCTGGCATTGTTTCCTGTCGGGCCGGCATGGATCTCTCCTCACACATGAGGGAATCTTGCTTTATTATTATTATTAATTGAAGGGGTGATGAAAGCGAGGGAGGAGAGCTGGACAGCCGACTAGATGGTGAATAAAAATGACGATGGGGTGATATTTTTTCCCGCTCCTGTCATTCTTCTCTCTGAACAGGAAAAGGGGAGTGGCTCGGGGGGGTAAAGTGAGTCCGTCTGTCTGAGGAGAGGACGTTTTGCCGCGATGTCCATCCTCTCGTCCACCAGTTTGTCCTCTGGGACGAATAAAGTGTTTTATCTGAACAGGCGAGGGGCCGTCTGACAGGATGTGGAGATAATCAGGAATGTGAGAGATGGAGAGATGGAGAGATGGCGAGCTCTCATACTGCATCAAACATTCCTCGTATGTCAGTCTGATGATATGTTGTTGTTCAGAAGCACATGTTTGATCTCTAACTCGACTACATTTCTCCAGTGATTTGACGAAAAAGGCTTTCACCAGTTGAGACATTTTGAACATAAGAACTAAAATATCTCTATCGAGTATTCTTTAGAATTCTCTGGCACTTTCCAGCTGTATACCTTTATTTTTATATATTCTTTAACAATTTAAAGTTACTGTGAGGAACTTTCATCTGGTCCTGAACCAGTCTCAGTGTAGTCCTGATCCTCTATATGAATCAGTCTCAGTGTAGTCCTGATCCTCTATATGAACCAGTCTCAGTGTAGTCCTGATCCTCTATATGAACCAGTCTCAGTGTAGTCCTGATCCTCTATATGAACCAGTCTCAGTGTAGTCCTGATCCTCTATCAGACCTCCATCAGTACAGAGACCATCAGAGAGAAGATGGTCTGTTTCTATAGAGTTATTCTTGATGCTCGTCATCGGAGCCACCGGGTCGGATTCTGGTGAAACCAGATGAACTCATGCAGGTTCACCAGAACCTCCTTCAGCTCAGACTCCAGCAGAGACCGATCCACCGCGGACAGACCCAGATCCTCCAGCAGAGACCGGTCCACCGTGGACAGACCCAGATCCTCCAGCAGAGACCGGTCCACCGTGGACAGACCCAGATCCTCCAGCAGAGACCGGTCCACCGTGGACAGACCCAGATCCTCCAGCAGAGACCGGTCCACCGTGGACAGACCCAGATCCTCCAGCAGAGACCGGTCCACCGTGGACAGACCCAGATCCTCCAGCAGAGACCGGTCCACCGTGGACAGACCCAGATCCTCCAGCAGAGACCGGTCCACCGTGGACAGACCCAGATCCTCCAGCAGAGACCGGTCCACCGTGGACAGACCCAGATCCTCCAGCAGAGACCGGTCTATGGTGCTCAGAAACACCACCACTTTAGTCAACAGGGACCAACAGAATCAACACTAAATGAAAGTTCCTCATAGTAACTTCAACCAAAACTGTGATTGTCACTCAGTTTTTTGTTGTTCCCTTTTATACTGAAGACCTTGAACGTTTCATATCCACTAACTGGACCCACTGGACCCACTGGAGGACACATGACTCCATTAGTCCCTTGAAGCAACTTTTAAAACTGAATCATAATGTGTTAATCATGCATCCAGACACAGACACGCTCTCCTGTCACTTCCTCTACTCTGAACAGATGAAGTTTCTTCTGTTGGAGTTCTTCCGTCAAATACTTTGTGACTACGGTTAAAGGTCAGAGGTCACTGTTTGATGTTAAGGAACAAATGCGTGCCCTAAAGCTGCAGAGTTCTGTGTTCTATGTGATAGAACCACCGGCTAGTTACACTTGTGCAGGTTTAAACGTGTGTCAGAGAACAGAAGCCTTGGGGGGGACGGGGGGGGGGGGGACAGCGAGACGCTCACAGCAGGACAGTAACAGAGACGAGGACTTGAATGAACGGAGGTGAAGGAGGCTTTGCGGCTCTGCAGGTGTGTCACACACTTCCTTGCAAACACACCTGGCGGCTTTATGGAGTCCAACGGATAAAATAAAGGAGGGGGGGGGGGGCAGAGTAAATAACACCACCTGTAAAGACACCTGAAGATGACTCGTCTTTGTGTCTTGAGGTTAGAACCCCCAGTGAATATGTTTCATGTGAACATCATATTCTGTTTGTATATTGTGAAACCTGTGTGACATGTTGATATAGTTCAGGTTCTGATCGTTCTTTGGACATGTCTGCAGTATACATACATGTATCCATGTATATATATATATATATATATATGTATATATATATATATATATATATATATATACAGTCTATACATGTGTACAGCTCCTTCACTACCAGAGTCTCTCTGTGCGTTGAACACTAAGTCAGTAGAGATGATGTCAGAAGAGCAGAAGGACAAACATGATGAAGGACTTGGACACCAACAGGTTTATATGAACAGATGTCTTTTAGAGAAGCTGCTTGAAGGACTGAAGGAGGTCCAACGAGTCCTCCACCAGTTACTGTAACCAGAGTATGAACGGCTGCATGTGAACAGGAATATTAACGTGTAAACAGCTTATTGAGAATATTGTCTTCTTCGGAAAAAGGGCAGAAACCGTGATATCTGGTGCATGTAATCGTAGTCAGTGAGGAGAATGATTGAGACTAGAGACATCAACCAGCATTGACCTGTGAAAAGATGGTGAAATACTCCGGAAAACAAGAATAAAATAAAGAGAGACTAACGCAGAACAAATGAAGTAAAGCGGTAAAAAAAAGTAAAATTAGAGTGAAACTAAATAATATATAAAATATGTATAATTACTGAAACCATAAACACATATAAATGGATAACATCAGATGTAATAAGAAGCAATAATAATAAAAACCATAAAATGATGAGATTACATTTCATTATAATTAAGTTAAATATACCTTTAATACCACAATGTCCAGGACAATCTAAACCTACAAGACATATAAATATATGAAAATGATTCATTCATTAAACCGTGTGTTTGTTTGTTCATTTCAGCCAAAGACAAACGACACATTCTGCTTTCAGGAACAAGCCACAGAAATGCAGCAAACGTTGCGGTGGGAAGAAGACTGAAGACTGAAGACTGGCTGCTCCACATGTTCGCCGTACGTCTCAATGTGTTCTTCAGAAGATGAATGTGTTGAACCGCTTCATTCAGCTGTAAAGTTAAGTGCTGCTGTCAGCTCAATTCTGCTGGCTCGGCTGATGGGACGAGATGAGGGAACTGACATCTTAACAACAATGACAAGATAGTTAAACATCTGGAAACCACAGCATGAGGTCTCCACACACACACACACACACACACACACACACACACACACACACACACACACACACACACACACACACACACACACACACACACACACACACACACACACACACAGCTGAGAGTGAGTTTATGGCTCCTACACAACGTTTATGTGAAACCACGTCTGACACACCCACAGACAGATCGACCACCGCTGTGTTCTTCTACACGCTGCAGCTTCATCACAGAGACACGAGTCCTTCTGTCCTCGTGCTTCATACAAAGAGACGAGTCCTTCTGTCCTCGTGCTTCATACAAAGAGACGAGTCCTTCTGTCCTCGTGCTTCATACAAAGAGACGAGTCCTTCTGTCCTCGTGCTTCATACAAAGAGACGAGTCCTTCTGTCCTCGTGCTTCATACAAAGAGACGAGTCCTTCTGTCCTCGTGCGTCATACAAAGAGACGAGTCCTTCTGTCCTCGTGCGTCATACAAAGAGACGAGTCCTTCTGTCCTCGTGCTTCATACAAAGAGACGAGTCCTTCTGTCCTCGTGCTTCATACAAAGAGACGAGTCCTTCTGTCCTCGTGCTTCATACAAAGAGACGAGTCCTTCTGTCCTCGTGCTTCATACAAAGAGACGAGTCCTTCTGTCCTCGTGCTTCATACAAAGAGACGAGTCCTTCTGTCCTCCTGCGTCATGCAAAGAGACGAGTCCTTCTGTCATCGTGCGTCATACAAAGAGACGAGTCCTTCTGTCCTCGTGCGTCATACAAAGAGACGAGTCCTTCTGTCCTCATGCTTCATACAAAGAGACGAGTCCTTCTGTCCTCATGCTTCATACAAAGAGACGAGTCCTTCTGTCCTCATGCTTCATACAAAGAGACGAGTCCTTCTGTCCTCATGCTTCATACAAAGAGACGAGTCCTTCTGTCCTCATGCGTCATGCAAAGAGACGAGTCCTTCTGTCCTCGTGCTTCATACAAAGAGACGAGTCCTTCTGTCCTCATGCGTCATACAAAGAGACGAGTCCTTCTGTCCTCGTGCTTCATACAAAGAGACGAGTCCTTCTGTCTTCATGCGTCATGCAAAGAGACGAGTCCTTCTGTCCTCATGCTTCATACAAAGAGACGAGTCCTTCTGTCCTCATGCGTCATGCAAAGAGACGAGTCCTTCTGTCCTCATGCTTCATACAAAGAGACGAGTCCTTCTGTCCTCATGCTTCATACAAAGAGACGAGTCCTTCTGTCCTCATGCGTCATGCAAAGAGACGAGTCCTTCTGTCATCATGCTTCATACAAAGAGACGAGTCCTTCTGTCCTCATGCTTCATACAAAGAGACGAGTCCTTCTGTCCTCATGCGTCATGCAAAGAGACGAGTCCTTCTGTCCTCATGCTTCATACAAAGAGACGAGTCCTTCTGTCCTCATGCGTCATGCAAAGAGACGAGTCCTTCTGTCCTCATGCGTCATGCAAAGAGACGAGTCCTTCTGTCCTCATGCTTCATACAAAGAGACGAGTCCTTCTGTCCTCATGCTTCATACAAAGAGACGAGTCCTTCTGTCCTCATGCTTCATACAAAGAGACGAGTTCTTCTGTCCTCGTGCTTCATACAAAGAGACGAGTCCTTCTGTCCTCGTGCTTCATACAAAGAGACGAGTCCTTCTGTCCTCGTGCTTCATACAAAGAGACGAGTCCTTCTGTCCTCATGCTTCATACAAAGAGACGAGTCCTTCTGTCCTCATGCTTCATACAAAGAGACGAGTCCTTCTGTCCTCATGCTTCATACAAAGAGACGAGTCCTTCTGTCCTCATGCGTCATGCAAAGAGACGAGTCCTTCTGTCCTCGTGCTTCATACAAAGAGACGAGTCCTTCTGTCCTCATGCGTCATACAAAGAGACGAGTCCTTCTGTCCTCGTGCTTCATACAAAGAGACGAGTCCTTCTGTCTTCATGCGTCATGCAAAGAGACGAGTCCTTCTGTCCTCATGCTTCATACAAAGAGACGAGTCCTTCTGTCCTCATGCGTCATGCAAAGAGACGAGTCCTTCTGTCCTCATGCTTCATACAAAGAGACGAGTCCTTCTGTCCTCATGCTTCATACAAAGAGACGAGTCCTTCTGTCCTCATGCGTCATGCAAAGAGACGAGTCCTTCTGTCCTCATGCGTCATGCAAAGAGACGAGTCCTTCTGTCCTCATGCTTCATACAAAGAGACGAGTCCTTCTGTCCTCATGCGTCATGCAAAGAGACGAGTCCTTCTGTCCTCATGCTTCATACAAAGAGACGAGTCCTTCTGTCCTCATGCTTCATACAAAGAGACGAGTCCTTCTGTCCTCATGCGTCATGCAAAGAGACGAGTCCTTCTGTCCTCATGCGTCATGCAAAGAGACGAGTCCTTCTGTCCTCATGCTTCATACAAAGAGACGAGTCCTTCTGTCCTCATGCTTCATACAAAGAGACGAGTCCTTCTGTCCTCATGCGTCATACAAAGAGACGAGTTCTTCTGTCCTCATGCGTCATGCAAAGAGACGAGTCCTTCTGTCCTCATGCGTCATGCAAAGAGACGAGTCCTTCTGTCCTCATGCTTCATACAAAGAGACGAGTTCTTCTGTCCTCATGCGTCATACAAAGAGACGAGTCCTTCTGTCCTCATGCGTCATGCAAAGAGACGAGTCCTTCTGTCCTCATGCTTCATACAAAGAGACGAGTCCTTCTGTCCTCATGCTTCATACAAAGAGACGAGTCCTTCTGTCCTCATGCTTCATACAAAGGTCCAGCAACACGAGTCAATCTGCACTCGTTACATGAATACAGTCTTCAAAGGAAACAGCTTCGTTAGGTTTGAGAAAAGATGATTGTTTTGGTCTAAAATAACTGGACGTTACGTGACAAATATATCAACGTTGACTTCTTGTTTGTTGCGAACACTGAGCCGTTTCATCTTGTTCGACACAGGAAGAAGTCCATCTATGGACGTTGGTGAATGACCAATCATGTCCAACTTCTCTACAAAGTTTTACTCCGTAATAAACAGCAGACTGCATTGTGGCGCCGGAGAGCTAAACAGCCTTCACCAGCTTCATGAGTCGACCTGAGCCGCTCTGCTTGGTGGCGTCTCTAGTTGTGACGTCTCGGCTTCAAGAAAACAACAGAAACAACTTTCTCCTCCTCAGCTTTCACTGTTCATCTTGATGTAAATCCATCAAATAATGTGAAGA
>JAFEUB010001542.1:270000-357500 GCA_024529925.1 Ophthalmolycus amberensis | reverse complement strand
TAAACGTTACAATCAAGCACCACCTGAAACTCCAATAATACTTTAAAAAACTCCAATAATACTTTAAAAAACAGAAGAGAAGAATGTTTAAAAAAACAAACATAAAATAGAGTAAAATTGTTTTTTTTCCGCAAAATTGTGTGTATATATTGCACAGCTTTCAACATGGCGACAGCTGAGCTGGCAGCTTGCTGCTAACAGCGCTAACAGTGCTAACAGTGCTAACAGCGCAGACTACGGCAATAGTGCTGACAGAGTTTAACTGAGGGGAACAAAAGGGTGGGGCTACGTTTCCGTTATCAGCTGTAACCACCGTATCAGATATTTTTCCAATTTTTGTAAAAAGAAATTATCAAAGGAATTCAACTTTTTTCTTAATTTTTAAAAAATAGTTTATGTCATTATAACTGTGTTATTCTGGACTAAAGACATGTTTAAGTTCTCTTTACTTCTAGTCATGATGGTTCTGTTTCCATAGAGGACTTTTATTTTGAAATTAAAAACGGGGCCACAGAGAGTAAAACGTGGCCCCGTGACTGCTTGGAATACAGCAGTGGGAGTAACGGTCCCGTTTTACTTCCACCAGACGGGGACAGAACAGGGAAACCAGTGGGAGTGGGTGACTGGAAATGTGGTATTCCAGTGCTCAGTGGTTCCGTTGACTTTTGGCTCAGTGTTTCAAAGACGTGGCGCTGGACAGACATTCCAGCCTCGAGGGCACAAAGAGGCTCTTTCAACAGCAGTAATCCTCTGGAGGAGGAGCGGGAACGCTGCTGGATACTGGACTACAGGACCCACAGGTCCACACCACACACTGACCCTGTTACACCGATATATGGGGTCAACACGGGGCTTTTATCAAGCTGTGGGTATATTTCAAGACGGAATGAACATCATGCTGTATTGAAGAAGACTTGAAACTAGAGATTGAGACCATAAACTCATGTTTACAATGTTTACTGAGGTAATAAATCAAGAGAGAAGTAGAGTCATTTCCTCACAGACGTCTATACAACCAGAGGAGTCGCCCCCTGGTGGTCATTAGAGAGAATGCAGCTTTAACACGTGAAGCTTTGACTTCACTCGGTTGAACTGGAGGTTGCCGCCATTGTTAAACTACAGTCACCAGCAGCCTTGTAACTGTGTTTTAAAAATGAAACGCGTTTCCCGTCTCTGTTTGGGTGTGTGGATGAAGATTGTTTCTAAAATGGTGCCGATGTAAAGCCTGTTTGAGTTGTAAAGTCTTTATGATCAGAAACACTAAATTCCTCCACTGAAGCTCTTCATGTGAACATGTGTTTGTATATTAGAATGTGTTAAAAGTTTCCCACAGACAACTAATCGATTATCAATCCATCCAGCAATAAATATGAAATAAATCATGACATCTTATCAGACTGAAGGCTGATGTGGCCTCACAGATCATAGAGCAGGTTCACTCATTAACATCAAGCTATTTGTCACCAAAACAAAGCCGACAGCATGTTTCTGTCCTCCGTCCATGAAGGAGGAGCTTTGACTTAATGATAATAATACACATAAACACTCATCTCCACACATTCAGGGTCGCTCACCCTCCTCTCTCTCTTCTGTTCAGCTCTCATTCAAAGCTTTACAAATCCATCCAGCGTCCTTTTTCTGATACTTCCAGACGTCCACGCAGCTTCTTCATGTGTAGGAATGAACATTGTTGGTGGTAAACTCTGAAAGATGGGAGTGACGGGGAGGAGGAGGAGGAAAGGAAGTGAAGGGGAGAGGAGAGGAGGGGAGGGGAGGCTGGGATATCCCTTTGAGTCATGGAAAGTGGTCCAAAGAGCAGACATGAGTGTGTCTTTGTGTTGTCATGCAGCCGCATTAACTCTGGAAACACTCGCTGTACTTCCTGATGGAAAACATGCATAATATCACCGATGAATACACACATTCTCTTTCTTAACCACTGTGTCGTGTTAATATGATGGAGTAGTTCACTTCATTTTCTTTTGTTGGGGGATTTTGTGGTTTTATGTATATATATATATATATATATATATATATAAAGGGTATATATATATAGAGAGAGAGAGCAGAATTGATTCTGCCCCAAGCTGAATCTATTTGAGGACGCTGATTGGCTAAATTGTATGTCACACATTTATATCTTTAACCAGCAGTTGGCTAAACTGCTTGATAGCTCCGCCTCCTTTGGGCAGTTTCTCCAGCGCCCAGAGCTGCTGAGACGTGCACACGTGCAGAGGACGTGCAGGAAAAGCATATGTTTACCGCAGATATCATATTTTACACACATTACTGGGTGATTCCATATTTCAAAAACACAAATATTGACAATTTGTATAGTTTATTATTATTATTATTAATAAATTAATATATTAATAATAAATATATTATTAATTAATATATTAATTAATATATTTAATTAATTAATTAATATATTAATTAATAAATATATATTATTATTTTATTTTATTTGTTGTGGCTCAAGGTGGGGCGGCGCCCTAGCGCCCTCTATTGACCAGCCGCCACTGGTTGAACTCCATATTTGCCAAACACAATCACATTTGCTATTTATATCCTGTTGTTTTGTGTATCTTGCTATATTTTGCAATATCTCTGCAAAGATCATCAAAGTTTCCTTTATAGTCTACGACACACACATCATAGTGCATCAGTGAGCTCACAGTGTGTGTGTGTGTGTGTGTGTGTGTGTGTGTGTGTGTGTGTGTGTGTGTGTGTGTGTCCCAACAGGCCAGGTGAAGATGAGGAGCAGCAGCCAAAACACCATGACATCACCCTTTACAAGGCTGCTGCCTCTGCCAAAATCCTTCGTTACTATAGCAACTCCACAGTGAAAACACTGTGTGTGTGTGTACGTGTGTGTGTGTGTGTGTGTGAGTAACTGCAGCATATGCCTTAGAGCTGGTTAGATGTTGTAAAACGTCATATTAAGCCAACAGTGCCTCTCAGACTGCTCTTCTATCAGCGTGTGAGAGAATGATGATGTCTCTGTTTGGGGATGAATCGCCGGCCTGAAGGCTCACTGCTGATAGAAGACAGAGACAATGAAGGGAGGAAATGATGGGAGAGGACAAAGAAAGGGAGAGGAACCTGCAAAGGTCATATCCCAATCTGCAGATGAAACGCATTCTGATTGGCTGCCTGATCTGTGTGTGCGCGCATGTGTGTGTGCGCGTGTGTGTGCGTGCGCGCGTGCGTGTGTGCGTGTGTGCGTGTGTGTGTGTGCGCGCGCGCGTGCGTGTGTGTGTGCGTGTGTGCGCGTGTGTGTGTGCGCGCGCGCGTGCGTGTGTGTGTGCGTGTGTGCGCGTGTGTGTGTGCGCGTGTGTGTGTGTGTGAGTTGTACGTGCTGCAGCTGTTGGGAGAGGCGGCTACAGTAGATTGTACAGCTGTTTGTGTGAATAACAAAGTGGAGGGAGCAGTCAGTAACCTCTGTCGTCCTGATGAGCTGCTCATTCTCACGGCTTCTTCCTCCGTCAGTAATGTGGTTCATCATCCCTCTGAATGTCATCACACTCATATAAACTACACCGTACAAACTATGTCCACGACACCGTACACTACACCGTACACTACACAGTACACTACACAGTACACTACACCATACACTACACCGTACACTACACAGTACACTACACCTTACACTACACTGTACACTACACAGTACACTACACCGTACACTACACCGTACACTACACAGTACACTACACCGTACACTACACCTTACACTACACCGTACACTACACCGTACACTACACAGTACACTACACCTTACACTACACAGTACACTACACCGTACACTACACCGTACACTACACAGTACACTGCACCGTACACTACACCGTACACTACACCATACACTACACAGTACACTACACCGTACACTACACAGTACACTACACAGTACACTACACCTTACACTACACCGTACACTACACACTATACACTACACACTGTGACAGTACACTACACAGTACACTACACAGTACACTACACCTTACACTACACCGTACACTACACAGTACACTATACCGTACACTACACAGTACACGACACCGTACACTACACCGTACACTACACAGTACACTACACTGTACACTACACTGTACACTACACCGTACACTACACCTTACACTACACCGTACACTACACAGTACACTACACCGTACAATACACCGTACACTACACAGTACACTACACTACACAGTATACTACACCGTACACTACACCGTACACTACACACTACATCGTACACTACACCGTACACGACGCTGTACACAACACCGTACACTACACCGCACACTACACCGTACACTACACCGTACACTACACAGTACACTACACCGTACACTACACCTTACACTACACAGTACACTACACAGTACACTACACCGTACACTACACAGTACACTACACAGTACACTACACCGTACACTACACCATACACTACACACTATACACTACACACTGTGACAGTACACTACACAGTACACTACACAGTACACTACACCGTACACTACACAGTACACTACACCTTACACTACACCGTACACTACACAGTACACTACACTACACAGTATACTACACCGTACACTACACCGTACACTACACACTACACCGTACACTACACCGTACACGACACCTTACACTACACAGTACACTACACAGTACACTACACAGTACACTACACCTTACACTACACCGTACACTACACAGTACACTACACTACACAGTATACTACACCGTACACTACACACTACACTACACACTACACCGTACACTACACCGTACACTACACCTTACACTACACAGTACACTACACAGTACACTACACAGTACACTACACCGTACACTACACCGTACACTACACAGTACACTACACAGTACACTACACCGTACACTACACCATACACTACACACTATACACTACACACTGTGACAGTACACTACACAGTACACTACACAGTACACTACACCGTACACTACACAGTACACTACACCGTACAATACACCGTACACTACACAGTACACTACACTACACAGTATACTACACCGTACACTACACCGTACACTACACACTACACCGTACACTACACCGTACACGACACTGTACACAACACCGTACACTACACCGCACACTACACCGTACACTACACCGTACACTACACACTATACACTACACACTGTGACAGTACACTACACAGTACACTACACAGTACACTACACCGTACACTACACAGTACACTACACCTTACACTACACCGTACACTACACAGTACACTACACCGTACACTACACAGTACACGACACCGTACACTACACCGTACACTACACAGTACACTACACTGTACACTACACAGTACACTACACCGTACACTACACCGTACACTACACTACACAGTATACTACACCGTACACTACACACTACACCGTACACTACACCGTACACGACACCGTACACGACACCGTACACGACACCGTACACTACACAGTACAATACACCGTACACAACACCGTACACTACACCGCACACTACACCGCACACTACACAGTACACTGCACCGTACACTACACCGTACATTACACAGTACACTACACCGTACACTACACCGTACACTACACCTTACACTACACCGTACACTACACCTTACACTACACCGTACACTACACACTATACACTACACACACTGTGACAGTACACTACACCGTACACTACACAGTACACTACACAGTACACGACACCGTACACTACACCGTACACTACACCGTACACTACACAGTACCGTACACAGTACCGTACACGACACCGTACACTACACAGTACACTACACACTACACTACACCGTACACTACACTGTACACTACACAGTACACTACACCGTACACTACACCGCACACTACACAGTACACTACACTGTACACAGTACACTACACCGTACACTACACCGTACACTACACAGTACACTACACAGTACACTAAATTTTTTTTAATTACAGCATGAATCATCAAAGCAGATGGTTTCTCTATATTTGGTTTCTAATACTTGTGATATTACACACAATAGTAAACCCACCACCCTAATTATTGTTCATTCAGCAGCTCAGTGCAAAGACAAACCCTTCAGTTTTTGCTGAATGCGGTCAAATGGTGTCACCTTTAAATAAATGGACATGAACCAATCAGCACTCACGGAGGTCAATCACCACTCAAGCTGCTCCACACTGAGAACGATGCTGATGTAGGAGCTGAGTGGATGTGATGCAAATTGCCTGACTCCTACTCCACATTTAGGAAACCAGCATTTGCACATCTCCCCCTCTATAAATGCACTCACGTCCCATGAGGTCTTTTACACTAACGCCGCCATGATGCACTGAAATAACAAGCTCATCACAGTCCTCTGGTGGGGACATCCTACAAGGGTGCAAGGAAACCTGCAAGATCACCTTCAAGGCCACGAGTGTATCGCTGACAGCAGAAGAGGAGCACCTCGAGGAGCCAGACCCAGAGAGGGTCTGGATGGATGGGTGTGTGGTTGAGGGTGATGTGATGGGGTAGGGGGGGGGGGGTAGATAGAGTCCCTCTGTGCTTGGCCTGATTATGCTCTCAACAGAATGAGCTCACACAACAAAGGATTTATTATCACGAGCTAGAGAGTCGCTGCGGTCTGGGAACTCCGTACGGCCGTTTTTCTTCTGCCAGGCGCCCGAAAAATGTGGCCCGGCTCTGCTCCGGTCGGGAGGTTCAAACAACAGCCGGCCTGTGTTGGGTCTCTGTGTCTCTGCCTCTCACAGGCCCACGCTTCAGCTGCTTTACCCTCCATCTCCAACCTCTGTCCTCCAGCTACTTTACCGCTGTCCATCTGTGCTTCAGGGTGAGCCCAGGTCAAAGTCACTGCTTATGTTTAAAATGATTGTAAACGTTTTAAAGAAAAAATAACGTAAGAAATGACTCAATGCAAAGCTCGAGAGGTTTAGCTGCTTCAGCCCCACTGTGTCTGATCTGACCAGCTGATGGTGGCTAATGCTAACAGACATAATTATACAAAACATAGTTTAATAGGTTAGTTTCATGACATGATGTAACGTAATCACTATCGCCCAACACTGTATTATTACATATGTATGAGATTACATGTTATTGTATTATGTTCTATTGTACAATGCTACACAGCATAATGGAAAGTGTCTTGTGCAATAATTCAATAGGTGCAATATAGATGTACATAGCTATGTTGCTGTTTAACTTTATTTCTATTTTTTGTCATGTTTTTTTTCTTATACTCACAAAATATGGAACTATGCACACAGTTCAGAAAAGTAGCATTTAGTCTGTAATTTCAACCAAAGACTACACTCAAAGTGCAATTAAATCGTTTTCGATGAAATAGAAATTGTAAAACAACCAGGCTGCTGCTACTTTACAGGCAAAGTTATCCTGAAGTAATAACACATCACATCTTAAAGCAGACATGAAGGATTTTCTTTCTGGTCTTTCAGAGGCAGCAGAACAAGCGGAAACCATAAAACTGGCATTCTATCGTAAAGTATACGGCAAACATTAATAAACTCCAACATGCTGCAGAAACCAACTGTGTCGGGCTTCACAGAGAGCTCAACTTCCAGAGAGGGAAACATCCAGAAGATCCCACGAAGGACAAAGACAACACATTATATTCACTGATGAAGGCCGTGAGAGCAGCAGCTCATTAATTCAGCTCCGCGTTTAGTTTGTTTGCTGAGTGCATTCTTGGGTTATCACAGTAAAAACACAAAAAAACGATACGGAAACCAACGTCCTCCAATCAAAACTACCAACCTCACGCTATGAAAACAATGATGTTATTAGGCCATCATTTATTCAGTCACTGATAGTGGTGCTCATATTATCCAGACTGTAAATCAGAAGTGGTTTGTGGACTGCTGTTTTGAAGCCTTGAGTTTGGCATTTTGGTCGTCGCCATCTTTTTTTTTTTTGCAACCAGAAGTGACACAAGAGGGTGAAGCTAAGTACAACAAAACTTTCATCAAGTAAAAACAAACTCTGGAAGAGTTAAAGTTGTAATACGAAAACACGGACAACGCCGTGGTAACTACCTGTCAATCACTGTGTAGCCCCGCCCCTAAAGCATCCCCTGCTTTATGGTCTGTGTGACTCTAAATGGACCATAATGTACTAAATGAACATCATGCTGTATTGAAGAAGACTTGAAACTAGAGATTGAGACCATAAACTCATGTTTACAATGTTTACTGAGGTAATAAATCAAGAGAGACGTAGAGTCATTTTCTCATAGACTTCTATACAACCAGAGGAGTCGCCCCCTGGTGGACACTAGAGAGAATGCAGCTTTAACACATGAAGCTTTGACTTCACTCTGATATTATCAAACTTAACCACAAGAAACCAAGTTTCACTCCAAAGAACTCCAAATATATAAAGCCATTTTAGTACATTATTAGCCAATACTTTAACCAAATCATTTTTGCGGTTCTTTCTGATATTTCCAGGAGCTTCAACACGATGAATTAATATAATAACAGCATGATACAAGAAGTATCCTTTGCAAATCATGACATAAAAGAATTTCCCTGCTTTTTAAAATCAGAACGGCACTCTAAAGATAACAGTAGCTCTGATCAAACTGTCTGACATCACAAACAGCATGTGAACAACGTGTCAAGCTTCTACTTTACCTGGTGGAGTGCTGGTTGTAGGTGTGTGTGTGTGCGCGCAGTGGTGTGGTGGGGGGGGTCCAGTAACACCACAGGACTACACAAACACACTGCTCTCTCTCTCTCTCTCTCTCTCTGCCTACACACACACACACACACACTGTCTGTCGCTGTCATAACACACACTGGGCTAAAGCCATGTGGCTGCTGACACACACTGTCTGACTGGCTGCTGCTGGTCGCCTCCCTCTCACTCTCTCTTGACTTGCATGCTCACTCTTTCCCACTCTCTCTTTTTTGCCTTTACTTACACACACACACACACACACACACACACACACACACACACCTTAAACACATGCACCCTGCGGGCGTTCCTGGTCCGGTCAACCTCGCCCCAGCACGAGGGGACACAAGGGGTCCATTCTTTCGGATAAAGAAATGCTGTGTTGTTCATGAAAGACCTGCAGAAATGTTGGGACTCGAAGGTAAAGTAGGTGGTGAAAGAGGAGTGGAGTACAGTGAGGGGGTGGGGGTCATGTATTCTCTCACACTGGAGCTACTGTTACTCTGAACCACATCATCCCATGTTCACCCCTCAGCACTGAGTCTGCTCTAATGAACGGGCTTCTGTATCATTTAAACACATTTTATGTCGTGTTTGAGTCATAGAAATGAAATAGGAGCAGGAAGGTCAGAGCGGCGGCCATTTTTATGTGTACTGTTGTAGCGGGTTAGCTTCCGTATAAACTAAACTGACTTACAACAAGCGGAGGACTCACTGAGCTCAGGCTTTGCAGTGAACAGTGGAGTAACGTTAGGAAGCGTAGTAAAACTTAACAACTTAGTGTTTCATCCACACACTCCTGTGACAGCGTAGGAAGGCACATTGCTAACAGATGAGTGTTTTCTGGAACCAGTTTAGCATTTAAATTTGTAATTTCACAAACTAGCTAGCTAACCATCAGGCAGCTGGCTGGTTAGCTAGCTTGCTAATTTCACCATGCTTTGATGCTACACTAGTGTACAACAAGTCTAACGGTCCCCTCTGCCTCACCCGCTGCCGCTCCGGAGAAGGACAAGCTAACAAGCTAACTAGCTAACTAGCAGACAGCTGGCCAGTTAGCTAGCTCGCTAATTCCACCATGCTTTAATGCTACACTGGTTACAGACAATTACTAACTAACTAACAGAATAACCTAGTCTGAGCACTAGTGGAGCAACAAATCATAAAACTCACGGATCGGAGAAAAAAGAAAAAAGCATGCAAATATTGCCGCCAATACGAATAACCGATCATTGATCCATATTAACAGATATAGATCCCTTTGTTGTTTGTTTATAGCAGCTGGTCTACAAGGATTCATCCGTCCAAAAAATAATTTCAACATCTCTGAAGACAGTGAACCATCAAAAATACTAAATGTTATACTTTTACTTTGTTATTGTAATTTATAGTGGGTTTTTTTCGTCATAAAAACACACAATTAAAATGAATAGGAAATCAAATATTGTATTTTTATTGATTAAAACGAATCTCATCATTATCATTTTTAACGATGTCTAATAATGAGCTTAGAGCTCGTGTTAGGAAGTTAAACAGCTCATAATTCATCTTAATATCTATTTTATATTCATGTGAAAACATCCTTCAAACTACTGGATTTATTCTAGTGCTCAAAAAACAAATGTAAATGGTCTATTATTAACGAGTGACAAGTGTTCAGTGCTTTGGTTCCACCTTTCAATCGGCTGTTGTTTCTTTACACTAAACTCGAGAGCTGCAAATGTGTGTGTGCTTCTGTCTTTCTTTGGGTTTTGTTTGCCCTGAGTCCAGACTTAGAGACTCTGTGTAATGCCAGGCTTCTCTTTCAATTGGCCCCAGTAAATGTACAGTAATGTAAACACTCCCACCCATTAATATGGCCATGAACTGTTTTTTGAGCACATATTGTAAGATTCTATTACACACGTTTATTTTATTGGATCCCATTGACCTTCTGCTCAGGAGCTTCAGGACAGCGACTGCAGACAAATTAAAGGAGAAACCAACCTTCAGTGACGTTGTAAAGTGTTGGTGTTAGTAGTGTTGGCCCACCACAACAGACCCTTTTCACGGCAGCCATGTTGACTTGTCGTTGCAGAGTAAACACAGGTGTGTATTTAATGACATTATTATGGCCCGTATACGTCTCTGGTAGAGACCTGTCAATCACTGTGTAGCCCCGCCCTAAAGCATCCCCTGCTTTATGGTCTGTTTGACTCTAAATGGACCTTTACTAACTATATGCTCCAGAGAATCAACATGAATAGAATTCAAATGGCCAGACGGAGTCACAAAACAAGACTGAGGTCATAAAAACATGTACATCCACAATGTAGTGCAAACTCTGAGGGACGTGTGTTGCTGTGCAAAGTCGCTCGTGCAGAGAAGTGAAATAATTCTGTAATGCGAATTCACATTAGATAAAAAGAGAGTAAAAGTAATGCCGTGTGTAAGAGCCATTTTGTTGTTTTTGTTTTTGTACAACCTCCCACCACATGGGGCGTAGTGGCGCTGTGAGTCAGGCCACAGGTAATATAATCAGTGGGGTCATTGGACACAGGTGTTGCTCATAGGTGGAAGCAAACAGGTTTTGACCGTGCAGATGTAACGAAGGCGAATGTTATGATTTATTGGTTTTATGGAGAAATGCATAACTGAAGAGAAAGTGGTGAACTCTGATTATGAGAGAAATAAAATACCTATATTGGAAACTGGACTACGTTATTTATGACACGCGTCAGGACAAGCATTACAGAAACCATAGTGACTTTTATTGGGACGCAACGGTCACTACACCGTGTTCTAAGTCTACAGTACTTTGTACAGCTGGTTGCTCTCTGACCAAACTGGATCCGCTATAACATCATTTAGCCCAAATTCCAGCTGTAACTGCATGCATCTGTGCTGATCTGGAAAAGCTTCTTTTTGATTTACATGACAAACATGTCTAACATTCCTGTCGGGCTGGGTGGGACTTATCATGATTTCTATGTATATATAAGTGCCCCCATCATCTGTCAGCTTAAATCACACAGCTGGGCTGTTGCAGAGGCAATCATCCCAACCAAACCGTCTGAGACTAATTCAACCTGTTTACTCAAATGTGACTCTGATGCCGGTTATGGCAGCTGGTGGGAAATCTTCTCTGCAGACACTTCAAATTGCACAGATTGTAACTGCTGTAAATATATCAATGTGGGCTGATGAGTTAATCCCCACTGAGATGTCTTCTTTCAAAACTCCCTTTCTTGTTCAATGCTCAATTCACCTCCCACCATGACGTCTATATTCCCACATGTCCCGCTGCTCAGCAATGCCACAACGATGCATGACGGTCGGTTCTCAAGCTGAAATGGCCGATGTTGCAGAGTTCTCCCTGTAGCATTAGTTTGTAGGTATTCCTTCTTAACTGGACATTTGTGTTGGCAGTAAGCAGTGAGCTCACACGTCTCCATTGGGAAATGACATATTAGTTGCTGCTTCCTGGCCTCCAACTGTGCTATTGATAGAGGTCACATGTTTTTATTGGCCCGAGGTCTAAACCGGCCCCATTTTATTTTTGGTTGGGATACACAGGCTATTTATTCATAGACCACATTTCTGTTAAAGTAAATATGATGACGTATTTCTGTGGATGGAGCATAGGGTCTCTAGATCTCAGTGCTGCATTCGACACGGTCGACCATGCCATACTCCTAGAAAGACTAAAAATCTGGGTGGGACTCTCTGGCACAGCACTTCACTGGTTTGAATCCTACTTGAAGGGCCGAGAATACTTTGTGTCTGTAGCTGATTACACATCAGAGCTGACTAAAATGACATGTGGTGTTCCCCAAGGTTCAATACTGGGGCCCCCTCTGTTCAACATCTACATGCTTCCACTAGCTCAGATTATGGAAAACAACAAAGTGTGTTATCATAATTATGCAGACGACACACAAATCTACATAACTATGTCACCAGGGGACTATAATCCCATACAAGGGCTGGGTAACTGCATTGAACAGATCAACAACTGGATGTGCCAGAATTTTCTTCAATTAAACAAAGATAAAACAGAAGTAATTGTTTTTGGTACCAAGGACGAACAATTGAAAATCACCGCTCAGCTTCAGTCACTGATGTTAAAACCCACAAACCAAGCCAGAAATCTAGGTGTAGTTATGGATTCAGACCTCAACCTGAACAGCCATATCAAGACAATTACAAAATCAGCCTATTATCACCATGAAGAATATATCAAGGATTAGAGGACTTATGTCTCAACAGGATTTGGAAAAACTTGTCCACGCATTTATCTTCAGCAGACTGGACTACTGTAACAGTGTGTTTACAGGTCTCTGTAAAAAGTCCGTCAGAAAGCTGCAGCTGATTCAGAACGCTGCAGCTCGAGTCCTCACTAAGACCAGGAGGGTGGATCATATCACCCCAGTTCTGATGTCTTTGCACTGGCTTCCTGTCCAACAAAGAATTGACTTTAAAATCCTGCTGTTGGTTTACAAAGCACTGAATGGTTTGGGACCAAAATACATCTCCGATCTGCTACCACCTTATGAACCATCCCGACCCCTTAGGTCGTCTGGGACCGGTCTACTTTCTGTTCCCAGAGTCAGAACTAAACATGGAGAAGCAGCGTTCAGTTTTTCTGCTCCACATATCTGGAACAAAGTCCCAGAAAGCTGCAGGTCTGCTGAGACCCTCAGCTCATTTAAATCAAGATTGAAGACTTTTCTGTTTGCTGCTGCCTTTAATTGAACCACATTCAATTAATATATTAATCAATTTCCTGCATTTCTGCATTTTACTACTGTATTTTATTTCCTACACTGTTCTTAATTGCTGTTAAATCTCCTTTTCTTTTGCCTTATGTTTTGATTCTTTTAATGGTTTTAAAAGGACTGCACAATATATCGCCATTTCCTCCGGGACCGAGTTCGTGCAAGGCGTACACTATAAAACGCAGATCGGCAGAGATCTTTTCCAGACGTGGTTTGTGTGCGAGTAATTGCAGAATTGCGGCAGTGTATGGTTGATTGCGTGCAGCGTAATGTCTCAGGGAGACATCGATTATTGTTTCAATGTATGTTTTAAATCTCCTTTACTTTTGCCTTTATGCTTTTAATGGTTTCATGTGAAGCACTTTGAATTACCTTGTTGTTGAAATGTGCTATACAAATAAACTTGCCTTGCCTTGCCTTGCCTAGGGGGAGGCAGAATCACGTTAGGTAACACTGGCTTGCAAGTTTTGTTGCCTGAAATAAATACAAATGTATCTCAATATAGTCACTCACTCCTCTGGCCGGCGAGCATGTTAGCCGATTCCTACGCCGCTGGCAGACCGCTCTGCCGGGAGGAGAGCAGACGGCCGCTCCAGAGAGGACTAGTTAGCTAGATAACTAGTCTTGGAAGCTACCGCCTGCTCTCCTCCCGAAGAAGTATCAACAGCTTTCACATTACGCATTTGATCCGTTGGTAATATATATAATATATATATAATATATATCGCTAAGTGGTCCTTTAAAGGTGCAAGATCAGAGATTGGAAGCATTCCTATTGCCGCTCAACGACTCTCAACATGTTGGCGGCTCGCAGCTAACGATGCTAACAGCGCTAATGGTGCTGCAAAACCGCTGAAAGAGTGTTAACCTGAGGGGTTGTTTGCTGCTATATTAATGTTAACTACAGCTCCTTTAAGTGAGGCGCGGCTGGTGAACAGAAGGCTATGCAGCGACAAATCGTGTGCAAGATTACCCAGAGCAGCTTTAACATGCACGCAGTGAACATACAAATAGACCTGCATGTGATTTTGTCCTTTATGTTTCACTCTTAGCATCCGTCTGGATGAACAGACGCGTCATATCCTCGTTGTTGAAGCAGTAAAAGAGGCAGCAGACAGTAGCACTGCATGGACGAGCCTCCAGGTAACCACAAACCACCTAAAGGCCAAAGGTCCACTTCTCTTTTATGTGAACACACACACACACACACACACACACACTTAGCATAAACAGACATCAGAAACAGTAAAAGCTCTCTCGCTCCTTTCATCTTTAATGAAAAGCATATTTGGTTCTGCCCCCCTCATCCCCCCCCCCCCCCGACACCACCCCAGCACCCACGTGCCCATTGGAACCCTCACGTCTTTATAGAGACATACAGCAGCAGCGCTGCAGGGCTGAGCTGAGGGAAGCGCTCATTATGAACATCAAAGCTGTGGATGGGCGCTGACTTGATCCTGAGAGATGATTGGAGTATCTCACTCAGGGAACAAAAAAAAAAGGTTGGACGCAGGATGGAAATTCAATTTCCAAGCAATTCAGGGCCTGGCACAGGGAGGAGGGGGACTGTAAAGATTTGAAGGAAATGGGTCATCATTTGTGTTGCCAGGATGTGTTTGCAGATGATGGGTGGTGGATCAGACTCCCACATGTTGCCCCTGAAGCCCCCTGAGGGGCCATCTTTCTGTAGGAAGCTGTTGTGGCCCCACAATGTGCCACCAGAGAACATGTTTTTAATTTTTTTTTTATTGAACAACACCGTCGCTGAGTCTCTCCCCCCCACAATAACTTCCACGTCAATCTTTGTGTCATGCTTTCAACGCTGAAATGTTGTTCCCGTTTTGAGACAATGGCCAGCGGTGGTTTATGTGGAGACAAAAGTCCGGGAGTGCTGCTGTTCTGAGGGATTACTGAGAGTTTAGCTGCAGGCATCGCTTCTTTATGATGGGAGTCTGAGCCTCTGAGACGGAGAGCAGGGCAGCAGCAGAACACCAGTGCCACCTAGTGCTGCTCATGCAACCTGCTTCATGCTGCACATGTTAACTGTGATGGGAGACACAAATCAGAGAGATGTGTGGTCCTCCCTCTGCTTCTTCTCCTTTTAATACACTTTAATAACAAACTATATTTTGATGTCAACAGAGACCTTATTTTTCTGCAAAGATTGAATATTTTTGATGTGGATAAATAAGTAGTTTATATTGCGTTATATATTTAATTCATTCTTTGTAGGTTTGGCCCAGAATTTGGGTGCAAGATTAATTAATGCAAGATTTGTTGATAATTATAAATCAACACGACGTAAACCTTTGACCCATCTGATGAACATATCAATAACAAACAGTAGTCGGGGTCCCTCAGGGGTCTATATTAGGACCAGGTTTATTTAGTATATCTTAACGATCTTCCTCAAGATGTTTCCTCATGTTGTGACGTGTTTAAAACCAGACTTTTGGCTAAAATCAGCACAAAGGTGTCGAGACCAATGCTTGCCTTGTTCACTATTTATTGCGTTAATCCTGCTGATTCTATTCATTATCTCACGCTGATGGACTATTACGTAATGTGTTGTTTCATGGTTAGCTTCTAGAGCTAACTCTGGTGCAGCTAGTTTTAATTGTGCACTATTACAGCAAAACTGGATTTTCCTGTCAGAAGCACTGAATACGTTCAATTTAAACGACTGAAAAAGTTACACACAAACACTTCATTCTGTTCAATTTGACACGATCAGGTTTTATAAAGTGAACTGAACCTGGATGTAGCGAGTCGGTGTGAGAAGAGAGATCAGCTGACCGGCTGCTGTTTGAACGCTCGCAGAGAAGAAAGTTCACATACGGATACAGAATTCCTCCGATGTCGTCTGTGTCGGTCTGTCACTGCTCGTAATGCAGACGAGTCAGTAACTGCAACTGTGTTTCGTCCTTTATGAAGTCTTTTTTTAAAGTATAAACCGTGTCTCCATGGGTCCGTAGGTCTTTACGTTTTAAGCGTGTGGTTTTGTTGCCTAAACCCAACTGTTGGTTTTGTTGTCTAAACCTAAATGTTGGTTTTGTTGCCTAAACCCAACTGTTGGTTTTGTTGTCTAAACCTAAATGTTGGTTTAGTTGTCTCAACCTAAATGTTGGTTTTGTTGTCTAAACTTACATGTTGGTTTTGTTGCCGAAACCCAACTGTTGGTTTTGTTGTCTAAACCTAAATGTTGGTTTTGTTGTCTGAACCTAAATGTTGGTTTTGTTGTCTAAACCTAAATGTTGGTTTTGTTGTCTAAACCTAAATGTTGGTTTTGTTGCCTCAACCCAAATGTTGGTTTTGTTGCCTCAACCCAACTGTTGGTTTAGTTGTCTCAACCCAACTGTTGGTTTTGTTGCCTAAACCCAACTGTTGGTTTAGTTGTCTCAACCCAACTGTTGGTTTTGTTGCCTAAACCAAAATGTTGGTTTTGTTGCCTAAACCTAAATGTTGGTTTTGTTGCCTAAACCCAACTGTTGGTTTTGTTGCCTAAACCCAACTGTTGGTTTAGTTGCCTCAACCCAACTGTTGGTTTAGTTGCCTCAACCCAACTGTTGGTTTTGTTGCCTAAACCTAACTGTTGGTTTTGTTGCCTAAACCTAACTGTTGGTTTTGTTGCCTAAACCTAACTGTTGGTTTAGTTGTCTCAACCTAACTGTTGGTTTAGTTGTCTCAACCTAACTGTTGGTTTAGTTGTCTCAACCTAACTGTTGGTTTAGTTGTCTCAACCTAACTGTTGGTTTAGTTGTCTCAACCTAACTGTTTCTCACTTTCTCTCCCCCTCTTTCTCACTCTCTCACTCTCTCTCTCTTTGACACACTTCTCGGGAAAAGTGTCACCTCCCAGTGGCTCTCAGGAACAGCTGCACCAACAGGTGAGAGTGTTAAATGACATGAAACAACTGTGGATGACCCTCCAATCAGAATATAAAGCCACATGACGCCATAGTAACTGTTGCCACAGGAAGTCCTTTCCATGGTGGAGGAGAGTTAATAACTATTCGTGAACATGAGCGACTCAAAGCCAGAAACCAGAGAAGGAAGTCTCAAACTAGTGATGTTGTCAAGTATAACGTGTTGCTCCTCAGACAACGAATGGAAACGGATTTTAAGTTTTCTATCACCATAAAAACAGCCGACTGTACAGAAGAAGTGGACGTAGTTGTCGTGACGTCACTGGACTGATGTTTTGAAGCAGCGAGTTTGGCATTGTGGTCGTCGCCATCTTGTTTTTTTGCAGCCAGTGAACAGGAAGTGACCATATTTGGACTGCGGAGGAGTGACGTAGAGACGCCGTATACGTCTCTGGTGGAGACCTGTCAATTTTATTTATGTTAGTTTAAAAAATATTAGTCATGCATATTTTCGAATATAATTACAGTAAACTACAATAAGTTAAAAAAAATCTCAATTTAAGAATCAGAATCAGAAGTTCGATATTCAATATTCTTATTTTTAATGCAATCGTTAACTGTTCTAAACTGCCACAACAAACATTTTATTTTCTACAAAACAAATAGGGAGGAGCTTGGCTGGAAAACAATTTCAAAGGAGTACATTATTAAAACAAAGTTTGAGAGCCACTGACCAATAATTCATTTTAATTCATCGTCTTCCTTAACACTTGATAAGGATACAAAATGTGAGTTTTATCACTCTGGTTTTTAGATTTGGAGAGTTCATGTTGCCGTAGTTCCCCTTTAAGTAGCTGGTCTCTACTTTGTAAACAAACCAAAGCCACTGAATAAGATGACACACACACGACAGAAACAATTAATCCATTATTGTCAATCGGCAACTTGATTAATCGGTTTGAGAAAAAAAACTGAACTGATTATCTGTGAGTTGTGGACAAAACAAGACATTTGAGGACGTCATCTCGAGGTTTTGGGAAACACTTTTCAACATTTTATAACATTTTATAGACCAAACAACTCATCGATATATCAGGAAAATAACCAACAATAAAAAAAATAACCGCCTAAGAAACAATATTGTTGTCACTGTGGAATATTTCTCAAGCTTAAAGCAACTAAAGTTAAGGGCTATTTAATCTTATTAACGGTTGTTTTTAACGTCCTTAAAGCACAATAGTGGATTCATGGAAAACCTAAAAGGTCATGATGAAGACACACAGATGTGGACATAATAACTAATAACAGGCTACTTGCTGGCGTCTGACAGCAGTAAACCTTCAGTGTCTGTTCCTGTGAATCTCTAATTATCACCTCGGTGTCACCAAACACACAGCGAGCAGCTCTTCCCTTTGAACTGCAGACAGAAGCAACATGTTGCTGCTGCACTTTGAAGAAACGGGACCTGATGCATGTGGACCGAAGACTTATTCAACATCTGTCAGTTTCATTCATCTCATGAGGATTCTATTGATTTATTCGGATCACATATCCATCTATATCCTTTAGCTCTTTTCTTTCTCTGTTTAGTTTATTTCTCTAAGGAACACACATCACTTCCTGTGAGCCAGAGCTTATTTAACCAGGCAGAAGCAACCAACTACTAGATTTTTCCAGTAAATGTCACTCATTAGTTCTGTAACTAGAGTATGTGAGGAAGAACTTGTCCAGTATGGTAGAATAAGAAGGATTATAGTGGTATTAGTACTGTAAACAGGACACTAGAGTATACGATGACTGAATAAAACATAAACTCCACTGGGATCATTTTCTTACCTTGAATCTCACTTTCTTGAGCATCATGCTTGAATCCAGGTGAGTGACGAAGATGAGACGTTAAACAAAACTTCTCCGAACTCCCATTCAGTTAAATGAAAACAAACAAAAACAGCCTTTTCTAAGAAGTGGAAATCCTCCCGACTGAGCTCCAGGGTCGCCCTGCTCTCCTCCTCTGAGACCCGTCACAAAGATAATCAGCCGGCTCATTCATTCGGAAAACAGACACGCCCACTTCTTTATGACTGGAGGGCTGCTATTAACACCCCTCCCCCTCCTCCAACAACACCACCCCACAGTCCTAATATGGGAGGTGGTAAGCTCTCTTGAACTCGCCCTGTCTGACCCTCTAAAGACCCCTCCCCTCCCCTCCCCTCCCCTCCCACACAGACTCTTCATTTCCCAGCATTCACCCATCTGTCGGCCCGAAGCGTCTCAGCCCGTCCTTCCAGAACGGGCTGGTTTCCTTTAAACTTCATTAACACAGTAATAAAAGAATCATCTGGAAAACATGAGCCACAGCGTCTGAAAGCGCTGAAGATCCAGGATCGGAAAAGTGAAGCAAAAGCTTCATGTGTTAAAGCTGCATTCTCTCTAGTGTCCACCAGGGGGCGACTCCTCTGGTTGTATAGAAGTCTATGAGAAAATGACTCTACTTCTCTCTTGATTTATTACCTCAGTAAACATTGTAAACATGAGTTTATGGTCTCAATCTCTAGTTTCAAGTCTTCTTCAATACAGCATGATGTTCATTTAGTACATTATGGTCCATTTAGAGTCAAACAGACCATAAAGCAGGGGATGCTTTAGGGCGGGGCTACACGGTGATTGACAGGTCTACCAGAGACGTATACGGCGTCTCTACGTCGCTCCTCCTCAGTCCAGATATGGTCACTTCCTGTTCACTGGTTGCAAAACAACAAGATGGCGACGGCTTTCTATCTAAAAGAAACTCCACCACCAAGCAACTCAATGAGCACACAGCTAATACATGCTAATGGTTAGCAATTTAGCGACCTCATGCTACCCACACAAACAGTCATTTAGAAAAGCTGAGGCTCCAACAGTTTAAGCTTTATCACTTTACAACCAAAACTCACTGACCCAGCCGCCGAAGGAGAGGAAACAAACCGCCATCAATCATCACGTCTTCCCTTTGATGTTTTGTGATCCAAAGTTGTGTTCAAGATAAAACTCAACTGCTTCAATGTGTCTGAATCACTTGTGGGTTCATGCCACACGTTTCCAGAGAGTTTGCACACACGGGGTCTTTGTCTCCATCTAGTGGATGAATTATGTTACTACACTAAATCTAAAGGCTCTGAGATGGAATAAAGTCCAGAGAAGAGGCGATCGTACAGCTTCAGTCAGAACATTAAAGAAACGGTTGATGAATAAACCAGGTGTGTAATGTTATTCCAATTTTATCTGTTTTGTTTGTCCCATCTTAAATCATTAATGTAAATTTAATATGCTAGGCTGAACTTCATTTATAGGTTCTTTTAACGAACTCCACATTATATTCTGTAGCATTACGTACATTTATATTATACTAGTTCTGTATTTATATTGTACATAGTTGGTTATTTATATTGTAGAGCCTTAACTTGTTATTTTACTGGATAATCTAAACCTTTATTTGCTGTTAAGCCTTCAGGTTGAACCGCTCACAGGTCTTTGTTAGATGTGACTGCAGACACGAGTACGAGGATGTAAGACTTAAGCGTGTTTGATAGGGTGGGAAACACCGAGGATCAGACGGAGTCATGAAGCATGTCGAGAACGACCTGAGGCTCCATGTTTAGTCTGGCTTCAGCGACCCTCACAGTTAAAGCTAATGCACGAGGTCACCGAGCTTAAAGCTTTGCTTAGTCAGCAGATTTAACTTCATTCACTCTGGAAGTTATTTTACAGTACCTCTATGTGAACCAGACTCAGTGTAGTCCTGATCCTCTATGTGAACCAGACTCAGTGTAGTCCTGATCCTCTATGTGAACCAGACTCAGTGTAGTCCTGATCCTCTATGTGAACCAGACTCAGTGTAGTCCTGATCCTCTATGTGAACCAGACTCAGTGTAGTCCTGATCCTCTATGTGAACCAGACTCAGTGTAGTCCTGATCCTCTATGTGAACCAGACTCAGTGTAGTCCTGATCCTCTATGTGAACCAGACTCAGTGTAGTCCTGATCCTCTATGTGAACCAGACTCAGTGTAGTCCTGATCCTCTATGTGAACCAGTCTCAGTGTAGTCCTGATCCTCTATGTGAACCAGTCTCAGTGTAGTCCTGATCCTCTATGTAGTCCTGATCCTCTATGTGAACCAGACTCAGTGTAGTCCTGATCCTCTATGTAGTCCTGATCCTCTATGTGAACCAGACTGAGTGTAGTCCTGATCCTCTATGAACCAGTCTCAGTGTAGTCCTGATCCTCTATATGAACCAGTCTCAGTGTAGTCCTGATCCTCTATATGAACCAGTCTCAGTGTAGTCCTGATCCTCTATATGAACCAGTCTCAGTGTAGTCCTGATCCTCTATATGAACCAGTCTCAGTGTAGTCCTGATCCTCTATATGAACCAGTCTCAGTGTAGTCCTGATCCTCTATATGAACCAGTCTCAGTGTAGTCCTGATCCTCTATATGAACCAGTCTCAGTGTAGTCCTGATCCTCTATCAGACCTCCATCATTAAAGAGACCATCAGAGAGAAGATGGTCTGTTTCTATAGAGTTATTCTTGATGCTCGTCATCGGAGCCACCGGGTCGGATTCTGATGAAACCAGATGAACTCATGCAGGTTCACCAGAACCTCCTTCAGCTCAGACTCCAGCAGAGACCGGTCCACCGTGGACAGACCCAGATCCTCCAGCAGAGACCGGTCCACCGTGGACAGACCCAGATCCTCCAGCAGAGACCGGTCCACCGTGGACAGACCCAGATCCTCCAGCATAGACCGGTCCACCGTGGACAGACCCAGATCCTCCAGCAGAGACCGGTCCACCGTGGACAGACCCAGATCCTCCAGCAGAGACCGGTCCACCGTGGACAGACCCAGATCCTCCAGCAGAAGGAAGGCACGGGAGAACCAGAACCAGGACTGAGAGGAGCAGACTGTCAGACCCTGCTGCAGTAACACGAGAGGTTTTCTAAAGGGAGTCTGGTGCTCAGAGACACTACAGCTTTAGTCCACAGGGGGCGACAGAATCAACAGGAAATGAAAGGATGCTTCTCGTAAATTTAACACAAAAACCAAAAGTCAGTCTTTTCAATAATACATTTTATTCCATTAAAGATTCTTTTTTCTAATTGTACACTGGAATGTTAAGATTCCTCTTCGGTAATTTAGTTAAAAATGCTCAATCTAGTCATTTTCAACCCCACAACCACTGGCTAAATTGAAATTTGGGGAATACAAATGAAGGAAAACAAAAGAAAGAAAAACAAGCTTTATATCTTGAATAATGTTGATGTTCTGTGAGAATGTAAGTAAAGGATGACTGGGGGGGGGGGGGGGGCGCGTCGGCCTCTCTGCTTAACTTGGATCCGAGAGGAAACAGGTTGTTAGTCTCTGATCCCAGATCTGTGTGTGTGTGTGTGTGTGTGTGTGTGTTTCCACCATCGCACCAGAAACACGTCCACTCTGATCTCAGACGTTAGAAAGGCCTCGTGGGACGTCAGATTAAAGGCGTGGCCGTTGTTCAAAGTGCTTCTTTCCTCTGATATCTGATAAACGGAGCCGAGTGGAACGCGGCGTCTCGTTTTAAACGGCTGCAATGGTGTTACGACAAGAACAGAAGGAATTCTACAGATGCTCAGATGGTTTTTACTGCAGCTGAGAATCCTCACAAAGTTACTGTCAAATATCAATATCCAGATCAGTGGGGAATGACAGAGTAAAAATAAAACGTAATGATAACCGCAGACACACGACACCGAGCACAGAGGAACACGTTCGCTGTGTAACCGCCACACAAAATAATCATCATCATACTTTCCATAGTTTAACGATTAAAGAGCGACAGGAGTATAATGATCCAGACGTCGTTATGGAAAAACAAGGAAAGAACCCCGTTAACCGATGGACCCCCCCCCCCCCCCCCAGCCATCCTCTACATCAGTGTTGTGTGTTTAACTCTCTATATAGAAGCTCCTCTCTCATACAAACATATAAATACACCAGCGCTGCTCCGCCCCCCCACAGGGAGAGGCTTGGCGTCGTCCTGTCGATGGACTCAGTCTCTGATCGTTTACAGGAACGCAATCTTCAATCTTCCTCCGTCGCATAGATTTGGACTTTTTGTCGTTTTCTTCGATTTTTTTTTATTTATTTTTTTTATTTTTTTTACAGGATTTCATATTTGTCGACAACACAGGAGATTTCTGAAGAGAATCTAACGGGGCCATCGCCGTCTACGTAAGTGGCTTTGGTAACCTGAGAGAAAGAGAGAAAGAGGAAACAATCACGTTTATCATCAAGAAGAGAGTTCTACTTCTACCGGCATGTCTACACTGAACAGTTCATCTACAGACCCACCGAGTCACGGTGTCTGAGTCTGACCCTCTGATGCATATTCCCTCTCATGCTGCGACGGAGCGTCTACAACGTTAGCATAGCCGAGCATCTATCTATCAAAGCTCATTCACAAAACAGCACGCTTAGAAGTTGTTTGCTTGCGTGTCGACCTGACAAAACATGAATCATTTGGTTGTTAAGCTAAAATCTGAAAAGGTTTGTCAGCTCTGTGAGATAACCGACAAGCAATTCATTTATTATCAAAATACTTATTCATCTGAATCACTTCCTGCCGATGTAACCTCACGACTGATGATTACTTGTTGTGAGATTGGCCTGAATGCACCACAAAGAGACATAACGTCCTCCTGTGTTCATGTTTAACAGACAGCTGCAGCCGTTTCAGAGCCAAAGTAAAGAAAACGAGATCTTAAGCTCCGGTCGTTCACGAGGACTCACAGAAACCTCGTCCTCTCAGTAGAAGCCTCACCTGGATGTCGCAGTAGTTGCGCTTGGAGACAAAGGACACATTGATGGGGAAGAAGTCGTTGGGCTGTCCGGCGATGCTGAACTCCAGGCTGCCCGTCTTGTTGTTGACGTCGATGACGGGTAAACACCACTCCAGGATGTTTCGCCTGCTGTCATGTTTGTACTCTCCATCCAGATCTCCGATCATTGGAGATCCCACACCAGACCTGCAGAGCAACACGTATGAACGCACATATTAAACATACAGTTCACCCTCTGAACCCCAAAACACACCGGCGGGATTGAAAAGCATGTTTTCTTCCACATCATGTGTGACGAACGCTTCCATCAGAAAAATAAAACAAAAACGAAGCTTTAAAGTTGTGATATTTCATAAAAACACTTTATTCTTCATGTTCTCATTCTAAATGTCTCCTCTAATAAAGAGTTCACTTCAACCTGAGTGTGTAGAAACATTAAAGTGTGAAACTATGAAGTCATGATGGATTCATCTGAGACCAACAGTCATGTGACTACAAGGAGGAGACTGAACTACAGGAAGTGAACACAGAGGAGAGAGAGGAGAGGTCGTAAATATGTTAATAGTCAAAGGAAATATGACCCTAAAACATTCAATATGGATTCATAAAGTCAGGACGTGATGTTACCATCAGAAGTTACAAGAGGTGGCTGTCGTGGATGTACTTACGGTACAGGGATGCTGATGACCACGTCGTTGAGCTCGAGGCTCTCCTCCTGCAGCTCGTATTCAATGTTCACATCACAGCCAGTACCGCTCTCTGAAGGCCAGCAGTTTACTGAGGAAGGACACAGTCATACGATCACATGCAAACACTGTCCAACTGGAAATAAACTAAATAAAGCAGAGAATGACCAGGGAGTCATGTGACCGGATTAATTACGGTTTACCATCATAGTGATCGTTACCGGCCCATTGTAAGTCAAAATATGAGCTTTGGAGATCGGCATTAATGCTTTACAGTCGCTAGTCTGCTTATGAAACGTGAACAACAAATCTGTGTTTAAAACATCAGGAGAGCTAGTAACGTTAGCGACCCCACACCGATGTTAGCGACCCACCCCGCAGTAACGTTAGCGACCCACCCCACACCGACGTTAGCGACCCCACCCCGCAGTAACGTTAGCGACCCACCCCGCACCGACGTTAGCGACCCCATCCCGCACCGACGTTAGCGACCCACCCCGCACCGACGTTAGCGACCCACCCCGCACAGACGTTAGCGACCCCACCCCGCACAGACGTTAGCGACCCACCCCGCACCGACGTTAGCGACCCCACCCCACAGTAACGTTAGCGACCCACCCCGCACCGACGTTAGCGACCCCATCCCGCACCGACGTTAGCGACCCCACCCCACAGTAACGTTAGCGACCCATCCCGCACCGACGTTAGCGACCCACCCCGCACCGACGTTAGCGACCCACCCCGCACAGACGTTAGCGACCCCACCCCGCACAGACGTTAGCGACCCACCCCGCACCGACGTTAGCGACCCCACCCCGCACCGACGTTAGCGACCCCACCCCGCACCGACGTTAGCGACCCACCCCGCACCGACGTTAGCGACCCCACCCCGCACCGACGTTGGCGACCCCACCCCGCACCGACGTTAGCGACCCCACCCCACAGTAACGTTAGCGACCCACCCCACACCGACGTTAGCGACCCACCCCACAGTAACGTTAGCGACCCACCCCACACCGACGTTAGCGACCCACCCCACACCGACGTTAGCGACCCCACCCCACACCGACATTAGCGACCCACCCCACAGTAACGTTAGCAACCCACCCCACAGTAACGTTAGCGACCCCACAGTAACGTTAGCGACCCACCCCACAGTAACGTTAGCGACCCACCCCACACCGACGTTAGCGACCCACCCCACACCGACGTTAGCGACCCACCCCACACAGACGTTAGCGACACCCCACAGTAACGTTAGCGACACCACCCCACACCGACGTTAGCGACCCCACCCCACACCGACGTTAGCGACCCACCCCGCACCGACGTTAGCGACCCCACCCCGCACCGACGTTAGCGACACCCCACAGTAACGTTAGCGACACCACCCCACACCGACGTTAGCGACCCCACCCCACACCGACGTTAGCGACCCACCCCACACCGACGTTAGCGACCCACCCCACACCGACGTTAGCGACACCCCACAGTAACGTTAGCGACACCACCCCACACAGACGTTAGCGACCCCACCCCACACCGACGTTAGCGACCCACCCCACACCGACGTTAGCGACACCCCACAGTAACGTTAGCGACACCACCCCACACCGACGTTAGCGACCCCACCCCACACCGACGTTAGCGACCCACCCCGCACAGACGTTAGCGACCCCACCCCGCACAGACGTTAGCGACCCACCCCGCACCGACGTTAGCGACCCCACCCCACAGTAACGTTAGCGACCCACCCCGCACCGACGTTAGCGACCCCATCCCGC
This sequence comes from Ophthalmolycus amberensis, assembly GCA_024529925.1. Lineage (NCBI taxonomy): Eukaryota > Metazoa > Chordata > Actinopteri > Perciformes > Zoarcidae > Ophthalmolycus > Ophthalmolycus amberensis. Next base: position 330,799 of record JAFEUB010001542.1, on the reverse strand, counting down.
ACCGACGTTAGCGACCCCACCCCACAGTAACGTTAGCGACCCATCCCGCACCGACGTTAGCGACCCACCCCGCACCGACGTTAGCGACCCACCCCGCACAGACGTTAGCGACCCCACCCCGCACAGACGTTAGCGACCCACCCCGCACCGACGTTAGCGACCCCACCCCGCACCGACGTTAGCGACCCCACCCCGCACCGACGTTAGCGACCCCACCCCGCACCGACGTTAGCGACCCACCCCGCACCGACGTTAGCGACCCCACCCCGCACCGACGTTGGCGACCCCACCCCGCACCGACGTTAGCGACCCCACCCCACAGTAACGTTAGCGACCCACCCCACACCGACGTTAGCGACCCACCCCACAGTAACGTTAGCGACCCACCCCACACCGACGTTAGCGACCCACCCCACACCAACGTTCGCGACCCCACCCCACACCGACATTAGCGACCCACCCCACAGTAACGTTAGCGACCCACCCCACAGTAACGTTAGCGACCCCACCCCACAGTAACGTTAGCGACCCACCCCACAGTAACGTTAGCGACCCACCCCACACCGACGTTAGCGACCCACCCCACACCGACGTTAGCGACCCACCCCACACAGACGTTAGCGACACCCCACAGTAACGTTAGCGACACCACCCCACACCGACGTTAGCGACCCCACCCCACACCGACGTTAGCGACCCACCCCGCACCGACGTTAGCGACCCCACCCCGCACCGACGTTAGCGACACCCGACAGTAACGTTAGCGACACCACCCCACACCGACGTTAGCGACCCCACCCCACACCGACGTTAGCGACCCACCCCACACCGACGTTAGCGACCCACCCCACACCGACGTTAGCGACACCCCACAGTAACGTTAGCGACACCACCCCACACCGACGTTAGCGACACCACCCCACACCGACGTTAGCGACCCACCCCACACCGACGTTAGCGACACCCCACAGTAACGTTAGCGACACCACCCCACACCGACGTTAGCGACCCCACCCCACACCGACGTTAGCGCCCCACACCGACGTCAGCGACCCACCCCACACCGACGTTAGCGCCCCACCCCACACCGACGTTAGCGACCCACCCCACACCGACGTTAGCGACCCACCCCACACCGACGTTAGCGACCCCACCCCACACCGACGTTAGCGACACCCCACAGTAACGTTAGCGACACCACCCCACACCGACGTTAGCGACCCCACCCCACACCGACGTTAGCGACCCCACCCCACACCGACGTTAGCGCCCCACACCGACGTCAGCGACCCACCCCACACCGACGTCAGCGACCCACCCCACACCGACGTTAGCGACCCACCCCACACCGACGTTAGCGACCCACCCCACACCGACGTTAGCGACCCACCCCACACCGACGTTAGCGACCGACCCCACACAGACGTTAGCGACCCACCCCACACCGACGTTAGCGACCCACCCCACACCGACGTTAGCGACCGACCCCACACCGACGTTAGCGACCCACCCCACACAGACGTTAGCGACCGACCCCACACCGACGTTAGCGACCCACCCCACACCGACGTTAGCGACCCACCCCACACCGACGTTAGCGACCGACCCCACACCGACGTTAGCGACCGACCCCACACCGACGTTAGCGACCCACCCCACACCGACATTAGCGACCCACCCCACACCAACGTTAGCGACCCCACACCGACGTTAGCGACCCACCCCACACCGACGTTAGCGACCGACCCCACACCGACGTTAGCGACCCACCCCACACAGACGTTAGCGACCGACCCCACACCGACGTTAGCGACCCACCCCACACCGACATTAGCGACCCACCCCACACCAACGTTAGCGACCCCACACCGACGTTAGCGACCCACCCCACACCGACGTTAGCGACCCCACACCGACGTTAGCGACCCCACACCAACGTTAGCGACCCCACACAGACGTTAGCGACCCACCCCACACCGACGTTAGCGACCGACCCCACACCGACGTTAGCGACCCACCCCACACAGACGTTAGCGACCGACCCCACACCGACGTTAGCGACCCACCCCACACCGACATTAGCGACCCACCCCACACCAACGTTAGCGACCCCACACCGACGTTAGCGACCCACCCCACACCGACGTTAGCGACCGACCCCACACCGACGTTAGCGACCCACCCCACACCAACGTTAGCGACCCCACACCGACGTTAGCGACCCACCCCACACCGACGTTAGCGACCGACCCCACACCGACGTTAGCGACCCACCCCACACAGACGTTAGCGACCGACCCCACACCGACGTTAGCGACCCACCCCACACCGACATTAGCGACCCACCCCACACCAACGTTAGCGACCCCACACCGACGTTAGCGACCCACCCCACACCGACGTTAGCGACCCCACACCGACGTTAGCGACCCCACACCAACGTTAGCGACCCCACACAGACGTTAGCGACCCCACACAGACGTTAGCGACCCACCCCACACCGACGTTAGCGACCGACCCCACACCGACGTTAGCGACCCACCCCACACTAGGGGTGGGAATCACCAGAGGTCCCGCGATACAATATTATCACGATACTGTGTTCAAATTGTGAAATGTAGTTTGTGAGAAACTTGAATACGAGTGTTTTAAAGGAGATAAAATAGACATTAGAGATGAATTGTGAGCTGTTTAACGTCCTAAAAATAGATTTCTTTTAAAATCAATATAAATATAATATTTTATTTTCTAATCATTTGAATTGTGTGTTTTTATGATAAAAATGACGACTATAGATGACTTAGAAAAAGTAGAATAATATAGTTGATAATAAATATCTTAGTTTGTTAGCTGTAGCCCTATTAGAAATATGCTGGTTAATAGTTGTGGAAACCGTAACGTCGTGATTTTCGGACATGTGGAGACTTACTGGTTAGCGGTATGAGGGCCTCGTCTGTGGTCTGTAGTCTCCACTTCAGAACACCGACGTCGTTGTTGAGGGGGAAGGACTTCTCTGGGTTCTTCAGGCCGATCACGGAGTCAGTTGTGAACAACTTCTTGTCCACGTTGGGATGCGTCTGAGAGGAGAAGACCAAAGAAACACAAGAATCAATACACCCGTCGTTACATCATCTACCAGAAGAGGTGTGATGATGTGTGGAAGACCTACTTGCAGCTGCAGTCCTTTGTTGTCATTGTTGTTGATGATGAGGCGGATGCGTCCGTTCTTGTCGTCGGAGACTCGGAGCGTCACCATCCCCAGAACCTCCATGTTCTGTAGGCCGCCGTCACGGCCGCAGGTCAGCGAGATCTTCTCCTCCACGCGAAGATGTACGCTGGAGACAAACAAAAGGCTTTAACCCTCTGAACCCACCAGCACGTTTTCTGCTTACATTAGAAAAAGCAGCCAAAACAAAGCTTAAAATTGTGATATTTCATCAAAAACTCATTAAAAGTCTCTCCTCTAATAAAGAGTTCACTTTAACCAGACTGTGTAGAAACATTAAAGTGTGAAACTATGACGTCATGATTGATTCATCTGAGACCAAGAGTCATGTGACTACAAGGAGGAGAAACTGACTGAACTACAGGAAGTGAACACAGAGCAGAAATGTAAATAGTTTCATATTTAACACATTGGTAACACTTGTTGACACTTAAACATGTTGATTTAGATTCCATTGTAAAAGAAATTATCAAAGAAATTAAAGGTTTTTTTAATGATTGATGTCATAACTGTTATTCTGCACTAAAGACACGTTCTAGTTCTCTCTACTTCTACTCATGATGGTTCTGTTTCATAGAGGAGCAGGACTTTTATTTTGAAGTGAAAAACGAGAGCACAGAGAGAAACATGTGACGGGAGCAAAAAAACACCACAAACTGCTTTGAGTTCAGAGAGTAACGAAACAACCACACGTGAGAAAGTGGAATCATGTTGAGTTAGAAAAGTCTGAGATGTGAAATAAAGATATTCTGACACTGGAGTTGAACTCGGACTACTTCCATACCAAAAATGTATTTAAATGTAAGCAATTGGTGCATCTCTAGTTATAATGTATTACACATTATAAAATGATAATGTATTACAACTATGGGAATTATAATTCACTTACAACAAACAGGATTTATAATGTGTTATTAAGCATTATGAATATTCATGAGTGCTTATAACTATTAATTAAAAACATCCTGCTCATAGTTGGGTTATTAACTTTGAAGTATTCATGTTTAGGGTGCAACGCGAGTCATGAATGTGGGTGTGGCTTATTGAAGATCAACCCTCTAGAACACATTTGTCAAACAATAAAAGTTTCTCCTCGAACAATCAAATAAATATCTGAGCCGAGTACTTGGTTTCATCATAACTACAGAACACGTCAGTATATCATCTGATTTCTGACAAGTCATCTGTGGTCAGTGAAAACGAGCATCGAGTCCCTTATAACAAGGAATAACCAACATCTATACTGAACCATAAAGACGGTGTCTGTACCTCTCCACGTTGACTGGTGGAGGCAGAGCTTTGGACACATCCGAGCCTCTCTTCCCGGTGCTGGACATGATGGTTTCACCCTCAGACTTCAGCTTGTCCACGAAGTTGTCCACCTCTTTCCCTTTAGCGCCGAGTTTCAGAGCTTTACTGGGTCCACTTGGTCTGGAGAAGAAAGACAATAATAAGAGCGTCACCGTCTAAACACTCCCAACCAAAACTACAGAGGAATTCACTCTCTCTCACACACACACACACACACACAGGATCTGTACCTGTAAGAAATTTGAGCGTAGAACTGTGTTTAGAAGTTATAATAAAAGTGTTTAATGATTCATATTTAAGAATTCATAATTAGTCATAAACATAAGTGTTTTGGAAATGCATAATTAAGATAAGCATAAAGTGTTTTAGGATTAGTAGCTAGAAGTAGAATTTGAGACATGAAGCTTTTGCCAAAAGTTGCAAAGTCTTATCTATTATATGGAATGTTTATCATAGAGGGATTAAACAATAACTGACAGTCATTGAATGTGTTAGTGAACTCAGGGACAGAGAGACAGACAGGAGAATACACTCCTGGAAGTTAGCCAATAGGAATTGGGATAGACGGAAGGGGAGGAGTTTCGAACGGATATGAGGGCGGGAATAGGAAGTGTTTTTCTCTCTCTTAGCGTGTGGTTCCCAGGGACGGCTGTGTCTCATGGGACCAGAGGAGAGTTTTTTCCAAAGTGGGTTAATATTGTAATATTTCATAGAAGTAGTGTACTTCACTGTAATCGTACTTGCATCGGTGGGATTAAATTCCTTTTAATTGTAAACCAGTTTCGGTAGAGTTATTATCGCAGCGTGTCCACTGTGAACAGCAGCCGGACATGTGCTCTGGCCTCCTCGCTGTGGACCAGACTCAAGTTTCCACATACCTGACTGCAGCCGAAGTGATCTTGGGCTTCTCGGGCTCGACGATGGAGTCTGTGATGATGGAGCTCGAGGAGCCGCTGGTCATCCCGGCGCTGCCGAAGCCGCCGAACGCCGGCACCTTCTTCCCGGAGCGCTCGGCGTCCCTCCTGGCCTGCTGCAGCTCCTTGGCCTTCCTCCTCATCTCCGCCTTGGCCTCTCTCTCCTGGGTCTGTGGGGCAACAACCAAATGCATCATTTACATGTTGGGAAGCTATTTTCAACAATTAATAGGATGTAAAATATCTGTGAAATACATTTCTGCTCATCTGGAGATTCATTTAAATCGAAATAAAATGACACAACCGGTGTAAGCTCACCTCTCTGACGGCCCTGAACACCTTCTCCTCGTGGGAGTCCATCTCTGTGAAGGTGCGGATCTGAGCCAGGTTCACGTTCTCTCTGTAGCCGAGAGCCACGATCTCATCGAAGGCAAAGATCAGGTCGAAGCAGTGCTCCGAGATCTCGCTCTCCTCCAGCACACGACAGTACTCCGGGATCTGGGGAATGGAAATATCAGACACCTGAAGCGGAGCGAGTAACCGGCACATCGCGCAGGGAATGAGTTCAGGAAAAGATCATTTCTACGTGACAGAAAGGGCTGAAAGTGTGACTCCACTGATGGTGAATAAAAACAATGAGGCTGTTGAAGCACTGGCTTCTTTCTGATGAACTTTATCAACTGTTTGTTTTCTAAACTTCTTTGTGCCATAAATGCACCCGTTTGACGAGACGTTTAAAGTTTAACATTTTACAAACACAGGATCAATACAGACGTCAAGCTCAGAGTGATTATAATCAACATCTTTTATCTCATTCTAATCCATCTTTTAATTCAACAATATTTTAAAAACAATAAAGTCGTTTAAAAAGGTTTAAGATCTAAATACAGGAAGTGGTCATACGGTCGTCGCTGTTGGTAACTTGATAAATAACAATACATATTTGTATACAACATATATAAAAACACGACGTATAACAAATAATATTCTCAACATCACATCACTTTCAGGTATGAAACATAACAGAGAGACAGTTCTTTGTGTGTATATTTGAATTTAAGGTCAGTAACAAAGTAAAAATGACTCATGAATGCTCAATCATGATCATCACTGTTAGTATAACAGCAGCAGACGTCATCCATTCGGTTCCTTTAAAGCTTCAGATGTATTTTCTGTTTGTCGTCCCCTACTGAGACAAATACCTTCCATTAACTCACAGCGACATGGTGGAGACCAGAAGAACTCAAAGGGGACAACAAGAACTGTGCTGACAGGTGCCAACACGTATACGTGTGGATCTACAGCTACAGAAGGGAAATCATTAAACCAACTCATATCTTCACACCACCATGTGACCTGCTATCTTGGCGTCACAGTGAACGATGCGCATTATTTCATTTCTACGCACAGACACAAAACAGAAAGTCCACGCTTCCTCACCACGCGGGAGAAGAGTCTGAGTGTCTCCAGGTCCTCCAGGATGTTGCTGTTCTTGGTGGTGATGAGGACCATGTAGAGCTTCTCCAGCGGCTGGTACACGTAGCGAACGCTGTCCGTTTCCACAAAGGTGTGCTGCTTGCCCGTGTTCATCAGTTTGGGGAACGCGGCCAGAAGACCCTCGACACGCGTCCGGGTCATTTCCACAAACTGCCGCGATACGATGGCCTTGCCGGCCTTGGTGCACACCGCCGCTGCCAACAGCACCTGCAGGTGAGGAGGAAACTCGCCTGTTAAAGTGCTTACAGAGCTATAATTACATAACATATGCACGAGTTGTTTTGAGCATGCAAATGTTACCAAATGGCAAAAAGTAAGTGATACTGCTAAAGGAAGTTAATGCACAAATGACTGACAGTTCCCTCTTTTACTTCAACTTCCAGGAACCAGAATTCCCTCTGAAGTGTGCATCTTTTTAGGGAGAGCAAGTCTTGCCAAGTTAAATCAGCATATTTCATATTGTCTGAGGAGACAACGTTACAGCAGATTCAACAAAGAAATACCCACTCAGCTAGCAGCATAACTTGTTTTGTTGGTTCGCACTGCTTAAGGCGACCTGCTATGTTGAGTTCTGGTGGAAGAAGACTAAGAGTACGTTAGCCGTCTGCCAACTAGCTATATAACCTGAAATACTATTAAAATAAATCACTGCCACAGATAACATGTATGCTGAATCTGACATTGGTGAGAGGCGATTCAGAAGATATGATTACGTCATGTCTGTGTGTGTGCTGAGAAAACTTTTTTTTTTTTTTAAACTTTAAAATCACCACAAATGTTAACGGTGCTTGGTGAAGCGTTCTCATCAAGTGTGGACAGATATGACACGTTTACATTTAAATAACCTGCACAAACATTGTAAGTTTACTTTAACATAAGTGGTGAATGAATGAAGGAACTGTAATCACTCCACGTTGACATATGGATGAAGTTAGAAATTAAAGAGACGGTCGACTGCGATGGATCTGAACTTAATGTTGACATTCATTAATATTATAGATTACTTAATTAAAAGCAAGATTGTGAAAAATCATTTTTTCCTTAACTACCAACAGAGGTTTCTCATCTTATTTGTGGAGTTTGTTCCAAACCTTTTGACTGATTATTAATCCAGAAACACAGATATTCAGATTTTGGCCTTTAAAATGTCCCAATCAAAAATATGTTATATAAGCAGACACATTTTCTGTTGACAATAAATCCCAGTATCCTCAGGTTGTCAGTGTTGATGTGAACATTTTTAGACCAACTTATTTGGTCTGTTCTTGTGGTTTTACGGTCGACAACATAACTTCCTGGTTGGAGGCAGATATTGTTGACATTCCTGAATACACGTTGTAGCAGACAGTTTACTTTAATAACAGAAATGTATATTTAGGTGAGGTTTTGTTAAAACAACGGTAACAGACAATATGACCAGCAGCTAACGTTAGCTCGGATTCGGCTAGTGACAGGAGCTAATGCTAACGTGTCAAGCTAAGTTAACGTCACCAATGTCTGCAGACACAGAGCCGCCTACTCACCTGATATTTTTAACTTTGTGTAAAGACACAACGATTCAGTCACTTGATTTAAGTAACTCGATGTAATGTTAGCGCTGTCAGCTCAGTGAAAAGCTACGTGTTGGTTTCCCTGTTAGTTCGCTCTTGGGAGAAACAAGCTAGCCCATAGCTAGTTTTTTAAGCTACCTGCCAGGCTAGCTTTTAAGCTAACCTGGTTAGCCAGTGTTATGATAATTGCTAGGCCTCGATAAAAGCCACGGAATATCTTGATTTCTGTGGGACTTTGTCACTCACCATTTTCGGTCTCTCTCTCTACGGTACGACGATCTTCCGTCTCTCGTCTTTTATCGATTTCGGGTGATTTTTCTTGTGTGTGATTGTTAGCCAGCTAGCTAGCGTCAAATAATATGGCAGCAGAGAGCAGAGCCACGTCTCCACCGGAAGAAGAGCAGCGGTAGACCCGCCCACCGTGGAAACCAGTGACGTGTGCACCAAAAACGTTGGGCCGATTGCGTAAATAAAGTTATTCTTCTTCTTCTTCTTTGAGGCTTATTGGCTGTTGGCAAACAATGAATTGGTGCATTACCGCCACCAAGTCATTGTTTGGTATGGAGTGTGGATAAGGATGTTATGGAAGCCCATTTCCACCAGCAAAAATAAAATAAAGAGGTCATAAAAAAAATAAAATTCCACCTCCCAAAAAAAATAAAAAATAAAGAATTATAATTATAATTTGTTTTATGCTGGTGGAAAAAAAGTTTAAAAAAAAAAAAACTTTTTTTCCTCCAGCATAAAAAAAATGCACCAACACTTTTTGGTGCATCCATCTGTAACCATAACACTGACCAGATGTTTCCAGTTGCTACAGAAAGTCTAAATGATGGGTCATAGAAGCAGCTCTTCGTAGGTTACCCTACATTTGACATATAAATGGATTGTGAGTACATTGAAGACTTCTCTAATCGTGGCTTTACGACACATGAAATACTTCAATAGCTTGATGTTTCACATGGATTGTACTGAGCAAACGCACCCTTGAATAGAATTTTAAGCAAGAAGCAGCTCTGGAGTATAAAGAATAAAACCAATGTGACCTTCAATAAACAGCAACTGCAACTTTTTTTCCCTTTTTTTTAGTTACCATATTATTATATGATATATTATTATATGATATATATATTATTGTATGATATACATTATTATATTATACTGAATATTATTATATGATATATATATTATTATATGATATATATATTATTATATTATACTGAGACTATAATAAGATGTCCTGATGTGTTTATCAAAGTCTTATTTCTGCTTTTTTTCATGTTGGAATCAAGGTTAAATATTTAACTGCAAAGTAGTAATACGTGTTTGATACCTTAATGTTTTTGCATTAAATCATTCTGGGCTGTTTGCTGAAATTGATTGGATGTGGCACAGCCCTACAGAGAACATGTTCCACCTAGAACATGTTCCACCAGCTCCACTGGCGTAATCGTTTTCTTTAATGTATCATATGTGTTCAAACTGATTGTGAGTGTTTTTTAAAATTCTTTACGACACTAATAATCTTATCTGGTATTAATTAAACGGCACATTGGTTGAGATAAACTTAAACCCTAAAGATACATTTTGAACATTTAGTTTACATTTACACACACTCCAACCAACCCTTAATCATAATTAATGGAGAACCAGTGATGCAAAAGAGTTCAGAGAGATCACATGTATGTTTGAAGCAATAAGTAATAATCAGCTTCATGTTCGTCATGATATAGGAATATATATCTTTTTATAGTAATTTCACTGATCACACAACACAAACTGTCACTTTTATATTATTATTTTTTAAACATCTAAACTTACTTTCTGAGTAATTAATTTGTGTAAATAAACCTTAAAGATCAACTATTGGTCCTTATTGATATGTTTGGTCACCGTTATCAAGATTACATATCAGTGTTATGACGGTTTGATTGGCAACATTCATAAATAAATAATCAGCAGACCTCATTGGTGCCCTGAGCTGAAACTTAGTAATAAAACCTTTGTTTACATTTGTGCTTATATTCTGCATATCCTCCCAAGCAAAGTGCTATAAATGAAATTATGCAAACACGGGAAAAGGTGAGAAAGCATAAACAAAATTATCTTTAAAGATCATGATTGTACGTTTCTTGCACTGTGTTTATTGTTATGCACCAATCACTGAGCTAAATATCTTGTATGTGCAGACGTACGTGGCAATAAACAGTTTCTGGACCACACTTTGCCCTTTTCAAGACTCCACGTGAACACATTATTCACAGTGTTGCAGTAACTTTCTTTGGTCACCAGATGTCATTATTTAAAGTGTGTATGAAGAGTTGAGCTCCACACACACAGTCAGCTTTATTTATTCTGTGTGAACACGAGGTTTCAACTCCAAATATCCCAAAAAAACCTCAACGTGTGAGAGACAGGCTGTTTCCTCATGAAGCAGTGGATGGGTGTGGTACTTGGTTGATAGAAGTCCAAAGTTTATAGAGTTTATTTCTATTGTGGCCACATCAGGTCACATGTGACAAAAACACACCAGCTTTTAAAGTAATTCCTCTAATGGACTGCATGTATTTAACAGCAGTTCTTAGTCGTCAGGAAATTGTTACACTTTGTCTCGAATGAAGATTTCAGGACTTCATTATAGCCAATATATGTATTAAAAAAAAACATCTCACACATTAAACCCACATTTTTTATTTCATCCTCCTTACATGGTAGGTCAACTATTTATACTTCTTTTGTTTTTAATGGCAGCAAACAGCTTTCAGGTGCATTACCACCACCCACTAATCGGGAGTGTTGACTAAGGATCTATTCTCTCTCTAATCCAACAAGAATTTAATAAAATAAAGAAACAAGAAAAACAAATGGAAATAAATAATTATAAACAAAAAAAAACACATGAACTTTTCTAATGTTATTCATTAATCTTGTACCTTGATACTTTCCTACATTTGTCACTAGAATGTGTCTTTATTACTTATATATTTTCCTCTCCAATCTTTCTTCACCCATTTTTGAAAACTTCCTCTTGTTGAATTAAATGTCTGACAGAATAAAACATGGCCCACAGTTTGTACATCACTATTCCAATAACTCTTAAGACCAGTATGAACATTCCTTATAATCCTCTTTTCCATTTCATCCACAAGATCTTTAATTCCCAATCAAGGGTTAATTAAAAAAAATAAATACATCTTCATTTACTACCTTTATTTAAATTCGTGCTGCCATATATTTTAGATTTATCCCTTAAATCAGTACTTTTATTAGGTTACGCTTACTACCAAAGAGAGGAAGCTGAAAGACTGAACCAGGAAGTGACCTTTAGCGCAGTCTGATGCCGTCACGGGTTCATTCATAAAGGCGCTTCATGAGAGCAGCGTCCTGACTACTCTCAAGGATTTCCTGTTTTTTTTTTAATAGTCTGAGTCAAAGCAATTTGTACAACATCGGTGGAGTGATCCGGATCACAGACATGTCGGGGGAACAAAGTTCTGCGGTAGGTTTTTTTAACCTAAATGTATGTTTTCCCCACACACCACGGATGAAGCACCTTGAGTGCCATCGTCCATTTCCGCATTGCCCGTCATTTGGAGCGCCGTGATTAGTCAATCCATTGTGTCAGTTTTTTTAAACTCTGCTCTCCATTGGCCATCAAACGTTGACAGATACGAGCTAGAAAAAGGAGAAACAGAGTTTACCTGCTCGGCAGATTTTATATCACAATCCCAGTGTTACGAGATGAACAGCTGGAGTGACAGTAACTACTGACAACAACCGTTGGTGTTCAGTTATAGGCCCCGCCCCCTTTACGAGACTAGCGGTGGATCCTGAGTTTATTAAGTCTAATAGAAGTGAACGTGAACGTAGATTATGACAGATACTTTCACCGAAGCACAGCTTGAATCCAGTTTGTTTTTCACAAGCTACATATCTTCTAAACATTGGGCCATAATAGTATTTTAAAACAGACAAATCCGGAGAAAATTAACTTTATTCGAGACCCGTCTCAAAAACGTACTCTCGCGAGATCTGGCAACACGTTCGCAAACCCTAACTAACAATTTTTTGTTATGCTAAATATATCTGTTAGCCTTTTAAATATAAAATGTTTGCAATAGAAAATATAAATAAATTACAAAATATAACCTATTCTGATTTTATCCATCCGCACAACGTTCACAACACTTCCAATGACCACGCCCACTTAGAAGAGAGGAAGTGTACATAATGGCGGATGTAATCATTTTTTATAAAAGTACCATACACTAAAATGCTTACTCCAAGATATTGCAAGTAAAAGTCCTGCATGGAAAATGTTACTTAAATACAAGTTTAAAAGTGAATTTATTAAGAATTAAATGCATCAGTAAAAGTACTCACTGCTGTTAAAAATGCCCATATATACAAATCTAAATATGTAGGCTGATGTACTATTACAATAGGCCTAGTGAATAATATTGACCAGTCAGGACTGGGAGTATACTGATTGGCAGGTACTGTGATTAACACCATGAACGTACAGTTAGGCCCAATGAAACACCTGAAGAGTCCACTTCAGGTGTGATTTATTGTAAACAGGTGATGCAGCAGGTGAGGCACATGGTCTGCTGCTTTCATCTAAAACAGAAAGATATGATGTATTATTACCACCATTCACTGAATTTAAACACATATCTGCCGACAATAAATAACACAATGTACATAATTCTAACTTAAATAACTCATGTAAATGTACTCCGAGTAAGTCAACTCACACTTGTACTCCATGTAGAGCGCTCAGGGTTGTGCTGCAGGTAAAGAGTTCACACCTGAACTCAATCTCTTATATAAAGGCTCTGATCCAGCTAGGCCCCGCCCACTTCCTGCTCTGACTCCAGACTCTTCATTTTGGATGAATCTGCTGATTATTCTTTTTTTCTTCTTTACACAAGAAAAACAACAAATCTTCACTTTTAAAAATGATTCATAAAATAAGGAGTAACTACAGTCGTCCAACTAATAGAAGTACAGTATTTCATCTGAGGTGTGGTGGAGTAGAAGTATAAAGGGTCTCAAGTAAAGTACAGTAAATGTACTTAGTTACATTCTGACTATGAAATGATTCTGTTTTTTACGATATATATAATTGTACAAGTAGTCACATCTATATTATACATACAAGACATAAATGAAAGAAATAATGTAATACAATTAATTCATTAAAAGTATTTTTTGTACTTTTACTCGACTTTAAATACATGTATTATTAACTGTATTAATGTTGATTGTAAAAGGTTTTATTTAATTGGAGTTCATGTTTAATTGGAGCAAGATGCCGTTTCTATTATTATTTCATGTTGGACTTTTTATTGTGACACTTTTATATCATAAAGACTTTATTTCATGTTCACCAATCCAACCACATTTAAAAACAGTTTCATTTATTTTAGGAGAGTTTAGTTTCCACACAAAGAATTTCTTCTTTGATTATTTTAAAGTTTGTATTTATGAAAAGCTCTTTGACCGCACCTCAAACACAGGACCCCCCTCCCTGTGTGTCATAACGGACTCATGAAGTGGAGACTTATCTACTGGAACCAGAGAGGACTTAGGGTGGAGGTCCTGGAGGAGGAGGGGGCTGGGGGGGGTCCGGTAAAAAGACCACTGTTCAGTACGTTGAGGCTTTATGACCTCAGCGGACACGCTCGTCTCCACACGCTCAATGAGGACGCATGATGATGGAGGGACCGTACAAGTACACGAGGGTGAGAGGAGACAAGAGTCCGTGTGTTTGAGGCTCATTCAGGGATGTCAGGGTGAACGTTTCCATCACAGTTTAAACTCCTCTGGGCTAAATTCTCTCCTTTCGTGTTCTTGCAGGACGGGAGCGGCACGGTGAGTCGGGTCATCCGGGTCGGAACCCGCAAGAGTCAGGTACAGTACCACGTGCTGAGTGTGCACGGTGTCATGTTAACATAAATATCATCCAAATGTTTTCATCAACTAAGAAACAAATAAAAACTCTTGTTTTGAACTCTCACTCAGTTCAACTTCTCCACAACTACAGTAACTAAAGTACTATGTTGTGGTGTTTTATTTTATTGTCATTACAGATTTAATTTTTAAATAATAAGCTTTTTTTTTTTACTGGTTTTCTTCTATATATTTGCACTTTCATCTGTTTGTAATTCAATAATTCGTTCTTTTATTGGCAATCTATCTGTTTTATACAAGACCACTTCTGATACCTGCATCTTATTAGTTTATATATATATATATATATATATGTGGTATTTTCCTTTATTGAGCTTCTTGAACCTGTTCTATATGATCTTATTTCCACATCTTACTTACTTATAATTCTTATTCTGTAAATCTTTTAATCTTGAAAGCACTTTGTGCTTAATCCTAGAAAAGTGCTCTATAATAATAATAATATATAATAAAATATAATAATATACAATAAATGAAGATGAGTTGTGTGCTGCAGCGTTGCTCCTTGCAGCAGTTGAAGATGTCTGCAGAGATAACAGCTCTGACTCCACAGTGTCTTTATTTTAAAGATAAGCGTTCCTCCTCCTCCACTCTGTTCAACTGATTTCACGTCTCTGACTCTGTTTCGTTACAACCGTCAGTAGAATAAAGGTCTAAAGGTCTGAAGGTCTAAAGTTTTAAAGGTCTAAAGTTCTGAGCTTGTCTTCCTCAGCTGGCTCGTATCCAGACGGACAGCGTGGCCGACAAGCTGAAGAAGCTTAACCCCGACGTCAGCCTGGAAATAGGTGAGGATCAGTCAGAGGACTCTGAGTCTACACGCTCTAATAACATCCCATAATCACAATCAGAGTACTGACACGGAGTACTATTGACACGGAGTACTATTGACACGGAGTACTATTGACACGGAGTACTATTGACACAGAGTACTATTGACACAGAGTACTATTGACACAGAGTACTGATTTAAACACAGAATATAATTGAATCCGGTCCATCTATTTGAGTCAGTACCGACCCGCTGCTTGTTGAAGTCCCTGCAGAGCACCGGGTCCACCAACGGATGTTTTCATTTATTCTGCAGGATTAACAGGATTACACTTCAGATGCGTTCTTAATCTCAAACTCTTTCTTTCTACTTACAAAGTACCTTCTGTAGCGTTCAGTATGCATTAAATCGGGGCATTGGCACCTTGACCTTTGACCCTCTTGCTCATATATCTGCTGCGCAAAGGATTGTGGGTCAGACAGGAGACAGAAGAACTTGCTGGTATTTTTGGCCTTCTGCATGTGACACACTAGTCTGGTGGTAGTATGGGTGTTGACTGAGTGGGCGTGTTCATACTGCCCTTGATTGACATCTGTACCTGTTAGGGTGGCGCAGGTTACACCTTCCCCCCCCCCCCCCCCCCCACACACACACACATTATTATTATTATTATTATTATTATTGCACCAGACCAACTTAAACCTGAGCAGAGGTCTGACCAACAATCTGGTAGGAATTATAATAATATAATGTATTCATATATATATATATATGTTGGGAACGTAGAGGGGCGTGTTTGGGTTATCAGCATTTAAGAAACTGAATTCTTGACATCAATAGAATTATTAATGTAAGTAACAATTATTAATGATTATTAATAACAACGGGGCACCACCCTGTAAACAGGGACTAATAACCAAACGATAAACTAAGTCTCATAATTAGTGGCCACTCGTAATGTCAATAGTCGTGTGCGACTATTCATTCGAGGTGACAGTGAAGGTTTAAGTTCGTACACAGACCACTACATCCAAACCTTATTACACAAATATGCACAAGTAATCACAAACGACTGCTCTTTAAAATATAACAGAATTTATTAAATCGAAATAATAAGTGATCAGATCAATTAATATCACAACCAACAACGCTATCATACAATTTTATATGCCTAACCTAACAAATGAGTAAAATGGGTGATGATGTATGTAATACAAGTATGTGTGTGTGTGTGTATGGGTCTGTGTATGTAAAGGAAGGGGGGCTTAAAAGCTACCGCTAAAAACTACAAAGATGGCGGCGTCGAGTGACGCAGACAAAAAGGGGAAAAGCCTTAAAGCGCTATAGCTAAAACCTACCACCAGATGGCGTAGTCGAGTGACTTAGACAAAATGGCGGTGGGGGGGAAAAGGGGGGTCTTACAGAGCTATAGTTAAAACCTACCACCAGATGGCGTAGTCGAGTGACTTAGACAAAATGGCGGTGGGGGGGGGTCGGCTGTATGTGATCACGTGTGACGGCGCACACGTGAGTTAGAACAATAGGTGAGCGTTTTCACCCACAATCCGGAGCTCTATGTGTGTGTAGATTACGGAAACCAAGAGGAATAAAAGGCAGAGAGAGAGGAATCAGAGTTTCTGCGTGCGGTGTCGCGTCGTAGTGGAAGTGAGGGTCGCCGAGCGTCTCTTACACAAGCTGCCGTTTGTCGCGTCGCGAACTAACGACACTTGTGCTCGATAGTGGCGGTTCCACACTCCACTCACAGAATTGATTCAAGGAAAGAGCCAGAACAAATGAAAATCAAAGAAATCCCAAAGAGCAAACAATCAAACAGGAAACGCACAATGGGACGGGCTTCTGAGCTCCGTCGACGATTGCGCAATCTCTCAGCAACGAAAACAATGACTTTAACACGACAAAAACACGGGAATAATAACATATAAATGAATGGCCTGAATTAAACTTAAGTTCATTTAAGCTAAACTACGCCCAGACACCGAGACCCTTACTCTGAGATGCGTTTTGACAACGTTGTCGAGTGGTGGTCGATGAATGGTTTTCTTCCTCCCGGAAGAAAAAGAAAAGCGTCTGATTCGGCGTCGCTGATGAGCGGCTAGTGAGCGGCTAATGAGCGGCTAGTCAGAGCGGCTGGTTAGCGGCTGCTGGTTCGACCGTCCTCGCTGCAGAGAGGAGGGCCTGTGGTTTCCAACGTCGGCTAAGACACGTGTCGTCCGTAGTCTAGCGGTAATGGTCGGTGGAGGAAGATGTTTTGGTCTTCCTTGCCCCGTCGTGTACACGGAGGTGGGACGCGGCTGCGTCAGGATGCGCTTCTCGCGGGCTCGAGGCCTTAAACTCAGAATAGACGTGGTCGGGTTTCGGCCAGCGAAAAGGGACACGTGCGTGCTGAGATGAGGGGGAGGGGGTTGATCGATCGGGTCCTCTGTGAATCTTCTTGGAGACCGGACGGAGTCCAGAGCGAAGAGAGCGATATTTCGCTGCGTTGGCGCTTATAAGCGGGTCTCTGCGCACAGCGGGAGACGGCTTGTCGGCCAATGAAAGGTCCGGCTGACCGGTGGCCGAAGGCGGGGTCATCTTAAAGGGGCAAGGATCACAGTCGGAGGTCAGACTGTGGAGAGGGCAGAGCCTGTGAGGGGCTCAGCCAGCCACCAGGTGGCGCCAGACCCCAACATCCCCCCTTTGGTCTGAAGAGCGGGATGCGGGTCACGGTCTTTAGAGCAAACCAAGGGCTGGCACTTACATCCATGTGATAGGGAAAAAACAAACTGTCCATATATTCCTGAGAACCTGAAGAGGTTAGACAGTCCAAGTATTCCTGGGATCAAAAACAGTGGTTAGCAGGCAGTGTTCAATGTTCAGAGTTCAGAGTTCACTGGTGTCTGGGTACTAACTAAGGTGGCATCTGGGCAGATGACTTTAACTACTTTTCCCTACATCTACTATCATACACAATTCAAATCATAGGTGAGCAAAACATTATTCCCAAATAATTCAATCGCTAATATGATGTTGTAATACTTCAAGCATTGCAGTATAGTGTCAAAGAACGTAACGACCCAAATAAAACAAAACAAAACACAAAGGATAAAAAGGGAAAGAGGTAGAAAGAAGGGAAGCAGAGGAGGGATACAGTGGTTACTGATTCTACTCCTAGACAGGACTGGAGACCGTCAGCGGAGCGGTCGCCGGGTGGCTAACACGTGGAGCTCCGTATAGGAGGGAATCCAGTCTGTTCTGTAGCTTCTGGATGTATTTGTACATAATATGTGCGACGATTGCTGTGATTATCCAGCCACTAAGAAGGAGTCCCAAGGCTAGCATGCTGAGGTTGGTCGCCTGGTAGGGGTTGGACCTAATCAAATGGTTAAACAATGTGGTAGTGAGTCCAGTGGGTTTGAGGCTGAACTGGACCAATTTCGTCCCTTCTGTTAGAAGCTGCTGTTGGATGTTATCATCAATGGTGAGGTTGTGACCCTTGAAGGCGTCCATAATCTCAATCTCTACATCGTGTGTGTCTGGGTTGAGGTAATGGAGGACGATGTCCTTGATGTGCAGTGTGGCTCCTTGTGGAACTGTCAAAAAGAATGTCTGATTTGGTAAAGTTAGCTTAGTGGCGGTGTCATGGCGATCGTATGATACGAGGACTTCGGTGGCGGGGGTGCTAACCAGCCATCTGTTGCCTGCTCGTTCTACTCTTGTCTCCGTACCATCATCCTTGACGGACAGCCTACCTCGGCACCTCTGTTCAGGGGACTCGGCTCTCAAGCCGCAGAGGTAGCCTGTTACGTCTCTAACGAAAGGGTTGCTCGGGCAGACCCAGTGGATGTCTTTAGTTTTTGTACACATGCCTAGGTTGGGGATGAGGTAGAGGGAGACATCGTCGTCATGGTAAGCAAGGATTGGCGGTGTTGTGAGGTGTACATGTGTATCGCCTTTCCAGAATCCGACATTCAAAACTGACTTCATTCGATATACATTTTGTCTCTCTATGATTGGTAGATTCAGAATGAATCCTATTTCTAGGTTCTTTGGATCTACCGATATCGGGATGGCGCTGCCAAGACTATAAGCTAGATGTACCTGTGATGGTTGCACAACAGTAGTGGTCGCAGATCTAAGGATTTTGTCAACAAGGTCCAAAGGGACCAGATAGGGTGGGATTTTCCCACTGGTCAAGCTATTGACCGATGAGCTGATTTCTCTGATGAGATCCTGCATTAAATCTCGTACTACTCGTACATAGGTTATGTCTTCTTGGACTACTTCGGAGAGAGTAGCTAAGGCATGCAAGGTGTTATTGAGGAGAGCGGAATGTAAGTTTACAGTGACGATGGTTCCCTGAAGGGTTTTACCCAGGCCCTGTAACTGTGCTTGTTGGAGTTGGATTCGCTGTTGGATCTCTGGCATTTCTTTGTCAAGTTCGCCCATGTGTCTTTGGAGCGCGCTCAGGCTAAAGGAGTTGGCGGCCGAGAGGCCGATGGAGAAAAGGGACCCAATGGCCGATGCTGCGACGAGCAGACCGCCGAGGAATCTCTTTGGTCGGTTCTTACCGCTAAGATCCTCCTCAGTGACCAAGAACTTGTGTAATTGGTCGAGGATGTGAGCGGTCGTCTGCTTGGCCCTGTCGACTGTGTCGTGGGCTTGGACTCCGCTCAACCTTCCTTCGGTCAGCCGTGGGGGCAATCGGATATGCTTACGGTACACGTCCCAGGGGTCTAGTCGTACGTAGACTCTCTGGGTGTAGAGGCCGCAACGGGTAATTCGGAGTCCGGGTGTCCCTGGTAGGACGATCCCAGTCGGTGGGCCTGGTGCCACCATTTCTAGCGCTTGGGTGAGTTGTAGACCGAAGAGTATGCCAAGGATCCAAGGGAGCCCCATTGTGAACACCCCAGAATCTGATTACTGTAGGGATAATGTGTTCTATGTTATAGGTTAGTGCATGCCGACGGGGTGAGTTGGGGCATGCAGTTAATTCCTATCTCTACTGGGGGGAGATGGCCGTAGCCTCTCCTTGGAGTGAACCCGGTTTGTAGGGTTTGATTTGGTTCGCATGGAACTCTTTGTCTTGGTAGGCCAGACAGGGGGCGGAGCAGAGCTTCTCCTTCATTGGGCGGAAGGATTGCTCTTGGGGTCCCCCCCATTCGAAAGGGCTATCTTTGCGCAGAAGCTCCGTGAGGGGTCTGGCTATTTCTGCGTAGTCCTCCCTGAACTGCCGTGAATAGTTACAGACACCCAGGAAGCTCCTGAGTTCCGACACGTTTGTCGGAGCTTTGATGTTTCGGATGGCTTGTATCCTTTCTGCCAGAGGTTCAATGCCGTCTGCGCCCACCGTGAGCCCCACGTACTTGACCTTAGTACGGCACCACTGGCCTTTGGTGATAGCCAGTTTGGCTCCTGCGGCGGCGAGCTGGCCGAGAACATGGCGGATCTCAGCCAGGTGTTCCTCAAAGGTCCGACTCCTCATGAGGATGTCGTCCACGTATATGAGGTGTCCACGAGCGGCGGCGTCGGCCATCGCTTTGTGGAGGAAGATGTTGAACTCTGAGGGAGAGTTCGAGTACCCGAATGGGCAGCGGTTCCAAGTGTACTGGCGATTGCCAAAGGAGAACGCAAGCTTGTATTGGTCGACTGGGTCGACTCTCATGGTCCAGAACCCATTGGCTATGTCCACCGTTGAGAAGAAACAGGCCTCTTTTACCGTTGCCAGTTCCTGATCCAAGTGGATCATTGGCCAACGGGAGAGGGGAACCTGCTTGTTCAGTGGGCGGTAGTTGATGGTAAGACGCCATTTCCCAGTTGGCTTCAGCACTGGCCAGATGGGCGAGTTGTACATTGAGTTGCACTCCCTGATGATTTGCTTTTCCAGCAATTTGTCAAGGATCTCTTGAGTCGAGTCATAGGCGGCCAATGGGATTCTCTACTGACGTACAAAGGTTGGTTGGGCCTGTGGGTCGGTGGGGACGCGGACCGTGTGGAGGTCGGTGACTCCGCAGTCGTGGGAGTCTTTTGAAAAGATCTCCTGAAACTCGCGGAACAAGTGTCGAAGTGTGTCTCTCTGAGTTTCTGTTGTCAGAGCGTCCGACTTCGCGAGCTGTTGTTCCCTCTCTGCCTCAAAGCCAGGGTACGGTTCGTTTGTCGGCGAATCCGCACTCGTGACCTCGGGGGTCGAGTCTCCTGGTGGAGTAGTGAGGGTGTACGCTATCATGTCGCCGCCAGTACCCAGGGAAGCGTCGTGGATTGCTTCGCTCTGTAGCATTTCATGACGGACGATCGTGATCATTTTGGTCAGAAAGGTGTAAAGAAGACCATTCAGTTCACCCTCTCGAGCTAGGGATGGGGGCAGCTCCCCTATGACAGGGACTGTGAGTTCAAAGTCGTGGAAGGACTGGTCAACCAGTATCCCTAATGGTTGCCCTCCCGTCACCTGGATCGGTGAGTAGGTCAGATTCTGAACCAGTATGTAGGCTGAACGATTGTTCACCTCACGCAGGGGCGTACCACAGACTGTCAAGTTCAGTTCCCAAAAGCGAGGCAGCGGTTGGAAGAACGCCTGTTCGCTAGGCAGCGTCTGTCCCTTAAGGATGACGAGGCGTATGGGAACTCCGGCAGTGCGGGCGGGCACTGTCGTGCCAGTTTTGCTGGCGACTTGACACGCCTGGGGGATGGTTTGCCCCGATATCATGTGTTCGGGTTCGGTGGTAAGGGGGTAGCGCTCAGCGCTACCTTGGGACCACAGAACTTGGTGGACTGTGTCCAATACGGCGCCAAGTCTTACTAGCAGGTCTGCGCCCACAAAGAACGGGGGATGGAGTCGAGGGACCACACTGATCAGGTGTGTCACCTGTTTACCTCCAATCCGTACGTGGAGGGCACACACACCGATGGCTTTGAGCATCGTTTGTGGTAGTTCAGCTGACAGAAGCCGGTGGCTTCTCTGAACGAAGACTGGCGGTGGATTTTGTTGGCAGAGCGTGTTGAACACGTCTTGGCAGAGCGTGTTGAACACGTCTTGGCTGACAGCTGATTTTTCAGACCAGAGTGCTAGGAGAGCCTCTGGATTCATAATGCCATTGAGGTGTACGCCTCCAGTCAAGCGGGGGCCGTACAATGCTGACGTTGGGTCTTCCAACGAGCAAAGGAAAGACTGGTGATCACGGGGCAAGCTCTCATGGTTCAGCTGCGACGGTGCTAGGTCCGCATGCGGAGCGGGCTGAGCCGACTCAGGGGGAGTCTCTGGCAGGCACAGGGGCGTCGGCAACTCGTTTTCATGAATGACGGCGACTTGTCCGTCTGGAACTGACGTGTCACCAGTAAGGTTCAGGGGCCTAGGTGTGTCTACTTGTGCCCAAATGTGTCCCTGATGACAGTCAATGAGCGGGGCCAATCGGTCCAAGAGGTCCTGGCCAAGGAGTAAGGGTTCGGTGTCTAGGATGCAGACATGGATGGGATGCTTGATAGTCATTCCCTGAAAGGCGATGTCAACCCAGACACGTTTGGTGATGGGCGACTTATCTTGGGTGTAGCTGGTGATGCTAACCGCGCAAGTTTCGCTTTGCAGCATCGTGCCAATGGAATGCATAGTTCCAGCAACCATCAAGAAGGTGGCGGTACACATGAGGCTGATTTCTGACCCGGAATCGAGTAGAGCAAGAGTGTTATGGCCTCCCAGTGTGACTGAGATGTATATACGACGGGCCCTGCCTTTGCGGACAAGGTCACCCAAGAAGGTCATGGGACGGGGAGGTGCGAAGTCGGGAGTGGCCGTTCCCGGGGGTGTGCTGATGTCTCTCCCCCAACCTACAAAGTAGACTTTGGCGGCAGAGGAAGAAGTCTCTAGGCTTAGTCCGGCGGGCGGCAAGTTGGGATTGGGTTTCCCTGGCGGGGTTGGTGGTTTCCCCGGCTGCTTGACTGCCTCTTGCACATACTTACGGATTAGGCTCTCCAGCTCAGGCTTGTCAGCTTCCCTTGCAGGGAGGCTGCGAGCCTGTCCGTTGTACCTACCTGGTTGTGGAGGGTTGCGTTGGTCCTCCGACCGCCATGGTCGTTGGTTTCTCAAGGGTGGCCGAGAGTCTCTGGACTGTTGGATGCCCAGGACTCTGGCAGTGTCTTCATGCTTCTTCATAGGCCTCAAACGCCTGAAGTAATCTCTCGGGCCCGCTAGCCTTCCTTGAGAGATTGCAAGAGCGCCGATGGTGGCAGAAGCTGGGTCGGGGTACAGGGAGTACTCCGCCCGGAGAGCCAGACAGAGGCTCGAGTAGCGGTCGCGGATACCTGGCTGGAGTGTTTCCATGAAAACATGGACGCCTCTGGCCGTGGTTTTCCAGCTTAGCTTTAGCTTTTCGCGCGATGAGGGGCGCGAGATGTCAAGGAGGCAGCGGTCGATCTCCCATG
Source organism: Ophthalmolycus amberensis (assembly GCA_024529925.1). Lineage (NCBI taxonomy): Eukaryota > Metazoa > Chordata > Actinopteri > Perciformes > Zoarcidae > Ophthalmolycus > Ophthalmolycus amberensis. The sequence continues at coordinate 307,147 of JAFEUB010001542.1, read as the reverse complement.
GATAGTCGTCGATGCTCGACTCTCTGCTACCGGGATCAAAACGTTCTACATCTTTGGTAAGAGATTCAATCTGCCGGGTACGCAGGCCCTGCGCGCCGATGGGGCCTGGGCCGTCCGAGTCTCTTAATTCACCGCGAGGGGAATCAGGGCGACTATCCCCCCTCCTCGGGGGGGAGGGGGAGTGGTTTCGTCGCGACCTTGAACTAGGGGGAGGGCATTGGTCTTCCCCCCTGTTGGGTGGGGAAGCCGTTCGACTGAAATGCCGGGTGGCCCGACTCGGGCCGAATGAGGCACCACTGTCCAAGGGTTGCGAGGACCGATTGGCAGTGTAGCTGTCCAAAGTGACGTGGTGAGCGGCTAGGTTGGATGGCACAGTACTTACCTGGGTCAGGGGTGTCTGTTCCTGCGTGGTACTGTGAAGCACTTTCATTCTGTCGTTAGCCTCTAAGGTGGTGCTGAGCTCCGTGTGGATCTGCTTGAGATCCACTTGCAAGGTCTCATTTTCTACCTGAAGCGCTCGATAGTCGGTTTCTCCCTGCCTCACCTCAATCTGGATCTCACCCATTGCTCTGCGCAGCCTGTCGCCTTCCCTGCGGTGTGCGACAGCTTGCAGCTGCATCTTCTGATGGTAGGTGAGGAAGATTGATCCAATCACGTCTTGAATCATACGTTTTGGTTTACATAGATGGTTTACATACGCCATTAACTCCACTAATTGCTTCTGACACGCGTCAGTGTCGGATGTACCAAAGTACTCTCTCTCAGCTGGCGTGAGCGTGAGGAGATCGGCCACCGCATCTCGTGATACGGTGTCTTCTAGAGCTACAGCTCCAGGAGTGGAGTCTTTGTGGTCGCTCATTCTCTTTTAATAAGCGCGACTCCTAGTGGTTATTGATTCCCTACTGTTAGTAAGAAACTGTTAGCGTTTACTGTTAATGCAGGAGCACAGTGAATTGCCTAGTTCTGTGACTTACAAATTTCTACTGTACTACTCTGATATCACTACTGCTTGGCAACCAAAGGTACAAAATGCTAACGTGGCTTAGCGCTTTTGGCCTATGACAGCTGTGTATAACTTCTTTGAGGGATTTAAGAAAACAAAGTATTGGTATTACAAATAAACGATCAAACCTACTACACAGCTGATTGTTAGTTTAGGAAATGAAACGAGTAATTGAACCTGAAAGGAAACGAAATAAGAATTTCAGAAAAATTTAAATTCAATTAAAATTAAGATTAAAATCAAAATTAAAGTCAAAAATTAAATTACAATAAGGAAAAATTTTGAATATCAAAGGTCTACCTATTCTGGAAAATAAGTTTCAGAAATTTGGATCATTCAAAAGCAGAAAAAAAATAATTTTTCGAAAAAAATTAAATTTTGGAAAATTAATTATTCAAAAATAATTATGGATTATTATGCATATATACTGTAATAAGACTGGAATAACGTGGCCTCACACGGGGCACCAATATGTTGGGAACGTAGAGGGGCATGTTTGGGTTATCAGCATTTAAGAAACTGAATTCTTGACATCAATAGAATTATTAATGTAAGTAACAATTATTAATGATTATTAATAACAACGGGGCACCACCCTGTAAACAGGGACTAATAACCAAACGATAAACTAAGTCTCATAATTAGTGGCCACTCGTAATGTCAATAGTCGTGTGCGACTATTCATTCGAGGTGACAGTGAAGGTTTAAGTTCGTACACAGACCACTACATCCAAACCTTATTACACAAATATGCACAAGTAATCACAAACGACTGCTCTTTAAAATATAACAGAATTTATTAAATCGAAATAATAAGTGATCAGATCAATTAATATCACAACCAACAACGCTATCATACAATTTTATATGCCTAACCTAACAAATGAGTAAAATGGGTGATGATGTATGTAATACAAGTATGTGTGTGTGTGTGTATGGGTCTGTGTATGTAAAGGAAGGGGGGCTTAAAAGCTACCGCTAAAAACTACAAAGATGGCGGCGTCGAGTGACGCAGACAAAAAGGGGAAAAGCCTTAAAGCGCTATAGCTAAAACCTACCACCAGATGGCGTAGTCGAGTGACTTAGACAAAATGGCGGTGGGGGGGAAAAGGGGGGTCTTACAGAGCTATAGTTAAAACCTACCACCAGATGGCGTAGTCGAGTGACTTAGACAAAATGGCGGTGGGGGGGGTCGGCTGTATGTGATCACGTGTGACGGCGCACACGTGAGTTAGAACAATAGGTGAGCGTTTTCACCCACAATCCGGAGCTCTATGTGTGTGTAGATTACGGAAACCAAGAGGAATAAAAGGCAGAGAGAGAGGAATCAGAGTTTCTGCGTGCGGTGTCGCGTCGTAGTGGAAGTGAGGGTCGCCGAGCGTCTCTTACACAAGCTGCCGTTTGTCGCGTCGCGAACTAACGACACTTGTGCTCGATAGTGGCGGTTCCACACTCCACTCACAGAATTGATTCAAGGAAAGAGCCAGAACAAATGAAAATCAAAGAAATCCCAAAGAGCAAACAATCAAACAGGAAACGCACAATGGGACGGGCTTCTGAGCTCCGTCGACGATTGCGCAATCTCTCAGCAACGAAAACAATGACTTTAACACGACAAAAACACGGGAATAATAACATATAAATGAATGGCCTGAATTAAACTTAAGTTCATTTAAGCTAAACTACGCCCAGACACCGAGACCCTTACTCTGAGATGCGTTTTGACAACGTTGTCGAGTGGTGGTCGATGAATGGTTTTCTTCCTCCCGGAAGAAAAAGAAAAGCGTCTGATTCGGCGTCGCTGATGAGCGGCTAGTGAGCGGCTAATGAGCGGCTAGTCAGAGCGGCTGGTTAGCGGCTGCTGGTTCGACCGTCCTCGCTGCAGAGAGGAGGGCCTGTGGTTTCCAACGTCGGCTAAGACACGTGTCGTCCGTAGTCTAGCGGTAATGGTCGGTGGAGGAAGATGTTTTGGTCTTCCTTGCCCCGTCGTGTACACGGAGGTGGGACGCGGCTGCGTCAGGATGCGCTTCTCGCGGGCTCGAGGCCTTAAACTCAGAATAGACGTGGTCGGGTTTCGGCCAGCGAAAAGGGACACGTGCGTGCTGAGATGAGGGGGAGGGGGTTGATCGATCGGGTCCTCTGTGAATCTTCTTGGAGACCGGACGGAGTCCAGAGCGAAGAGAGCGATATTTCGCTGCGTTGGCGCTTATAAGCGGGTCTCTGCGCACAGCGGGAGACGGCTTGTCGGCCAATGAAAGGTCCGGCTGACCGGTGGCCGAAGGCGGGGTCATCTTAAAGGGGCAAGGATCACAGTCGGAGGTCAGACTGTGGAGAGGGCAGAGCCTGTGAGGGGCTCAGCCAGCCACCAGGTGGCGCCAGACCCCAACATATATATATATATATATATATATATATATATATATATATATATATATATATATATATATATATATATATATATATATATATATATATATATATATATATATATATATATATATATATATATATATATATATATATATATATATATATATATATATATATATAGTATTTTTTTTTTTTTTTCAAACGTATTCGGTTCGTCATGCGTACCGAACCGTGAGCCTCGTACTGAACGGTTCAATACGAATACGCGTACCGTTACACCCCTAATAATATTAGTTATATTATATATATTATATATATATATATTGTTTTAGTAACCGGTGTCTTTAATATCGCTGGTTAATCGTGTCATTAAACGTTTGTAACTTCTCTCTCTCAGTCGGGATGTCAACGATGGGGGATAAGATCCTGGACACGGCTTTATCAAAGGTGAGGCTCGCCATGATCCTCACAAATCAAAAGGTTCTTTATGAACAGGCATTATTACAGTCACTATTTAAATGACCTACAGTACATCGCAGACTGGTTACACGCGCTTATTGCTCTCCAAAACCTTCAGATTCGGTATAATATTCGTGTATAATTTAATGCTTAAATACATTTACCGGTAAATGGAAGATCCAATGTAAATCTGCTGCTTTTAAATGTCTTATTTTCAATGTAACGTATAAAAATCACTAAAGGAACGTTTTCTTCTTCTTCTTTTAAACACAGATTGGAGAGAAGAGTTTGTTCACCAAAGAGTTGGAGAATGCTCTGGAGAGGAACGAGTGAGTGTTACCGCCGGCACCGCCATTGCTTCTCCAACCGCGTCGCTGACCGGCTCACTCTGTGGAGACGTTAGCGTCGTAGCTCTCAGATACGGAGGAGGAATTCAACCCTTGTTGAACCTCAGCTCCTATAATAAAGTGTGAAGCCAAAATACAGACACGCAATAACATTCCGTCTGGTTGACAGGTTAACTGTTTTAATTAACAACAAGACTAGTTACCGAAAGTAACATCAATGCTGTCACAACAGCTGTATTAGCATAACGCTAGCTTCATGCTAATGATATCAGGGTAAGTTGAAGTTAAGCTGTAGTAGTAGTAGCAGTAGATGTAGTAGCAGTAGATGTAGTAGTAGTAGATGTAGTAGCAGTAGATGTAGTAGTAGTAGTAGTAACAGTAGTAGATGTAGTAGCAGTAGATGTAGTAGTAGTAGATGTAGTAGCAGTAGATGTAGTAGTAGTAGTAGTAACAGTAGTAGATGTAGTAGCAGTAGTAGTAGTAGTAACAGTAGTAGATTTAGTAGCTGTAGATTTAGATGTAGTAGCAGTAGTAGATGTAGTAGCAGTAGATGTAGATGTAGTAGTAGTAGTAGTAGTAGTAGTAGTAGCTGCTGTAGCAGTAGTAGCAGTAGTAGTAGTAGTAGATGTAGTAGTAGCTGTAGATTTAGATGTAGTAGCAGTAGATGCAGTAGTAGTAGTAACAGTAGTAGATGTAGTAGCTGTAGATTTAGATGTAGATGTAGTAGCAGTAGTAGTAGTAGCAGTAGATGTAGTAGTAGTAACAGTAGTAGATGTAGTAGTAGTAACAGTAGTAGATGTAGTAGTAGTAACAGTAGTAGATGTAGTAGTAGTAACAGTAGTAGATGTAGTAGCAGTAGATGTAGTAGTAGTAGTAGATGTAGTAGCTGTAGTAGTAATAGTAGATGTAGTAACTAGTAGATGTAGTAGATCTAGTAGTAGTAGTAGTAGCTGTAGTAGTAATAGTAGTAGTAGCAGTAGTAGTAGTAACAGTAGATGTAGATGTAGTAGTAGTAGTAACAGTAGTAGATGTAGTAGCAGTAGATGTAGTAGTAACAGTAGTAGATGTAGTAGTAGTAACAGTAGTAGATGTAGTAGCAGTAGATGTAGTAGTAACAGTAGTAGTAGTAGTAGTAGATGTAGTAGCTGTAGTAGTAATAGTAGATGTAGTAACTAGTAGATGTAGTAGATGTGGTAGTAGTAGTAGTAGCTGTAGTAGTAATAGTAGTAGTAGCAGTAGTAGTAGTAACAGTAGATGTAGATGTAGTAGTAGTAGTAACAGTAGTAGATGTAGTAGCAGTAGATGTAGTAGTAACAGTAGTAGATGTAGTAGTAGTAACAGTAGTAGATGTAGTAGCAGTAGATGTAGTAGTAACAGTAGTAGTAGTAGTAGATGTAGTAGTAGATGTAGTAGCTGTAGTAGTAATAGTAGATGTAGTAACTAGTAGATGTAGTAGATGTAGTAGTAGTAGTAGTAGCTGTAGTAGTAATAGTAGTAGCAGTAGTAGTAGTAACAGTAGATGTAGATGTAGTAGTAGTAGTAACAGTAGTAGATGTAGTAGCAGTAGATGTAGTAGTAACAGTAGTAGATGTAGTAGTAGTAGATGTAGTAGTAATAGTAGTAGTAGTAACAGTAGTAGATGTAGTAGTAGCAGTAGTAGTAGTAACAGTAGATGTAGTAGTAGTAGTAACAGTAGTAGATGTAGTAGTAGTAGTAGTAGTAACAGTAGTAGTAGTAGTAGTAGTAGTAGATGTAGTAGTAGTAGCTGTAGTAGCAGTAGTAATAATAGTAATAAAATAATAGTAATAATAGTAGTAGTAAAGGGAGACAAAAGAGTTAAAGCTTTTCTATGTTAGAAAGAAACCCGAGCTTTGAATGAAACCCAGTGATGAGCGTGTTAGAAACCCAGTGATGAGCGTGTTAGAAACCCAGTGATGAGCGTGTTAGAAACCCAGTGACGTGTGTTCGAGTCATTTCATCTCTTCATCACAGCGTCCTCTGTGTGCTGCTCATCCCTTTGATGCACAGCCTCAGAAGTAGCAGCTGGCTCCACGATGTTAAACATGCACGAGAAATGGAGGCAGCATGTACTGTGTACAGAATACTGTGTACTGTGTCCTCTCTACTGTGTACTGTGTACTCTCTACTGTGTACTGAGTACTGTGTACTGTGTTCCTCTGCGTCCCACAGGGTCGATCTGGTCGTCCACTCTCTGAAGGACCTTCCCACCACGCTGCCTTCAGGATTCACCATCGGGGCCGTGTTGAAGTAGGTGCTGCTCTCACAAGTAGTGCGTCTGTATGAACGCACACTGTATCATGTAGTCGTGTACTTTAATAATTGTACGATAGTGGAGCTGGAACAGTTCCACTATGAGTCAGAACAAGTCTGATATTCCTTAAGTGTATCCTGCAGGTCATTCTAGTATCTAAGATAAGATAGACGTTTGTTATTCTTGTTTCACTAAAGATTACAACAGAAGAATAAGAACAAACAATAGAATACAAATATGAACAATAGAATAACAATTATTAAGTGTAAAATCAATGATCCTATTACAGTACGAGAAAAGTAAATAAATTAAGTTTACATTTCAACTAAAATAGAAAAAGTAAAATACAACAAAGATGACGGACAAGAGTAAAAATACATAAGAAGTGATATTAACACCACCGCTTAATGGAGACTAAAATATAAACAGTAATATAGAGCATTATATGGAGAGATGCTGTATTACACATGTATTACACATGTATTATAGAAGTTTATTACTCCAGAAAGAAGATTCTTGTGCCAACAAAGAAGAACAATAAAGTACAAATATGAACAATAGAATAACACTGTAAAATAGAATATAGTAAAACAGAGTCAATATAAAAGATAAAGTGAAAACAATAAAATAAAGTTTTAAAAACAAAATTAAGTTGTGGTTTGTTGTGATTTTCATTGGAGCAGCTAAAAGCAGTGCTTTGCTTCCTGTCTGCTTCTAGAAGAGAGAACCCCCATGATGCAGCGGTGTTGCACCCCAAACATGAGGGCAAGACTCTGGAGACTCTGCCAGAAAACAGGTAGAAGCCAACGAGTCGTGTTTTGTGTTTCCCACTCATTTAAAATAACTATTGAACTATTAGCTGTAACCATCACGTCTTCCCTCTTGTTAGTGTGATCGGCACCAGTTCACTTCGCCGCGCTGCTCAGCTGAAGAAGAGATTCCCCCACCTGGTGTTCAAAGATATCGTATCCTTTCAGGAAGCGATGTTGATGTTGTCAATTATTTTATTTCTTTTAAACATACAAAAAAAACAGGAATAAGTCAAAGCTTCATGTGTTAAAGCTGCATTCTCTCTAGTGTCCACCAGGGGGCGACTCCTCTGGTTGTATAGAAGTCTATGAGAAAATGACTCTACTTCTCTCTTGATGTATTACCTCAGTAAACATTGTAAACATGAGTTTATGGTCTCAATCTCTAGTTTCAAGTCTTCTTCAATACAGCATGATGTTCATTTAGTACATTATGGTCCATTTAGAGTCAAACAGACCATAAAGCAGGGGATGCTTTAGGGCGGGGCTACACAGTGATTGACAGGTCTCTACCAGAGACGTATACGGCGTCTCTACGTCACTCCTCAGTCCAGATATGCTCACTTCCTGTTCAAGCATCACTGGAGGGGCTAACAAGCTGCGAGGGAAACTGGGAGCTTGTAGAACCTGTAGATATCTAAAAGAAGACTATTTGGGATTCTAGATTTGTCTGAAATCTATTGGAAAGAAGATCAATTATTTAGATTTCACTGCTCAACAAGCTGCATGTGTGTGAGTGAAACCAGGATGGATATTTGTTTTTCCTGAGCTGTCGTCTCTAGCGAGGGAACCTGAACACGCGTCTGAAGAAGCTGGACGAGAAGGACGACTTTGCTGCCATCGTCCTGGCCGCTGCCGGGCTCCGGAGGATGGGCTGGGACAACCGGATCAGCCAGGTAAAACACCACCACCACACCACCACCTGAAGTCCTCAAATCTGTGACGTCTTGTCTTCTAACAGTCAAACCGGTTGTTTCCACCTCTAGATCCTCGGGCCTGAAGACTGTATGTACGCCGTTGGACAGGTAAGAAGGGACAAATATGACCAAGAGAAGGCTCAACGACAGCTGATAACACAACACGCTGTATTTATATTGAAATGTGTGTGTTCTGTCAGGGGGCTCTGGCGGTGGAGGTTCGGTCCAGAGATGCCGACATCCTGGAGATGGTGTCAGTCCTCCACGACCCAGAAACAGTGCTGCGCTGCATAGCTGAGAGAGCTTTCCTCAGACACCTGGTACACACACACACACACACACACACACACGCACACACGCTCTTTGACTTATTGTGTGAACATGTAAATCCTCATGTATTGAATTGATCGTTTGCAGGAGGGTGGGTGCAGCGTTCCGGTCGCCGTCCACACCGAACTGAAGAACTCCCAGGTAGCTGCAAAAACACACACACACACACACACACACACACACACACACACACACACACGACCATTTGCTAAGCTCCGCCCCCATCTAGTTATTGCTGCTGCGCGATATCTCAGGAACACCTGGTAGGAACAAACGTCCACCTGGCGTCGAGATCAAACTGATTAGATTTGCTAATTAAATTTGAAAATTTCACACATGTCTAATAGTATAAAATGATGACAACCTCCAGTTCAGTAAAGTGAAGTCAAAGATTCATGTGTTAAAGCTGCGTTCTCTCTAGTGTCCACCAGGGGGCGACTCCTCTGGTTGTATAGAAGTCTGTGAGAAAATGACTCTACTTCTCTCTTGATTTATTACCTCAGTAAACATTGTAAACATGAGTTTATGGTCTCAATCTCTAGTTTCAAGTCTTCTTCAATACAGCATGATGTTCATTTAGTACATTATGGTCCATTTAGAGTCAAACAGACCATAAAGCAGGGGATGCTTGAGGGCGGGGTTACACGGTGATTGACAGGTCTCTACCAGAGACGTACACGGCGTCTCTACGTCGCTCCTCCTCAGTCCAGATAGTGTAGCTGTTGGACAGGCTGTTCTAACACAATCCCGGTTTGGATGCTACGATAGAAAAGCATCCCTAGAAGAGCAACACAGAGGTTAGAATGAAGATTGACTGACGGTCATTCGTTGTTCCAGCTCTACCTGACGGGGGCGGTGTTCAGCCTGGACGGGTCCGACAGTCTGAAGGAAACCATGCAGACGAGCGTCGCCGCTGACGGCAAGGTAACAACTGAGTGAGCAGTGTGTCGGTCACATCGATGACCATTGCCATTCATTTATTTATTTAATTTTTAATTTATTACTTTTTCTTGTAATTTTTTCTTTTTTTTCCAAGACAAAAGATATTAGATTAACGGAACAGGACAACAGGAGCGCTGAATACAGGCCACTTAACATTTAGTCAGTAATGGTTGTACACAGAGGTATTCACACACGTATTTTGTGATTTATACGTCACATTATGTGTAAATGTAAACAAAATCCATATATATATATATATAAATATATTTCTGATGCACACATATTTCTTGTTTTTAATACGTGTATTCAAAATCCACAAATATATGTAATAGGATTTAAATTTTTATCAAGATATTTGATAGTTTGTTGTTTTTATTATTTTTTCATTGCAGGCTTGATCCCCTTTAAACCTATTTATTGAGGGTTTGATAATTGGTTGAATCTGTCACCGGTGACCCCGGTGCTCCACAGGGAACCGTCACAGTGCCCCTACAGTTCCCACCATCATGTACTGCGTTTACTTCATATTGACGTGTGTTTTTGTGCACAAACAGAGCTCCGACGCGGTGGACGAGCGGGTCCAGCGAGTCGGCGTCACGGCCAGTAAGATCTCGGGTGAAGCCCAGGACGCAGCCGAGCGGCTGGGGGTCGACCTGGCAAACCTACTGCTGAGGAAAGGAGCCAAGGAGATCCTGACGGTGGCCCGGCAGCTCAACGACGCCAGATAATCACCGACCGGGTCCTCGAGGGCCGCCGGTCTCAGCCTTGTGTCCAGTAAAGCCTTTTTTTATGTTAGTTTTTGACATTATGTGGAGAAGAGTAATGGCGATAGATAAAGAGATTTTAAACACTACTTGGACCAAAGTTGTGTGCTGCCGTCATCAGTCTGATGCACTGGTGGACTTGGTTCCAGTCTGTTCTTCTTAGTACCTCATGGAACCAGCTCCATGTGGAGACCACTTTACTGGGACTATCAGTGAGAAACACAACGTGGCCTTCAGACATCCTCCAGCACAGTCTCACGTCAACAGTTTGTTAAACAGTCACACAATAAAATCTATTGGTTTTGTGTACAGGAACATGAAATGTCCCTTCTCTTCTTTTCATGTCCCTCAGAACGGCTTTGTTTTTTGGGACGACATTCAAAACAAAACCACCAACAGTTAGGTTGAGCCAACAAAACCACAAACAGTTAGGTTCAGGCAACAACACCACCAACAGTTAGGTTGAGCCAACAAAACCACCAACAGTTAGGTTGAGCCAACAAAAACCACCAACAGTTGGGTTCAGGCAACAACACCACCAACAGTTAGGTTGAGCCAACAAAAACCACCAACAGTTGGGTTCAGGCAACAACACCACCAACAGTTAGGTTGAGCCAACAAAACCACCAACAGTTAGGTTGAGCCAACAAAACCACCAACAGTTAGGTTGAGCCAACAAAACCACCAACAGTTAGGTTGAGCCAACAAAACCACCAACAGTTAGGTTGAGCCAACAAAACCACCAACAGTTAGGTTGAGCCAACAAAACCACCAACAGTTAGGTTGAGCCAACAAAACCACCAACAGTTAGGTTGAGCCAACAAAACCACCAACAGTTAGGTTGAGCAACAAAAACCACCAACAGTTATATAATTACATTTAGGAAAACCACGACCATAAAACCACGACGTGGTGTCAAACACCGGTCTTCTAGTTAAAGTCCTGTCTGTTGGATCCATCTCCCCTCTCGTCCACTAATAATGATCTCTTTGGATATTATACATTACTTCACTGTTGCTTAGTTAGTGGATGTATTTCATTTTTGTCTCCATCACCAATAAGGATTAACTGACTTTATTTTTGTGCCGAGCGACACGAAAAAGACAATCCGAGTCCCTGTACACAAAACCAATAGATTGTATTTCGTGACTGTTACTGGTCTGTGTCATCAGCTCTTAAAGATCAATCTCTGGCTGATATCCTCATGGGGGGGGGGGGGGGGGGGGGGGGGTTCTGTCTCTTTGAAAGCATTTGAGTGTTGGCATAATAAACGGGATGCAGCTAATCCTGCATTTTAAATAGTTCCTCCCATAACAACGATGTTTGCGTCATTGTTAACCCAGACTGAGACGTCTGATGGTACCAAAGAGGAGTTCTGCTATCATGTGTGCACATGTCGTGGTTCTGAGCGGTGAAACGGGCCTCAGCAGTGAAATCTAAATATAAATGTTTATTCAGTCACAAGGTCTTGATCAGACCATAAAGCATGAATCTCAGACCGAGTCGTGTTTTATCTCGCTGGGCTCCTTCAAAATAAAAGTCCCTTCTCTACAAAGCTTTACTTCCTCATTTGGCTCGTGTTGAATGCAACACTTCCAGCGGAAGAGGTTTACTGTTTTCAAGAGTATGCTGGCTAACTCTTACAGAGAGAAGGAAAGTATTTCATATTTCCTCCATGAAGAGAATGTAGGGGGGCGTGTCCCAGTACGGGACTGGAGAAGACATGTTTGGATGGTTTGAAGTAGGATTATGAGGTACTTCAGAACACTGTATATTCATCTCTTTACCTTTCTGACGGGGAACTGAAGCTGTTACCTATGATCTCTTCAAACACACCAGACTATTGACAAAAACGAACTTCAGCAATTCCTGCATAGCTTTCAGTTTTCTGCTCAGATTTTAAACTTGCAGCACGTTGAGCTACAAACCTCTTAACTGGAAACATCAGATTATTTCTTTTGTTTTACGTATCGCCGCACTCATTAAAGTCTCGTTCAACAAACAAGACAAAACAAATTAAAAACCGTATCTCGTAATTCTGGCTTCTGTATCTGATAATTATATCATCGTTTTCTTGTAATTTCTAGATAGACTTATCTTATTTTGATTTCATATAACATTCATATCTCCTATTTATGGCATCCTGTATCCTGTAATAATGAGATATTCAATTCAATTCATTTTTGTATAGCCCAAAATCACAAATTACAAATTTGCCTCAGAGGGCTTTACAATATGTACACATTTGACATCCTCTTGTCCCGGAACCCTCACATCAGAACAGGAAAAACTCCCCAAAAAACCCCTTTAACGGGGAGGAAAGAGGAAGAAACCTGTGGGAGAGCAATAGAGGAGGGATCCCTCTCCCAGGATATGAATCTAGTTATGGTATAAATCTCATAAGACCTTTCTTTTCGTAGTCGTTTCTTTAATACTTTTGAGATATGGATGTCCCAATTATGAGATGCTAAAGTCATAATTAAAAAATGCATAAGTCATAATCATGTGACTATACTTCAGTGGATGCAAATCTTTAGTTTTTATGAAATTAAAGAAATAAATGAAAAACATTTGCTGTAACGTTGTCATGCAAGATGCTGTACTCATCACTCATCTCATGGATGTTATTGCTGCCTTACATGAAACGATGCCTGTTTTTTCTTCCACCATATTGTATTATTTTATAGGTCTTTATTGTACATTAAACCTCCTGAGACAATGTGAGGCAGCGTTCGCCATATTTGTTTGTCTGCTTCAATGACTATGAATTAACGTAGTTAATGTGTCTGATTCTTTATCAAATTACTCATCAATCACCAACAAAATATTCACGTCTTTGTTTTCCCTCAAATTCATCACTAGTCATCAGGATCCATCATCTAGGAAGCATGAATGTCCATAAACTGTGATGATAACCCATTCATTCATTTTGAGATATGTCACCTAAAATAATGGATCCTCGTACGACGCTGAGTATTAAATATTACGAAAAGTTACTCGTTTTTTTCTGCGTTTTCCTCTGAAAGTCCAGCAACACGAGTCAATTTAAACGTTTTAAAGTTCAGACAACTAAACTACTTAGTGAGGTTTAGACAAACTAGTTAGGTTCAGACAACTAAACTTAGTGAGGTTTAGACAAACTAGTTCGGTTCAGACAACTAAACTACATAGTGAGGTTTAGACAAACTAGTTAGGTTCAGACAACTAAACTACATAGTGAGGTTTAGACAAACTAGTTAGGTTCAGACAACTAAACTACATAGTGAGGTTTAGACAAACTAGTTTGCTTTAGAGAAATGATCTTCGGTTGAGTTAAATACCTACAAAGTGAAATACCTACTGAAGTACGCAAGTTACGTGACAAATAAATCGTTGGCTTCTCGTTTGACACGAGGAACGATCAGCAGTCTCCTGGGGGAACGATCCCTCTGTGTTTTCATTCATGAGATACTTCCAGGTGAAGGGAATATTACTGAACAGTTCAAGACCTACTTTAAAGCCAATTCAAAGGCTAACTCTTAGTCAACTTTTGAATTTTCAGTTCTTTCTAAATGTCTTACTTTCTTACTGAGGTAAATGTTCGATAAGACTTAGGCGTACTAAAGCAATGGTGGGGCTTCTCCCACCCTTGTGCATTTTTATATTGTGCAACTAAACTAAACTTGATGGTGAATGGACAGTTGTGACCTGCAGATGGCACTAAAAAGGAAAGTTGCACGGTGTCGCCAAAGTCAGTAGGATGCATCCTCTTGGGACCATGAATGGTGATTTCCTGATTTGTTCCGTTTTGTTGTTTAAAGATATAAAAGTGTGACAAAAGAAGAACACGAGGCTCAAGTGTTCACAGCTTTGGAGTTTGTCCAGTTTAACCTCAGAGTTTCTGTTCGCTTCACTGAATACGGAAGTTAAATAATAAAGAATAAGATTGACAACCATTTTCCTGACAGAATATTCATCGGTACACATTTTAAAAGTCATCAAGCATCACATGAGAAGGTCCCAAAATAAGTGAGTTCTGTTTGGTGACTGAAGGGAAACAGAAGATCCTCAGATTCATCTAAACACGACGTCATTTGGAAGTTTAATACTTCATGAATCACAGTTTCATCTCATTTCTGAGTCTCCAGCTATTAAAATAAAGCAGCTCACTCTACCACACCGCTTCCTCCCGGTCCTCAGAGACCTGAAGGGTCCTCATGACTGAAGCAAAGAGTCCTTCCTGATCCAGCAGACGGGTCCACACAGGTGTAACTGATGAAGATGATTGTGGTTCTGTTGAGTCAGCGTGCACGTGCAGGCTCATAATCAGTGTTATTGATCACACCTGTGTTTCAACATGGCCACTAATCAGTTTATCGACAGCACAAATCCTCAGAAGGACTTCAGTCAGAGATCATTTTATGATGGTTGTGTTAAACATCAGTGAAGTGAATCAGTAGATGAAGAACGTTGACTCACTCAAAGGTGCAGAATAAATCCACAGCGGAGACGGTCCAGGTGGAGAAAGCTTTGCTTGGATTTAGTTCAGATTTGCACAAATACAGATCTGCAGGATGACGTGTGTCTGTAGTCCAACAGGAAGTCATCACCACTGGTTCCCTCCACAAACAGCCAATCAGATTCTCCCATTTGATTCTGGATTATTACAGAAAATAAACAATCGTTTCTGATTCTTACACATTTAGTTCATCAAGATCATCTTCACCAATGAACTCCACTTTAACGATGTTTGAAGCGTGAAGTACAAAGCTACCGTTAGTCCATAAAGGAACCACGACGCTCTTTGATGTCGTTCTCTTGGGTTTTGGTCGCCATCTTTATTCTTTCAGAACAAGAGGCGAAACAGAGGGCGGCGCTAAAGACGACCTGAGGACATTTTAACTTTTCTTCAAAGTGATTGATAAACACACGGTCATTTTGTAGGTGATGTAAAAGCAGATTAATGCTCCGATGATATTCATCACATTCACTGTATTTCCTGTTTACGTCTCTTTCAAAGTGTGTAATCAGAAGAAGCAGCTCCTCCTCCTGCTAGCTAGCGTGCTGCTGCTGCTAGCTAGCGTGCTGCTGCTCCTGCTAGCATTCTGCTGCTGCTCCTGCTAGCATTCTGCTGCTGCTCCTGCTAGCATGCTGCTGCTAGCTAGCGTGCTGCTGCTCCTGTTAGCATTCTGCTGCTGCTAGCTAGCATGCTGCTGTGAAACGCAGTAATAAACTGAAGCAGTTCATCTGGAAACACTCACAACAGGAAACTAACAGAAGGACGCAGATCTTTATGGTATTTGTACTCTTTTACAGTTTTTGCAGCGTATTTCAAACCAAACGGATAAATAGAAACGTGATGTTATTTATCACTGTGGAGAAGAAACAAATGAACGCCGGCATGTTACTCTTTACCTCCCGAGTCCTTTGAATATTCAAAATATGAAAATATTGGAGCTGTTTTAACTCAATTCTTCACAAACACAACAGAAGATTCATTCAAACATAAACACGTACATGAACAACAGACGCACTTCATCTTCAATTAAGAATCAACAGATTCAAGAACAAGTTACTTTAAGTTCACGTCTGGAACCATTTAATGAAACGTTGAGACGATAAACAAAGACGACACCAACAACACGGATTATTCCTCTGAGTCTCTTTTGTTTTCATGTTTCATAAACTTGTGCCGCTCCGACATTTAATTAATTTTTATGTCGACGCAATCGCACAATAAAAATGTGCCAGATGAGCGTCCATAATAAATACCTTTAAATATCTATTTTGTGTCGTTACCCTCTTAATGAACCGCTGAACGGAAGGAGTGACAGTTTCCCATTTTAATAAACACAAAGTACTTTGAGCCTGTTGGCACCAGGGTCCCTTAAGAAAACCTGTTACTGCAGCAGGTCTGACAGTCTGCTCCTCTCAGTCCTGGTTCTGGTTCTCCCGGGCCTCCCTTCCCTCCAGCGGGTCCAGCAAAATACGTCCTGGGTCTCCAGCAGATTGGTGTCGGATCCCAGAGAGGAGAAGCTCTGCTCCTGGAGGAGGAGGAGGAGGAGGAGGAGGAGGAGGAGGACGCTGCTGCTGCCAGGATCCGGGTCTGTCCACGGTGGTCCGGTCTCTGCTGGAGGATCTGGGTCTGTCCACGGTGGTCCGGTCTCTGCTGGAGGATCTGGGTCTCCACGGTGGACCGGTCTCTGCTGGAGGATCTGGGTCTCCACGGTGGACCGGTCTCTGCTGGAGGATCTGGGTCTGTCCACGGTGGTCCGGTCTCTGCTGGAGGATCTGGGTCTGTCCACGGTGGTCCGGTCTCTGCTGGAGGATCTGGGTCTCCACGGTGGACCGGTCTCTGCTGGAGGATCTGGGTCTGTCCACGGTGGACCGGTCTCTGCTGGAGGATCTGGGTCTGTCCACGGTGGACCGGTTTCTGCTGGAGTCTGAGCTGAAGGAGGTTCTGGTGAACCTGCATGAGTTCATCTGGTTTCACCAGAATCCGATCCGGTGGCTCCGATGATGAGCAGTAATGTGGTTTTAAGAGGTCGTGGTCCTTTGTTCTGGAACTGAATCCTCTTCTGCAGGAACACGATGATGGAAGATCTTTCTGAGGACCATTAAAAGCTGACGTGAACGCTATCGGAGAACGGAATCAAAGTTTGAAACACATCTTTAAAAAACACCTGATGTCACAGACAGGACACATGAACTCCCCCTGAAAGACCCCAACATGTTCCCCAGAGTCCAAGACCAAGTTCAAAACATGCAGCTCAAGTTTCTGTTTACATCTCCTTCTCCTCCTCCTCCTCCTCCTCCTCCTCCTCCTCCTTCTGCAGCTACGAGTGCGTTCATCAGGAGACTTCACTTTGTTTCCAACAACAATAAAACGAATCTGTTGTTAATGCACCTGAGATAACGAGCATACATTCTTGCATGCTTGTTCATATTTTTAACATCTGGAAGAAATGTTCATGAATAAATAAAAACACACCTGGAAGACGTCCTCTTAGTTTCTTCTTTAAACCTGATTATTTACAGCTACTCTGAACCTCTGAAGACATGAAACGAACAAGGTGCTGGAAGCAGAAGCAGGAGCTGCTGGATGATTGTCCATGTTGCAGTTTGTGCTGTTTACATCTAACAGGCAGAAGACGGAGACATCGTGAGTCAATGACCACATGGTGACGGTAGCATCTTGAAGACTTGCTATGCTTGTGAGGACAACGCTGCAGAGATCTGTGCAGGAGAGCAGCTCTGATGTGATGATGTGTACTCATGGAACGGAGTGAGCTCAGTGTGAACTGTTCCAGCTGTTGGGCTGCATGTGATGGTCCAGCTGTTGGGGCTGCATGTGAGGGTCCAGCTGTTGGGCTGCATGTGATGGTCCAGCTGTTGGGCTGCATGTGATGGTCCAGCTGTTGGGGCTGCATGTGATGGTCCAGCTGTTGGGCTGCATGTGATGGTCCAGCTGTTGGGCTGCATGTGATGGTCCAGCTGTTGGGCTGCATGTGATGGTCCAGCTGTTGGGCTGCGTGTGATGGTCCAGCTGTTGGGGCTGCGTGTGATGGTCCAAGCTGGTTGGGCTGCGTGTGATGGTCCAGCTGTTGGGCTGCGTGTGATGGTCCAGCTGTTGGGCTGCGTGTGATGGGTCCAGCTGTTGGGCTGCGTGTGATGGTCCAGCTGTTGGCTGCATGTGATGGTCCAGCTGTTGGGGCTGCGTGTGATGGTCCAGCTTGTTGGGCTGCGTGTGTGGTCCAGCTGTTGGGCTGCGTGTGATGGTCCAGCTGTTGGGCTGCGTGTGATGGTCCAGCTGTTGGGCTGCGTGTGATGGTCCAGCTGTTGGGCTGCGTGTGATGGTCCAGCTGTGGTTCATGAGCTCTCCCACACAGAGCAGCTATTACACAGACTAACTCCCTCATTCCTCCATAAGAACAATAAGGAAGCAGTGAGATTCTCTCAACCCTCAGTTCACCAACCGATCAGCAGCCGGAGCTCCTCGTCTCCCGACAGGAAGCTTCCTCAGACCGTCACTGAAAGGGTCCAGTACTTTTTGGGGGTCTCACTGGTCTGAAACTGGTCCCGGCAGCCCAGTATGTGATCAGGCTGAGCTCAGATCGTGATGTCATTCTTGCAGAAGCGTCTCCCTCCAGTCGAAGGAGTGGTTCGGTCCGTGTGTGAGGGGGAGGATGGGAGGGTCCACTAACTGCCAGACCCCCGTGTCTCCCTGCTCCTCACAGGAGCAGAAGCCCAGGTAGGGGACCTGAGGACCAGGAGGAGGGATCAGGATTCAGTTTGACAGGAAAACGTTTCACTTCTTTCCGCTATAGTTCCTTCATCAAACTGATGTGCACTGTCCCTTTAAGGCCCACTCTAACTGTTATTATTATCATCACTATATATATGTACCTCCTCACCACACGCCACATCCAGAGCAGGCTATCGGTGATATAAATCATGTCTCGTTGTAGAACTTGTATGTTCTGCACATTCGTTCATCCAGAATATTTATTTCCTACGATGAAGAAATGCTAAATTATCTTTACAAATGAAATGACTTCCTCTAGCATCCAAACATGTTCCTGAGGTGATTCTTTGGTGCTAAAGAATCACTTAAAGCACACAAACCCAGCCTCAGTGGGGGGGGGGGGGGTGTACGATGATCCATATGGATTCAGAACCGACCTTTCGGACCACTTGGATGAAGTCCGTGGCGCTCTGGGGGCCGCGGCCCTGCAGCTGCCTCGTGCACGCCTCTAAGGACGAGGCGTGGGCTACTATCAGCACGCTGTGTCCTACCGAGAGACAGGAGAGGGGAGGGAGGAGGAGGGGAGGGGAGAGGAGGGGAGAGAGGAGAGAGGAGAGAGGAGAGGAGAGAGAGGAGGGGAGAGGAGGGGAGAGAGGGAGAGAGGAGAGGAGGAGAGAGGAGAGAGGAGAGGGAGGGGAGAGGAGGGGAGAGGAGAGGAGAGAGAGGAGGGGAGAGAGGAGAGAGAAGAGGAGAGAGGAGGGGAGGGGAGAGGAGGGGAGAGGAGAGAGGAGGGGAGAGAGGAGAGAGAGAGAGGAGAGGAGGGGAGAGGAGGGGAGAGGAGAGAGGAGGGGAGAGAGGAGAGAGAGAGAGGAGGGGAGAGGAGGGGAGGGGAGAGGAGGGGAGAGGAGGGGAGGGGAGAGGAGAGAGGAGAGGAGAGAGGAGAGAGGAGGAGAGGAGAGAGGAGAGAGGAGAGGAGAGAGGAGAGAGGAGGGGAGAGAGGAGAGAGGAGGGGAGAGAGGAGAGAGAAGAGGAGAGAGGAGAGGAGGGGAGAGGAGGGGAGAGGAGAGGAGAGAGGAGAGGAGGGGAGAGGAGGGGAGGGGAGAGGAGAGAGGAGGGGAGAGAGGAGAGAGAAGAGGAGAGAGGAGAGGAGGGGAGAGGAGAGAGGAGGGGAGAGAGGAGAGAGAGAGAGGAGGGGGGAGGGGAGAGGAGAGAGGAGAGAGGAGAGGCGAGGGGAGAGAGGAGAGGAGAGGAGGGAGGAGAGGAGGGGAGAGGAGGGGAGGGGAGAGGAGAGAGGAGGGGAGAGAGGAGAAAGAAGAGGAGAGAGAGAGAGGAGGGGAGAGGAGAGGAGAGAGGAGAGAGGAGAGGGGAGGGGAGAGAGGAGAGGAGAGGAGAGAGGAGAGGAGGGGAGAGGAGGGGAGGGGAGAGGGGAGAGGAGAGAGGAGAGGAGGGGAGAGGAGGGGAGGGGAGAGGAGAGAGGAGGGGAGAGAGGAGAGAGAAGAGGAGAGAGGAGAGGAGGGGAGAGGAGAGAGGAGGGGAGAGAGGAGAGAGAGAGAGGAGGGGGGAGGGGAGAGGAGAGAGGAGAGAGGAGAGGCGAGGGGAGAGAGGAGAGGAGAGGAGGGAGGAGAGGAGGGGAGAGGAGGGGAGGGGAGAGGAGAGAGGAGGGGAGAGAGGAGAAAGAAGAGGAGAGAGAGAGAGGAGGGGAGAGGAGAGGAGAGAGGAGAGAGGAGAGGGGAGGGGAGAGAGGAGAGGAGAGAGGAGGGGAGAGGAGAGAGAAGAGGAGAGAGGAGGGGAAAGAGGAGAGGAGGGGAGAGGAGGGGAGAGGAGAGAGGAGGGGAGAGAGGAGAGAGAGAGAGGAGAGGAGAGAGGAGAGGGGAGGGGAGAGAGGAGAGGAGAGGAGGGAGGAGAGGAGGGGAGAGGAGGGGAGAGGAGAGAGGAGAGGAGGGGAGAGGAGAGAGGAGGGGAGAGAGGAGAGAGAGAGAGGAGGGGAGAGGAGAGGAGAGAGGAGAGGGGAGGGGAGAGAGGAGAGGAGAGGAGGGAGGAGAGGAGGGGAGAGGAGGGGAGGGGAGAGGAGAGAGGAGAGGAGGGGAGAGGAGAGAGGAGGGGAGAGAGAGGAGAGAGGAGAGAGGAGGGGAGAGGAGAGGAGAGAGGAGAGGGGAGGGGAGAGAGGAGAGGAGAGGAGGGAGGAGAGATGGGGAGAGGAGAGAGGAAGCAGCATCAGCAGTGGAACAATACAGGAAGAAGAAGCAGCAGCTGCTGTGAGCGTCTCTCACCTGAGTGTCTGCAGTCCGACAGGATGTCTTTGGTCACCTGGGAGCTCCGGCTCATGTAGCTCTCGTAGGGCTCGGACACCGTGAGCTTATTGAGCGGGATCAGAGGTCTGTGTGGAGGACGACACCGCGTATGATCAATACAGATGGAGGAACAGCTACAGCTGCAGCTCGTACAGTATATACACAATACACTGTACTCTATGTATTCACAACAATATCCACACATCCAGGTGCTGCAGATTAAAAGACAGAAGAGCTTTAAAAAGAGAAACAGGAAGCAGGACGGAGCAGTACTCCAATAACAACTCATACCATTTTGTCGACTCATCGATTCGTTAATTGAATTAGTTTCTCCACAAAGAATCACAAACGCACCACTTTAAACCTGGTGTTTCCCAGAGATGAGCTCATGAGGTTAATGGGAATAAATCATTTTACATGAAAAAAAACAACATAAAAACACGAAAGAAAGATTTGACTGTTTTGTTTTGATTAATTCGAAGGTTAAACTGAATACAAGTACAAAAAACAATGTTTATATATATACAGAGGAGTCGCCCCCTGGTGGACACTAGAGGGAATGCAGCTTTAACACATGAAGCTTTGGCTTCACTCTTCAGAACCGGAGGTTGTCTCTTGATGTGGACTGTCGGTACAACATTGTCTCCTGTATATTGTGAGGACAGCGTCACTGCCTCCTGACGCCCCAAGACGCTGTGATTGGTTTTAAAAACAAGTGTTTTCGTCACCTGTATGTCGTGTCCACACTGAAGTGAGCTGCAGCCAGGTCAGCAGGTGATATCCACGCCGGCAGCGAGCTCCCAGAAACCCACTTGGTCCATTCAAACAGCCCCGGTTCCACTCGCACCTTCAGCTTACCGTCCTGCTGCAGACCTGATTTACACCAACTCACATCATGAGAGCTCGAGGTAATAGTTGAATAAAATACATGAAGACATCTGGGACGTCCTCGTAGGAGACGCTCTGATACCTTTCAGGATGTTCTGTGCCGTCTGAACACATCGCAGAGATGGAGAGCAGTACACGAAGTCGATGGTTGTGTTGCTCTCCAACAAGGCCTCACCTGAAAAAACACACATTAAAGCACACACACACACACACACACACTGCTCTCCAGTCCTTCTGAGCCCAGCACACGTACCCACGAGTCGAGCCTGCGTGGATCCAAACACGGTGATGGGGGCGTCCATGTCGTAGTCCCTCTGCCCCCCCCACAGCGGCACGCTGGGAGGCATGTTGAGATTGGAGCGAACGTATCGACCTGCAGATGTTCAGCAGCTGTGAGGCGGTTCATTCACAGTAAAGCGAGAGGGGGAGGAATGTGTTCTACTCTCACCTTTACTGTCGGAGCAGAGGGAGAGCCAGTGTTTGCCGAAGACCACGTCCATCCTCTCGCCGTGCCGACACACGAAAAGAGTCCGCTTGGGCTGCCGAGAGTGACCAGCGCTGACACGCAGCACCTGCTGGAGAGAGAGAGAGACACCGGTCACTTTATGAGAGAGAGAGAGAGACAGAGAGAGAGACAGAGGGAGAGACAGAGAGAGAGAGAGAGACAGAGAGAGAGACAGAGAGAGAGACACCGGTCACTTTATGAGAGAGAGAGAGAGACAGAGACACCGGTCACTTTATGAGAGAGAGAGAGGGAGAGAGAGAGAGAGAGAGAGAGAGAGAGAGAGAGGGAGAGAGGGAGAGACAGAGAGAGAGAGAGACACCGGTCACTTTATGAGAGAGAGAGAGAGAGAGAGAGACAGAGAGAGAGAGAGACACCGGTCACTTTATGAGAGAGAGAGAGAGAGACAGAGGGAGAGACAGAGAGAGAGAGAGAGAGAGAGAGAGAGCGAGGGTTGGATAAAAGTCTCAAGGCTGGAATCAAACATGGGACGTTGTGGTAAGCTAATATAATAATATTAAAGTGACTGTGAGGAACTTCTGTCTGGTGCTGAACCAGTCTCAGTGTAGTCCTGGTCCTCTATATGAACCAGTCTCAGTGTAGTCCTGGTCCTCTATATGAACCAGTCTCAGTGTAGTCCTGGTCCTCTATATGAACCAGTCTCAGTGTAGTCCTGATCCTCTATATGAACCAGTCTCAGTGTAGTCCTGATCCTCTATATGAACCAGTCTCAGTGTAGTCCTGGTCCTCTATCAGACCTCCATCAGTAAAGAGACCATCAGAGAGAAGATGGTCTGTTTCTATAGAGTTATTCTTGATGCTCGTCATCGGTGCCAGCAGAGGCCGGTCCACCGTGGACAGATCCGGAACACCACGCTGCTGGAGATCCAGGACGTGTTGCTGGACCCGCTGGAGGGAAGGGAGGCCCGGGAGAACCAGAACCAGGACTGAGAGGAGCAGACTGTCAGACCTGCTGCAGTAACATGAGAGGTTTTCTAAAGGGACCCTGGTGCTCAGAGACACTTCCTCTTTAGTCCACAGGGACCAACAGAATCAACACAACATGAAAGTTCCACCGAGTAAACATATTTCCCAAAGACACAATATTACATGAATTTCATAACAACAACCTGCATCGGATGACAAATGAGGCTGAGGCTGGGAGTGTCTCCAGGACTGGAGCTGTCGAGGCGTCGGCTGTCCAGCAGCCCGTCAAACATCCCTCTCTCCTTGCTGGTCCTGTCACTGGGCCCACAGCTGAAGAAGGAATGGGAGCTGTGGTGGACGCAACGACAACCAGATCATTTATTTGAAAAACATGGTTTGTAACAGCAAATAACAATATCCTTGTATGTGCAAAAACAAACTGTGAAATAAACCGTTTGTGATCCCGCTCACCCGTGGAAGACCCAGGTGTCGGACTCGTCGCCGAGGCTGACGTAGTTCTCCGGCAGCAGGCCCGACAGCCCCGAGGCCAGCGAGCTCCCGTAGACCCAGCCCTCGCTGGTGCTGCTCTGGTCCACCGGGGACATGAAGACAAAGGCGCCGGGGACCAGCTCCAGCTCGTCCTCGTTCTGAGGCGCGTAGGGGTACATCACCCGCAGGGTCTGCAGATGCACGGAGATTAATGATTGACAAGATATCTGTGACTTTTAAAACATTGTTAGTGTGAATATCAGCCACCTCGTGGTTTGCAAAACGAATGTCCCGGGAGAACAGGACCGCCAGCCAATCACAGCCCAGCTTGACTTCGATGCCCTTGGCCAGTTTCTCCAGCGATGGGAGGTGATTGGTGGGGAAGTTGTAGGCCAGAGTTACGTGAAGCTGCTTCTTGTGAGGCTCCACGTGGACCTCTGGAGACGAGAGAGTGAGACAGGAAGTCACACCAACAAGTCACCACAAGAAAGGAGGGATGCTCCCAGAAACCCGGTTCTGAATGAGTAATAACCCGGAGTATTGACGCAGTTCTGCTATCGGTACTTTAGAAGTTACGGCGGTCGATATTCTGGAAAATCTTTTCTGTCAGTTTCCACCTCAATGCCCTAAAATTAATAGTGATACAATTCTGTGACAATTCTGAAAAATTACGAATATTATATTTAAAATTATTATTAATATGAATTATTGAACATTTATCAACAAATGTATAGAAAACATTAGAAAGAAATGTGGAAAGAAATAGTGAAAAATGTCTGAAAAATATGTGAAATAAAATAAAAATAGTGGGAGATATTGATCATCTGGACTCGTCGACATCTTTACAACCAATCTCCTTTATAAAATACGCTTCTTTTATCTTCACGGAAAATAAAAGTGCTTTAATAACCCAACATGACCCCTATCCTGCCACTAGCCGGTCAACACACATTACACAGTGAATGCATTATGATGCCACACAGTGATAAAGAGAGAAGACATGCAGCACCCAGGGGCATTGTGGGTAAACAGTTTGTGGTTCCTACCCGCCTTCCTGGCCGCCTCTGTGGCGAAGTCGGCCGCAAACAGCTTGAGGACGTCGGCCACCTGCTCCTCCACGAAGAGGCCGATGAAGTTGGAGGACGTGTAGAGCTCCAGAGGCAGCGGGCTGGGAAAACGACCACGCCAGGACTGGACGGAGGCCTGGAGGGCCTCACACAGGGCTTCTACCTGGTGGTCTGCACACTGTGGAAACAAAACGACTTAGTTAGGCTAAGAAAACAAAACGACTTAGTTAGGCTAAGAAAACAAAACGACTGAGTTAGGCTAAGAAAACAAAACGACTTAGTTAGGCTAAGAAAACAAAACGACTGAGTTAGGTTTAGACAACAACACTACTTAGTTAGGTTTAGACAACAACACTACTTAGTTAATTTTAGACAACAAAAGTACTTAGTTAATTTTAGACAACAAAACTACTTCGTTAATTTTAGACAACAACACTACTTAGTTAGGTTTAGACAACAAAACTACTTAGTTAGGTTTCGACAAGTAAACTACTTAGTTAGGTTTCGACAAGTAAACTACTTAGTTAGGTTTAGACAACTAAACTAC
Organism: Ophthalmolycus amberensis; assembly: GCA_024529925.1. NCBI lineage: Eukaryota > Metazoa > Chordata > Actinopteri > Perciformes > Zoarcidae > Ophthalmolycus > Ophthalmolycus amberensis. The sequence continues at coordinate 281,999 of JAFEUB010001542.1, read as the reverse complement.
TTCGTTAATTTTAGACAACAAAACTACTTCGTTAATTTTAGACAACAAAACTACTTCGTTAATTTTAGACAACAACACTACTTAGTTAGGTTTAGACAACAAAACTACTTAGTTAGGTTTCGACAAGTAAACTACTTAGTTAGGTTTCGACAAGTAAACTACTTAGTTAGGTTTAGACAACTAAACTACTTAGTTAGGTTGAGACAACAAAACTACTTAGTTAGGTTTAGACAACAAAACTACTTAGTTAGGTTGAGACAACAAAACTACTTAGTTAGGTTTAGACAACAAAACTACTTAGTTAGGTTTAGACAACAAAACTACTTAGTTAGGTTGAGACAGCAAAACTACTTAGTTAGGTTTAGACAACAAAACTACTTAGCTTGGTTTAGACAACTAAACTACTTAGTTAGGTTGAGACAGCAAAACTACTTAGTTAGGTTGAGACAGCAAAACTACTTAGTTAGGTTTAGACAACTAAACTACTTAGTTAGGTTGAGACAGCAAAACTACTTAGTTAGGTTTAGACAACTAAACTACTTAGTTAGGTTGAGACAGCAAAACTACTTAGTTAGGTTTAGACAACAAAACTACTTAGCTTGGTTTAGACAACTAAACTACTTAGTTTGGTTTAGACAACTAAACTACTTAGTTAGGTTGAGACGACAACAACACTACTTAATTAGGTTGCCGCTCAGACGTCCTTTAACCGTGAACCATCATAGAGTGAACGGCTCACCATGAACTCACCATGAAGAACTGGCAGAGGGTGATGTGGGGGAAGATGTTGTGGGCTTTGTTCTTGCCACAAGTGACCCGGCTCTGCTGCCAGAAGTGTGAGAGCTGGTTCTGTAGAGGTCCGCTGGGTCGCAGGTAGAGGACGAACTCTCTGGGCAGAGGGTCGTCCAGGAACGGGTCGTCCACGTGGGAGAAGAGCCTGGAATCATGGACAGACCAGGTTCACATCATGCCTTTCATTTCTCTATGTACAGATATCGTATTGTACAGATATATAAAGATAAGTACACGTTAGCTCGGTATTCCTAAAATAAATGTAAAAAACTTGAAAATGTTAAAAGGAAATTGTCATCACATTTAATAAAAGATGTCAAATTATATTATTGTAGTAAAAATACAACAAACAAAACAAGAAGCACACAAAAAAGAACGGAAAAAACGAACCAATCTGTAAACAACAATCCAAATAAATACATGAAAAACAACAGACGAAAATAAAAAAACATGTAAATAATTCTTGATTTTTGGTTACTAGTTGGTTATTGTTTCTGCTTATTTTACGTGCTTCTTGTTGTCATTTTATCTTTTGTTGTATTTTTCTTTAAACCATAATAGCTTAGTAGTTTGTTGTTTCTCTCATGATGGAGGTCTGTTGTTTTGACCTGTTGCTTCTTCACTTCTATCAGATTTCTACATTTTCATTTTTTTAACGATCTGGATTTTATAAAGTCTGATGTGTGCAAAAAATAAAATAATGATGTTGCACAGTTTCAATGAAAATATAACCTTCACAGCCCTGAATGCAGATGATTTCAGCTGTAGAGCCAGTTCACCGATGTGGACACAGTCGAGTCCAACAGCTGCTTTATGAATGGAATAATCTATTTTGTGATTGTGGGACAGAAAACGTTCCACCAGCTGGGTCGATGCTAACATCGATCTTGCTTGTAGCAATGCGCAGAAATGTTTATTAATCTTATTTGGTTTGATTCTTTATGCTAACTACCTTGCAATGCGTGCTAATGTGCTTCATCTCTTCACCTGGCTAATAGGTGAAGAGCACTGGCTTTCTTATTTGGTCACAAATATTTATTAAATCTGGGCTTCAATCTGTTGAGATGCACTTCCTGAAACTCCTGAACGCATTCATTATTTAAGGTGTTGTCACTGAGAGAGATGAGGCTGCTCAACAAATCATGAATTATCAACATGAAACATACGCAGCGGTTACGAGCCTCCTACAGCAGGGGGCAGCATAACACTCAGGTTCTACATGAATGTACCGTAAACACAACTCACCAGTCACATGCTGCTTGAACACTGCGACCTCCTGTTGACACCAGAGCCTTCAGCCTGTAACAGAGCACAACAGAATCCACTTATGTCCTTTAAAAACACGCTTCTACAGTCTGAACTGTGAGCGAACTCTCATTGGTCTTCTCTGGACAGAAGTTTGTTTCCAGCAGCAGATGGTAAATAAAAGAAGGACACAGAAGCTCTGAGATATGAGACGAGGCCTCTGAAGGAAAGATGAAAGGTTTAAAGTTAAAGAACAGAACTGAGTACAAAGAATATCACCGGAGAAGGAAATCTGGTGAATTATTCATTTTATTCAGACTGAACATCTAAAGAAGAATTTAAGGACAGAAAAACATCACAATGTCAAATGGGAATGCGTTTGCATCCCTCATTATCTAAAGCTCAGAGAAGACTGGATAACCGTTTCGCATGAGCTTCTACAAGTCGGTGTTGTTTTGATTTGAAGAAAGCACAAAATATTCCTCACACCCCGTTAAAAGAGAGCAGCGTGAAGGTCTCCTTCAGCTCAGCTACACCTGGAGGCTGAAGGAGAAGGCACATCAGATTGGTCACATCAGAAACACAGAAATCTAACGAGCCGACACTCCGGAGGAGATGAGAGCTCGTACTCCATCTCTGGGGAGGAAGCAGCTTCCTCCCATCCTGTGGGATCACGGGACGCATTAATGACTGCAGGCTCTCAGAGCGTCAGGAAGTGATTATCGCAGGTTGGTGAAGGTGGCTGCAGATATGTTTGGATTAAAAAAAGAATTATCTGCTTTAATTGTGTATTTTATTGTTTTTCATTTGTTATTATTAAGACAAACGATGCTAATGTGAACAAACCTTTTCAACCCCAAAATTGATTGATTGAAAAGCATGTTTTGTTCAAACAATCCCCCAAAAATGCACCGTTAATCACAGCCAGAAGCTGTAAAAACACATAGGGTTTTCAACATTCTAATGGTCCTTGAACGCATCATGGCTGACAAACGCTTCTATCAGAAAGAAGCAGACAAATCGAAGATTAAAATTGTGATATTTCATCAAAAACATTTTATTCTACATGTTCTCATTAAAAATTCCTCCCGAAATAAAGCGTTTACTTTAATCAGATTCTGTAAAAAACATTAAATTCTGAGTTCCTCAACGCAACTATCAAGCCGTGATTGATTCTCCGGAGACCAACAGTCATGTGACAACAAATCAGAGAAACTTTGACTGAACTTCAGAGCGTAGAGGACGCTTTACTCGGCAGAACCAGAGGCGGCCTTCTTGTATTCTGAGTTGATGGTGAATCACCAGCAGGCAGACCTGCACCTGTTCAACAGACACATCGACCAGCAGCAGATGCACTTCTGACCACAGCAGAGACCTCAGAGACATCAGAGACCTCAGAGACATCAGAGACCACAGAGACATCAGAGACATCAGAGACCACAGAGACATCAGAGACCACAGAGACCACAGAGACATCAGAGACCACAGAGACATCAGAGACCACAGAGACATCAGAGACCACAGAGACATCAGAGACCACAGAGACCACAGAGACATCAGAGACATCAGAGACCTCAGAGACATCAGAGACCACAGAGACATCAGAGACCACAGAGACCACAGAGACATCAGAGACATCAGAGACATCAGAGACCACAGAGACATCAGAGACATCAGAGACCACAGAGACATCAGAGACCACAGAGACCACAGAGACATCAGAGACCACAGAGACCACAGAGACATCAGAGACATCAGAGACCACAGAGACATCAGAGACCACAGAGACCACAGAGACATCAGAGACCACAGAGACATCAGAGACCACAGAGACATCAGAGACCACAGAGACATCAGAGACCACAGAGACCACAGAGACATCAGAGACCTCAGAGACATCAGAGACCTCAGAGACATCAGAGACCACAGAGACCTCAGAGACATCAGAGACCTCAGAGACATCAGAGACCACAGAGACCTCAGAGACATCAGAGACCTCAGAGACATCAGAGACCACAGAGACATCAGAGACATCAGAGACATCAGAGACCACAGAGACATCAGAGACCACAGAGACATCAGAGACCTCAGAGACCTCAGAGACATCAGAGACATCAGAGACCACAGAGACATCAGAGACATCAGAGACCACAGAGACATCAGAGACATCAGAGACCACAGAGACATCAGAGACCACAGAGACATCAGAGACCTCAGAGACATCAGAGACATCAGAGACCACAGAGACATCAGAGACCACAGAGACATCAGAGACATCAGAGACCACAGAGACATCAGAGACCACAGAGACCACAGAGACATCAGAGACCACAGAGACCACAGAGACCACAGAGACATCAGAGACCACAGAGACCACAGAGACATCAGAGACCACAGAGACCACAGAGACCACAGAGACATCAGAGACATCAGAGACATCAGAGACCACAGAGACCACAGAGACATCAGAGACATCAGAGACCTCAGAGACATCAGAGACCACAGAGACATCAGAGACCACAGAGACCACAGAGACATCAGAGACCACAGAGACCACAGAGACATCAGAGACCACAGAGACCACAGAGACATCAGAGACCACAGAGACATCAGAGACCACAGAGACATCAGAGACCACAGAGACATCAGAGACCTCAGAGACCACAGAGACATCAGAGACATCAGAGACCTCAGAGACGTCAGAGACCTCAGAGACGTCAGAGACCTCAGAGACGTCAGAGACCACAGAGACGTCAGAGACCTCAGAGACGTCAGAGACCTCAGAGACGTCAGAGACGTCAGAGACCTCAGAGACGTCAGAGACGTCAGAGACGTCAGAGACCACAGAGACGTCAGAGACCTCAGAGACCACAGAGACCTCAGAGACCTCAGAGACCACAGAGACCTCAGAGACCTCAGAGACCACAGAGACCTCAGAGACGTCAGAGACCACAGAGACATCAGAGACCACAGAGACCTCAGAGACCACAGAGACCTCAGAGACCACAGAGACCTCAGAGACGTCAGAGACCACAGAGACGTCAGAGACCTCAGAGACGTCAGAGACGTCAGAGACCTCAGAGACCACAGAGACCTCAGAGACGTCAGAGACCTCAGAGACCACAGAGACCTCAGAGACGTCAGAGACCTCAGAGACCACAGAGACCACAGAGACCTCAGAGACCACAGCAGAGCAGGACTTTTATTTTGAAGTGAAAAACGAGAGCACAGACAGAAACGTGACGGGAGCAAAAACATCCTGAAACTGTTTTGAGTTCAGAGAGTTAAAGTTACTTTTTTTCATTTTTGTACCTGTTTCTGAATCATGACTAAAAAAAACCACAACAGGAAAACAAACAAACAGATAAAACGTGTGTATTTGGATTCAACCCACACTTCCTGTTTCTGCTTGTTGCCCGTCGGGGTTTCCATGCTGTGGGTTGTTGTTTCATAAGGCGAGCTGAGTCAAACATGACGATTAGAGGCCAGCGGGGACGCAGGACGATCCCATGTAAATACAGAGAGGAGCTGTTTTTAGGAACAAACTCATTTCAGTTTGAATCATGAAAGAAATGCGAGCCCCATCTGTTCAGAGAGCTGCCTCGCTAAAGCCTCAAAGGCCCGATACTCACCACTCCCTCAGCCTCCGAGATGCCTTTCAACCGTCAGCGCTGAGCTCATGATTGATGCAGCTGAGCTGAAGTCAGCGGCTCGAAGCAGTCGCAGCATAAAATAAAGCTGTCAACAGAAAACATCTTTATCTTTTACTCTGGTTTGTGTCTCTTAAAGAGCCGACATATTTCAATAAGGCGGTTTTTGGAAAAGCCACCAGTGTCTTCTGCTACGTTTCTATTTCTACATTTGTAGTTTGTTAGAAGACCGGTGGTCAAATCCAGTTTACACGAATTATGGACCAGAAACTGACGAACATACAGGAAGCATCAAAGCAAATGTAGTTCTCTTTGAAGCGGTGTGTGTGTATGTGTGTGTGTGTGTGTGTGTGTGTGAGATACAGCACAATAGTCCTAAATATCGTTTCAACAAGGTGGGCTAATCATAGAAATAGAATAAAAGTAGAACGGACATTAAACTGGTTTCCGTGGTTATTTGATTAAAACAAAAGAAAATGGCAATTGGTGTCAGTTGCAATAGTTATAACACACGTCAGTGGGGCAGTAAAGTGTGTGTCGCAGCTCTCCGAGACGATTGGCTAGTTAGCTAAGTAGCTAGTTAGCTTGTCTTTCTCCAGATGCAACAGGGAGTGAAGAGGAGGGACTTAGCGCTGCCCCTGACCACCAGCATACCATTCCGCTCATTTTTTGTAACCAGTGTAACATTAAAGCATGGTGGAATTAGCAAGGTAGCTAAATAGCCTGCTGTTCGCTAGTTAGGTAGTTAGCCAGTTAACTTGTTCTTCTCCAGAGTGGCGGGGAGTGAGGCAGAGAGACCGTTAGCGCCAGCTGGCTGTTCGGCTCATTTTTTTGTAACCAGTGTAGCATAAAGTATGGTGGCAAGCTAACTAGCCAGCTTTACACTAGTCAGCTAGCTAGCCTGCTAATTGCACAATTTTTTTTATGCTATAGAGGCAATTGTTAAGCAAAAAAATTCTAAAACTCACTGGTTTTACATTATAATTTTGTTATAGTTTTGTACGGTTGCTCTTTCAAAACATGCCATCTGAACAGAAATTGTGATGGCGTTTTTGGACATTTTGTAAACAATAAACTAAACGATTAATCCACAAAAATAAGTGGTTGATTAATAGATAATAAAAATAGTTGCAGCCCTGTATATCAAAACATTGGCTCCATGTATTTGTCAAATTCAGGTGTTTGCCGCTCCCTGAATCCCCACGATAGAACGCCTGCTCTACAGCTGTTTTTCACTGACAAAAACTCTTAGAGGCTCTCCGCCTGTGAGAATACAGAACAGTGTGGGTTGACTTTGTAGGAAAACGTCCCTCAGTGATTATTTTCCTCATCAGTAATGAAAAATATAGAAAAAAAACCCCGTCAAACTAAATACAGGCTGTTGAGTGCTGCGCTGCTCGTCCTCAGCTTCACTCTGAGGTCACTTTTTGTCACCTAGATAACACATCCAGTCATTCCAATCGTCTTCAAAGCATTTTATTGTGAAAAATCCACCGTCTCTTTCTCGCCCACAGAGATGTGAAACCAAGTTTTCCAACCGTAGAGAGAGATCCTCTGTTAACTCGACTCTCAGAGAGAGACAGGAAGAGAAACAGACAAGGCAGTGAGCAACACGCCAACGCAACGCAACACAACACTGCTCAGAACCTGCACATCATGCAGCAACGTGAAGCTGCTTCATCTTCTTCATATACGCTCACATTCTACAGGTCATTTTTGTCATATGGATTTACTTTATTCTGTAATCATGACGTCTATTGCACCTCAAAGAGTTTGTCTTTATCCGAGGAGATGGTTAGGACAGAGAGTGCTGTAAACATTGTGAAGCTCCTGGAGGCAAAGTGTGATTTGTGACATCGGGTATTCTAAATATAATTGACAAAAGACAAATAATTATTTGATCCCGTTTGAATTGAGCAAAGAATTACAAATATGATGTTTGTAAGTTAAAAGCATAATTGTGCATGTTAAGAAAGCCTCAGTTGGTCATAGATTTGTCGTAGTATCATGTTTTTTGCGAGAAACCGCTAGTGAGCTAAATCTCTCGTCTCGCACAATGTAGGTCACCAACACAGCTGTTAGCTTGGCCTGCTAGCTAACTTAGCTATGTTCCAAATATAACGTTATCTCACCTTCTAGCTAGCTAACTTAGCTATGTTCCAAATATAACGTTATCTTACCTTCTAGCTAGCTAACTTAGCTATGTTCCAAATATAACGTTATCTTACCTTCTAGCTAGCTAACTTAGCTATGTTCCAAATGTAACGTTATCTTACCTTCTAGCTAGCTAACTTAGCTATGTTCCAAATATAACGTTATCTTACCTTCTAGCTAGCTAACTTAGCTATGTTCCAAATATAACGTTATCTTACTTTCTAGCTAGCTAACTTAGCTATGTTCCAAATGTAACGTTATCTTACCTGCTAGCTAGCTAACTTAGCTATGTTCCAAATGTAACTTTATCTTACCTGCTAGCTAGCTAATTTAGCTATGTTCCAAATATAACGTTATCTTACCTTCTAGCTAGCTAACTTAGCTATGTTCCAAATGTAACGTTATCTTACCTGCTAGCTAGCTAACTTATGTGATACTCTGAATTGTAAGTCGCTTTGGTCTTTGGAAAGCGTCTGCTAAATGACTGTCATGTAATGTGATTTCTGTGTCGGACCCCGAGTAAACTAGCTAAAAATAGTATTATTAAAAATGATAAATGACATTGAGAGAAGCAGGATGTTCCCGTGACATTAACGTTGGGTTAGCCTACTTGTAGTTTTGCTAACCTTGGTAGCTAATACAATACGTGAAACTCAACCACTTGTTCCTTAACATTTATGGAAACATGTAACCTACAGTATGTCAAGAAATGTCACCTTATCAATAAGCTACATTCTCTAATAAACTTCTCATATTATTTGTGTTTTTAAACTAAATATACAGCTTATTATAATGGAAAATATCAATTCAATATCATGCCAACTGATAATAGTTGACAGTAATGCACAATGAATTATTGAGATAATTCATTAATAATCTAAATAATTCATTTAGTAAAAATACTCAACATTTTCTGGTATTTACTGCAAAGCTTTTCACACTCAACTGCTAGCTCTTCATCATGTCATATCATTTGTTTAAGTTGTAAAATAATGTTCTATTGGTGAAACACTTTGACACTCAGTGGGTGATTTGTTCGGTTTTAACATGGGGGGGAGGGGAACATTCATTATTGCCATTGATTATTCAATCAGACATCCTGCATCTATTATTTAGCAGAGCTTTCATGACTCACCCCCTCCTCAACTAAAGAACAACCTGGTGTTACCTTCACTTATTATTTCATGCCCACATCATTAGTCATTCATTTTCCACACACACACTTAGTGGTTTTAAACCTCAAAATGTTCCAAATTCACCTGAAGAAATAAACCATGACGGACATTTTGTGTCATTTTGTGAATCAGAGATGTGTCATAAAGACCGTAGGAATATAAAAGTCAAACATCTGGAATAGATTTAAGTTATCGTACATTGTAGTTAATGTCAGTCTGTGGTGGGACCGTAGGGTGAAGCAGGTTGATGTCTCCTGCTTCATAGCAGCTGTCAGAGGGCTGCAGTTCAGATGAAGGAACTAGTCAGCAGTTGTCGGGCCAGTTGTCTTTGCCGTGAGGATGGAAGATAATTCGAGAGGCTCTGATCCGTCCCTTCATTGTCTGACACCTGCTGAACCTTCATTAGCTCCGCCTGCTGCTACAGACTCATGCAACACATGTGGAAACCAGCTGCACTCACAACTCATAATGTTATAATTCAAATGTTGCTCGTGATGTAATTATCATCTCAGAATGTACATGACAATTTGAGTCCTTTATTTAAAACAACTGGACTTTGGTGTGTTTGGTGTAGAGGACATTTTCATCAATCAGTTCCAAGTTGTAGTGTTACTGTGATGGTTCCTCCTCCTCCTCCTCCTCCTCCTCCTCCCTACAGCTTTAGTCCACAGGGGGCGACAGAACCAACACTAAATAAAGTAACTTAAATATCCTGTGTGATTCTTACCATAATAGGTCTTCGATACATTATTTACTTACGTTACTTTAATATTCACACGGACCACAAACGAGCCCCCCCATGTCAAGAGGAAGCACACGCCGCCCACTCACGGGAAGCCTCGTTCAGCTGAGCCGAATCCTGTCACTGTGGGAAATCCCACGGCTTCATGCATCCTCACACTTCCTGTTTACAAAGACCCAGACACACACACAACGACCACACACACACACACACACACACACACACACACACACACACACTGTGGAGACTTGAGTACACAAACGGGCGTCTGAACACGTGAACAGAAACAGATTTGTGAAGCAAGTCACCTCAAGTTCCAACAGAGATAAAAACACTGGTGCTCTGAGTCTCACTGTGTTTATGATGCAGTGATTCTAAAACATCACAAGGCTGCAGCAGTTTAATCACACAGGTTTCGCCCTCTCTCACTATTTAATAGTTATTTTTTATGGCTGAAGATCTATAAATGCCCAGCATTTAAGAGACAAGACTGACAAGTCCCAAGTCTTGTCTCAAGTCCCAAGTCTTGTCTCAAGTCCCAAGTGTTGTCTCAAGTCCCAAGTCTTGTCTCAAGTCCCAAGTCTTGTCTCAAGTCCCAAGTCTTGTCTCAAGTCCCAAGTGTTGTCTCAAGTCCCAAGTCTTGTCTCAAGTCCCAAGTCTTGTCTCAAGTCCCAAGTCTTGTCTCAAGTCCCAAGTGTTGTCTGAAGTGGAGACTGACAGACATCACTTGGTTGGGTGGTTGCTGCTAAAGCTGCTTCAGTGGTCGTGTATTTGTCAGACATTGTTTTGTGTTTGTCCTCCGACTTTGTTTCTAAACTCAGACAGCATTGTGATGTGAGGCCGACGGGGATACAAACCTCCGTCACTATAATGGAACTGATCATCTTTTGTTTTGTTCCTGTGTTGCTGTACATTGTTCCAGCCAAACAAAGGCCCCAACATTCAAACACTTCAGCTCAGACTGGTTTCTTAAGACCAGCACCAACAGCTCACTGACTACAGCTCATCACTTTTAAACAATCTATTAATTAGCCGATTTATTTCATAATAACGTATCTATTTAATATTGACCACTTTCTGGTTTAATACAAAATAGACCCTAACCACGTCATGTTTGTCAGTTTGAATCTGAACGGACACATTCTTAATAAAAACATAAACATTACTATTCATTGCAGGGCTCTTTAAATCGATTTTCTTCCTGATGGAGAAAGCTTGAACCACTTTTGTCTCTGCAGTGAAACGACTCGTCCTTCTCATTCAGGAAATGTTTGAAGAGCTAAACCTCTAATGTGCAGAGTGATAAGAGGAGATTCAGGGCTGCAAACGAACTCTGCGTTTAGAGCCTTTTGTTGACGTTTGTCCTCCCAGCTCGTTAACACTAATTGGTCCTTTCTGAAGACAAAATACAGACTCAAGCCCACAGAGGGTCCAATTATACACACATTCATAGATAGGTTTAAAACTTGGCATTGACCCACCAGACTCTTCTCTCTCTGGACCGACCACACTGTGAGCTCTACTGCTTCACAAAATCAGTCAAATACAGTCAGATTTGGAGCAACATGAGCATTCATTTGGAGTCATGTTTGTGTCCACCTGATGAATTTGAGGTCACCATTCACTCTCCTTTTAGCTCCATGTTGGGTCTCTACCAACTTCTGCCAAACACATCTGGTTCACTCCAGCGTTTCCTCATCCGACGGTTCGTATGATCTCTGACCAAGAAGTTACTGCTCAGGAGTTTGTGCGTTTTCCTACAAAAGTCCAGCAACACGTGTGAATTTCTGCTTGTTACAGGCATACGGCCTCCGTCTTTACAGGAAACAACTTAGTTAAGTTTAGGCAACAAAACTACTTCTTGCAGTTTAAGAAAAGATTGTGAAATACTTACTTACGTTTAGAAAAAGATAGTGAAATACTAATTTATTGTTCTATTATTTATCACTTAATGTATTATATTTCAGTTGATAATTGCATTCTACTTTGTTGTCCTTGTTTTTATTTTGATATTTTTTTGTTTATTTGTATATTCTTGAGAGCAATGTAAAAAACGCAGTTAAATTCCATGTATGCGTGCGCTTACATGGCCAATAAAGCTGAATTGTTAAATTGCTGAATTGTTAAATTGCTGAATTGCTTTTGCCTCTTCTGTTGTAAATTGTAAATTGTCTGTTTTTGTCACACAATAAATTCTTTCCCCCTTTTCAATATTGACATCTCACAAACCAAACCCCGATC